>CM024618.1:33052665-33521506 GCA_014182575.1 Eucalyptus decipiens | reverse complement strand
AAGTTTTTGCGTTATAATTAGGTATTCGCGTAACTGTTGGCGGGTCTTTAATTTTTTCCTTCGCTTGTAATGTCGAATTAATGCGTCTGCTGGTTTCGAATCGCCATTATGTAACAGCTCGTGTTTGCCTTCTATTTTGATCTGGACGGCACGACTGTTTCCTCTCTCTATTTCGGATCGCGTTCGTTGCCGAATTAGCTCGCCGACGGTTGTTTCAGCTCTCGATAACCTGTGAAAGAGAGCTTTAGTTATCTGAGGTTACGCGAGTGACTGAAGATCGAGTTGCAAAGGGTAGCTGATGACATGAATCATCTCCCTCGGAAGGTGTTAGTCTAACAGGATGTCAATATAATCATGTCCAAAGAACTGCGAATATGGATTCCTAGATTGCTGTTGACAGCTGAGTTTCAACAGATTGACAACGATTGATTCACGTCCTTTAAAAAAAATAATAATAATTAATATTATTAATTTAATCCATAATTTTCTATGTAATTAATAAATGTTTAACCAGGTCACCAAATTTATGTATCAACACCAAGACTTTAAAAAACAAAAAGTTTTCATCAATTCCATCAAGAATATATAAAAACATGATAATTGGATTCGATTGAATATCCAGATGCATTAGGTTCAATTTGCAAAGAGAAAATAATCTAGGCCTTCAAGCATCTTCGCCACATTAAGCCACTAAGTGCTAGGTCTCGTTTATGAGTTGAAGTGAGATCGATTGTTCTGTTTAGGTGTCACTAGTGTTCTCAAAAGCACTGGAGTTGCCTGGGCAAGCACCCAATGTGGCGACTTCAAAAGCACCTCAAGTGGATATTTGTGAGTACAGCGGATCCCATGAAAGAACCTCCTCTTATAACTGCAAACACATTACTGTCCATACTTGCTGTAGATTACCCAGTCGACAAAGTAGCATGCTATGTCTCGGATGACGGGGCAGCGATGCTCACCTTTGAAGCCCTTTCCGAGACATCGAGTTTGCAATGAAGTGGGTCCCATTCTGTAAGAGATTCAATATTGAGCCTAGGGCCCAGAATGGTATTTTTCTCGAAGGTTGACTATTTAAAGGACAAAGTGAATCCTGAATTTGTGAGAGAACGCCGCGCCATGAAGGTCTTCAGCTTTTAACTTTTTCAAGTTTGTTGTGTGACTTTTATCTACTCTTGTGTGTGAAAGCCAATGTGGCGTCTTTGCCTTTACATAATCAAGGAGACTGCTTGTTTCTAGATGTCTTATATTGGCTCTCTCACCTTTATTGCTGCAGAGAGAATATGAAGAGTTCAAAGTTCGGATAAATGGGTTGGTGGCAATGGCACGAAAGTTCTGAAGAGGGTTGGACAATGCGGGGATGGCACTCCGTGGCCACGGGAACAATGTCGAGATCATCCGGAATGATCCAGGTGGATGCTTGCTTTCGGGAATTTTTCTATTATTTGTGGCATAAGATTTATGAAGTTGGCTTACATTCAGAGAATTTAAAGTCGTCTTTCATTTAATCATCTTTATGCAGGTTTTCCTTGGCCAAAATGGTGACCGTGATGTTGAAGGAAATGAATTACCTCGGCTAGTTTATGTCTCTCGCGAGAAGAGACCGGTTTTGATCATCACAAGAAAGCTGGTACCATGAATGCTCCGGTATGAATCCCTGTCTACCCGAAGTACCTTTCAAAGTCCGGACTTACTTCTCATTTGTTTATATCATCTCTCTCAAGTTGCTGAATTACCTGCTATTTTGTGAGTCGTTAATCAAGGTGCGGGTCTCAGTCATCACAAATGCCCCTTATTTGCTGAGCGTGGATTGTGATCATTATATAAACAACAGCAAGGCTCTTCGAGAAGCCATGTGCTTCATGATGGATCCAATTTTGGGCAAGAAGATATGTTATGTGCAATTTCCACGAGAGATTTGACGGGATAGATCGTCATGATAGATACTCAAATCGTAATGTAGTATTCTTTTATGTAAGTAAACATATATATAGGCCTCATTAATATCGTAATGTTCTTCCTTTCCTTTTTCAGAAAAAAGCAAATCATTCATATATACTTATGTCTATCTTGTTGAATCCAGATAAATATGAAGGGTTTGGATGGTAAACAAGGACCAATTTATGTCGGAACGGTTGTGTCTTCCGGAGGCAGGCTTTGTATGGATATGATGCCCCAATAAAAAAGAAACCTCCGGGAAAACATGTAACTGTTGGCCAAAATAGTGCTGCTTGTGTTGTGGATCTAGAAAAAGAGGTAGGAAAATGAAGTCCGATGAGCAAAAGAAGACGAGGGGAGGAACGGGGGGAGGCTTCAAAGCAGATTCATGCACTGGAAAATATTGAAGAGGGAATTGAAGGTGCCCATTTTCTATCTAAATTAATCTTTGGACTTGCATGTTGTTCCACTTGTATCAAGTAGTTGATTTTCCAAATATATGCTTTATCTGAAATCTTCATTTTTTACGCTGCATTCATTTCTACGATTGTGATTTCACATAGTAGTCTTATGGCGCTTGCTTGTTATTTCTTATAATAGAAATGGATAGATGCAAAATGATACATACTTTTGGAACTATATTTCAGGTATAGACAATGAAAAATCATCACTAATGTCCCGAGTAAAGTTCGAGAAGAAATTCGGTCAATCCCGTTTTTATAGCTACAACCCCGATGGAAGAAGGTGGTGCCCCAAAGGGAGCCACTCTTTGCATCACTTTTGAAAGAAGCCATTCATGTCATTAGCTGTGGTTATGAGGACAAAACGGAATGGGGAAAAGAGGTAAAGATCTTACAATTTCAGCAGAAGTCACTGCTTTTGATACTGTATCGAGATTGTCTACTTTGCATTGCGCTTATTGTCTACTTGTAACTATCCCTTAGGTGGGCTGGATATATGGCGCTCCATTACAGAGGATATTCTAACGGGCTTCAAGATGCATTGTCATGGCTGGCGATCTGTATACTGCGTGCCTAAGCGGCCCGCTTTCAAGGGTTCAGCTCCAATAAACCTATCAGATCGCCTGCATCAGGTTCTCCGTTGGGCTCTTGGAAAGGTTGAGATCCTTTTGAGCAGGCATTGTCCGATATGGTATGGGTATGGCTGTGGCTTAAAATGGTTAGAGCAGTTTTCTTACATCAACTCGGTCGTCTATCCTTTGACTTCCATTCCCTTGATCGCATATTGTACTCTTCCGGCCGTTTGTCTTCTAACAGAAAGTTTATTGTCCCCGAGGTAAGTTCCACCACACTTCCAGAGTTCGTGCTTGCTCGAGCAATTGATTTTGCTTGATTGCAACAAGACCATTCTGACTTTACCTTTTCAACATTGTTGCGGATGAGCAACTATGCTAGTCTCATTTTCATGGCACTCTTTATATCTATTGCGGCTACAAGCATCCTTGAGATGCGGTGGGGTGGTGTCGGCATCCACGTCGGTGGAGAAATGAGCAGTTCCGGGTAATTGGTGGGGTCTCCTGTCACCTGTTTGCTCTCTTCCAGGGTCTACTAAAAGTTTTGGCTGGAGTCAGCACAAATTTCATGGTCACGTCCAAAGCCGGAGATGATGGAGAATTCTCTGAGCTATACCTCTTTAAGTGGACATCATTGTTAATCCTTCCCTTGACTCTGCTCATCCTAAACATAATTGGAGTCATTGTCGGCATTTCAGATGCCATCACTAATGGCTACGAATCTTGGGGTCCACTGTTTGGTAAACTTTTCTTTGCTTTGTGGGTCATTGTTCATCTCGTATCCCTTCCTCAAGGGATTCATGGGAAAACAAGATCGGTTACCTACAATCATAATTGTTTGGGCAATTCTTCTTGCCTCGATTTTAACTCTTTCATGGGTCCGAATAAACCCTTTCATTTCCAAGGACGGCATTGTACTAGAGGTGTGTGGATTGGATTGCAACTAGGATTAGGTGAGCTGAATATTGTAGTCACTAAAAAATTTACTGTAGAAATTTTGTTGCTGTATTTTGCACTTGATTTTGTTCGTTGGTTGAAGACTCGAAGAGGAGGGCACCCTTTTGCAATTGGCGGTGGGATTCATCAATGAAGGCTCCTTGAAGGGTATATGTGCAAAAAAGGAAAATTGAAAAGAAGAAAGGAAAAGTATGATTTTGGCAGATGTGGGCCTTGAGTTGTGCAAAATCCTCTCGATTGTTTCCGCGTGTTTAGTGTTGCAATGAGGTGGATGAAACAAGATAGTTTGTAACTCCGGAAAAGTAAAAAGCTCATAGTGCTACTCAAGAAATGTAGCACTTTTTCAAGTGATGATCTATCTTTTTATCAATCCTAGCAGGGGCCTTGAATCATACCGTTTCCGCATTTTCCGTTGTTTTCATACTCCAATGGGACAAGCGGGATGTTTCGGAAATATTCTTGCTGCATATGCGAGCTTCGCATTTGTTTTATATCAGTACTTAAAACTTGTTAGGCACCCCGTTCATGTGAACATGGTACACTTGCTGGGTGGATGGACTTGGACGTGGAGACGGAAGCGATTATTGCCTTTGGTCATTAAAATTTGCATGCGGATGTCAAATCTATTTTCGAAAGCCGCATGCACCGTGCAGCGTGATCGGGGATTAACTTTGTTAGTTAAGCTATGATGATTTTTCCCCATTTTAATAATTTAGATTGAGAATTAGGATTCTGTATTCTGTGTTCTTGCATTAGTATCTTCACGCAAAAACAAAGATGACAACAATTGAAGCTCGTGGTGTTTTACTTTAGTGAAGGGTGTCGTGCCAAGAATCCAACACAAGCGCACTTTTAGGACGTTCGGCTCGACTCAGAATTTTCGTAGTTCACACAATTGGCTGTTTTCCGATAAGCTTCTGTCTTACAAGAGAATATCGACCCGATAAAATGGAAATACACAGTTCATTTGTGGTCTTGTAACACGTCTCTTTCTTCATGTCAATTCCTAATTCAATATTTTCATTGCCATCACCTTGATAACTCGGATGACATTGAAATACATCTGAAGGAGCACTATCACTTGCATAAACTTTAGCACGTTCGTTCTCACTTGCAAAAGGCACTAACATTTCCTCGGGCACTCCCATCTTCCAACTTCTCAAGATCGATATACTCTGCAATCATGGCAGAGACTTCCCGCTCCATTGACTCTTTCTTGTTCTTGATTGTAAGCTCATTTACGTTTTGGCAGTCAATGCCATGGTCGTACGGTGTGTCCGTCCCTTCATGTTCCATAGCATGGGAGTATTCGACATAGCCATGTCCTCGGGATGCTCATCGTCGGTGACTCGAGGACAGCTCCCCGTCTTGTTTGGTTTTCAACGGAGACTTGTTTAAAAATTAATTTGTGCTTTCTTGAATTCGCTTGATTTGCTCTGCAGATGATCCTCGTGATCTTTCAAACCTTCTACAGCAACTCTTTGGAGCATTTTCTCCCAACTTTGTGCTCCTTACCTTTACAAGATCGGCAATGTTTACATTTCAATTACTAAGTCTCGCTTCCTCGGTGTCCGCATCCACTTCACTTTCGAGTTGTCGGCAAAGACGGGGCTCATTGTAAGTATGTCTCGCTACTCCACTTGACTCTCCAAAGACTTGTTTTCTGCATTGGGAAACAAAACACTAATCCAATATAATCAACAAAGCGAATGTAGGAATTAAGGGTTTACATTATGAAATGAAGATGTGAATAAGTACTTACTGTGAATCAACGTATCTATGATTGATGAAACCAAAGAGATTTTAGGATATTTGCTCCTGTCTTGTTTCTAGATTTAATCTTTTCTAACTTCAAGAGGATTGTAAGTAGCTTCACTTCGTTTCACTCTCAGTATGACAATGGCCATTAAAACGGTTAATATCATAGGATACTATCCATTTTTTTTGCATAGCAATGTATACATACCCCAAAAATCAGTCCAGAGGACAACTCCACAGTTTAAAAGGAAAAATAGCTATATAGATGAGTACCTTTACTGCAGCTGTACGTATAACAAGCAGCACAGCCACCATCCCCCACTCGTACATCAGCTTCAGCAGCCCTTCCAATGGCACAAACTGCTGCACTCAAACCAGCCCCAACTGAAAAATGAGCAGTACCATCAAATGTCTTCACGGCCTCGTTGATCTCAACACTATAACGAAGTCTGTCAATTCTCCTCCAGCTTGCAATCACCCTTGACTGGTTACTATTGACTGGAATAAGGATATCTCTACATAAAAATATAACACAAAATCAAACATTTCTTGCAGGGATAATCTTTTCATTTATGTATTTGATTTTTACTATTATTGTTGTTATCATTTCGGGAGGAAGGGGAATCGACTAAAGATTTCTTTAGTTGATTTTTATGTTTTATGCAAGACTTCTTTGCTCGAGCTTAAGCCACACAAGCAGAAGCTATTAATGCGATAGACATGTTAACAGAAAGGGAACGATTATAAGTAACACAAGGGCAATCTCTGGCTCAGGGACTTCTCCCACTTCCACAAAAAAGCAAAACAAAAATTCAGAGAAAGGGAACAGAGATGCAGAAAGGAACTTGAAAACTCAATGGCAACATGGTAATCAAACAAAAAGTCCAAATCTCATCTTGAGAAATACTGTTCTTAGATAGAGTTCCGAAAGGAGAAACAAATGGCACATTCCATGAAATAGAAGGATGACAGAGACCAGGACATTTACAAAGGAAAGTTCTCACGAGAGACCATGGAAATGAAGCGAGACAATACGTCAAGCATTCCGGATGGAGTAAAAATCAAATTGGTGTTTATTATCTAAACAATCATTTTGAGCACGTTGATTCACGTGGTTAATCGCAGACTGCATGAAAGCCAAAAACACTTGTTGGTTCCGACGCTTGGCCCTTAAGGTTGATGAAATCAAAATCCAGGTATACGATAAAACAAGCCTACCTGTGCTCCCCACCCTATTCCACATGATGAAATTGCAGAAGGTGGAGACCATGAGCTGTCTTCCTACGAGCAACCACAAGGCTGTTCCAATATTGTAGGTTACCATCATACCAACTTTCACAACAGTAATTATCGCATACATGACTGTCTCGACCTGCCGATTTACACCACCGAGATGAACACAAAATACACAAAGTAGTTTATGTAAATTCTCAACTTCCCCGGTCAGCGATGCTCCTAAATCAATTGCATTTCAAGAGCTCTTTCAAGCCTGCTAGATGCCTTGTTTTTCTGTCACTTCCATACTGTGGAATATTTTCGTGATACAAGACAAGCTTTGAAGAGTAAGTTCAGCAACCATGGTCGCAGTAGATGCATATTTGGATGAGTGTGGCACTAATGATGATGCCTCAGCTGTGCATACACCTGCCATATATCAATGACTAGTTTCTTAAGAACTTGAAGCATTTCTGAGGAGAAGTCTAAAACAGGACAAACCAAGGGGTGTTTGGTAACGTTCTGTTCTTTTTTGTTCCGGGAACGAAACAAAAAAAGTGTTTTGTTCCGGGAACACTTTTGAACAAAAAGATGCGTTTGGTAAATTTGTTCCGGGAATAAAAAATAAATAGAAACACGTTTGGTAAATTTTTGTTCTTTTTTGTTTCTTTTAATTTTTTAATATTTTTATTTTCATTTTTCATTTTTTTCCTTTATTTTTTTTTTTCTTTCGGCCGGTCGTGGCCTCGCCTTGGCTAGGCGAGCTCGGGCTCGCCCAGATCCGGCGAGGCCGCGCCTCGCCATGGCTGGGCGAGCTTGAGCTCGCCCAGCCGAGGCGAGGCTCGGCATCGCCTGCCCTCGACGGCCGGCCATGGCCGAGGCCGAGGCCGGCGACCGGCCAAAGAGAAAAAAGAAGAAGAAAAGAGGAAGAGAAGAGAGAGAAACAAAAAATTGTTTCTTCAAAATTGTTTCTGGAACGAGAAACAATTTTTTTTTGTTTCTCGTTTCTGTTCTTTTTGAGTTCCAGGAACAAAAAAACAAAAAAAGAACAGAAACGCAACCAAACGTGTTTCTGTTCTTTTTTTGTTCCCGGGAACAAAAAAACAAAAAAGTGTTCCAGGAACACTTTCTAGAAACAAAAACATGCAGGCCCCAAGCAATCAGAACGGTTTGTAAGGAAATAATGAGAGCAGTACACAAGGGACACATATGACATACTGTCAAGCAAGAGATGACCCCTCTTGCATCTAGCCTGCACTCCGCTTGGATTTGTGCTTCGATTTCTTGCCTCGTTTCTTACTACTGCAAAGCATCAATCTCATAGGTTTCACATGCCAATTGTTATCAAGAATAAAAGAAATCGGAGGACGGGGTTTGAAGGAATTACTCATCATGTGAACTAAGGCCCCAACAAGACCTCGGCTTCCTGTTGATGTGTTTCATATCTTTCTCGAAGGGAATTTATATGTCCTAACCGTATTCGTCACAAAGCATGAAGAACAAATTAGAAACTTTTTATCAATACCTAGAACTTGGTTCACATAACTTGCATTTTCAAGTAGAATTGAGATCGCAAGACCAGTTATGCTTTTATATTTTGAGATAAATGCGAGAAAACTTGAGGATTTACCGAGGAATCTATCGCATTCAGATGCTGAATGAGCTCGTGCTCTTTGTGAATGGAATTTTGGCGTATGAGCATGTTCTCTAGGTATCCGAAAAGAAGCATAAATTTCAATTGACCCAATCATCATTACAACTAAGGTACCAAGAGAATCGACCAACCTGGCTGCCCCAATGTAGAGATGTCTATGGCAAGTAATTCTTATTGTTGGTTTCATAAAAAAAAAAAATTGAGTTGCTTTTAACCTTTCATAGTCCAGAACTCTATGCACCTCATTAGCATGACGCAAAGCCGCCAATGCCAGCTGCACCAGAAATCATAAAAAAGCCTTTAAGAATATAACATGGGAGTTCAGCTACACCATCAAACTAAGGAGAAATTCTAAAGGATTTATTCAGTGAGGTAGAGACCAAGATCTTGGAAGCGCTCAAGAGTTATAACTTCCAAACACATCAACTATTACCGGTATTGCAGCCAACATATCTAAAGGTTACAAAATTGCTCCTGCACCATATTTCTCTGTTGCCCAGATACCCATTTAACACGTTGAAGCATCTGACATGAGTTCAACTCCTTTTTATTCGAACAAATCTATACTCCTCATATAGAGTATATAAACCTAATGGGAAATCATCCAAAAATTGAAAGCAAGTTGCCGGGCCTAAAAATTTGCTCATGAACCAAGTAAAAGTAGAACTGTAAGAAAAGGAAAATGCAAGAAGTACCTGTCCAGGAGGAAAGAGAAGTGGTGCATCAGTAACCACAATTTTGTCTACCTCCTCTTTTGCAGTTTCCGGGAAATGATCAAGAACCATAATGCAGAAAATTAGTGTGACATAAGGATATGAGCAGTCTATTTCCAAAAGTACACATTTGTAGCAGTAATATAAATAAGAAGAAGAATATAAACAGGAACATATAAAACGAAACAATTGACTTAATATACTATTGAACGAAGATTCTATAACGCTTGGGTCAGAGGCTCTCACATACATAAGGCAGAAGCCATGTAATAACACTATTTGAAGTTCATCAAAAGCATGCAAATTTCTGAGCACAAACATCCCCAGCAGTATGGTGAAATGCCGGATGTCACTCAACCCACCTCGCTTATTGTAGCCTTTAAGCTTAATTTCCTTCCAAGGGTCATGCTTCTCTAATGTCAAGCAACTAAGTTGATGCACATGGGGTGGTTTTGTGTTTACTTCCCACATGTTATACTTACAACTAAGGTTCTCACTCGGTTAGATCGTTAAGAAGCGAATAAGTTTATTGAGGTAGATATACGGTTCCATAAAGTGCTAAAGCGGCCTAGCGCATACACAAATATAACAGGGCAACAATTTGGCATTTCTCAATTGCATGTTCATCTACAAACGAGATACGCTCAATTTAACAACGGTTTAAGGCGATGACCCACTAAGCATATGAGGTGGTTGTTGTCATAAGGAACGGCATCGAAAGCTTTCTCCCTTGAGTTAAGTTCCTCAATAGGTAAAACTCCGCTACAATTGAGAGGAGATCCTTCATCTCAGCCCCACTAGCCGCGATCAAGACTACCATTGGAGTTAATGGTTATTTTTGAATTTCGGACCAAATCTCCCATGAAATCCGAGAGAGTGCTCGAGTGGAAAATTGAAAGTTAGGGTAGACGAGAGAAGGAATGATGGGCAGGCGATGCATGTCGGTTTCCACCGAGTGAAGACCCGTTAAATCGATACTAGAGACATATCTAGTCTAGCCTTTTCATCACAACTCAATCCCGGACATACTAAACTCAAAGACTTCTCTCTGCATGGTGGATTGTTCAGCAATTCCGGTGCCTAGGGGCCCAGTAGTTGAGTGGACATCTGCAATCATAATAAATAAACCATTACTTGACCATCCCCTCTCACGACAAGTAACCTGTTTAACTGCAAAGAGCACTGCAACACATGCCCTACAAAAGCTATATTGTTTTCTTTAGAAGCAGATCTTGGTTTGGTGATCTCCTAAACCTATATAGATGGTTCAGCACTTTAGCCGATTCTACCAACCTCAACAAGTAATCCCCCATTTGTTGTTGAAATTCAGTTTCCATGAATTTTCTGACCATACAAATGCAAGTGCCATGAATAAATTGCTAGTTTCAGTTTCCATTAAGCGTATGATTCTACAAATTCGTGTGGCCTAATATAATTGCTTATACCATCAAGCACTTGCAAAAGGATACAAATTCATATTCTTAAGTAGTTTTGTGGTAAGATGATTTAAAACTGTAAGGGTGATAAATAATAATGGCCCCAAAAAATTTCATTATCTCTGTGGCATGAAGGGTGAGATTTTCATCAAATTTAATCAATGACTTGAAGCTTGTAATTAACAAATTTACATGAGAAATAAATTATACCTGGAAGGAACGCGAGCACTTTATTTCAAGGTCTCTCCTTTTGGACAAGCTGACATATAACGTGAATTGATTTTAAAAAAATAAAAAATAAAAGAGAGAGATCTTCAACTGAGTATTACGTGTATACCTTGCAAATCTAGAATCATGGGATCTTTCTCCACGAAATCAATCTGCACACACTGCTTTGCTGCTAACAGTACATATAGGGGTTCCACTGCCTCCTTGAATTGATTAGGACTGAGGGTCATGGATCCCAATCTTATAATGTCTTGTCTTGTCCTAGCAGCGGGCAAAATTGGCTGAAGATCCTGCACTTTCCATAATTAGATTTCCCGAATGCGGGATGCAAAATAACAAGGAACCGACACACGACCAACATTAGCCATTTCTATAATCTAACATAGAACAAAAGAAAATCCCTAGCAAACATCACTGCACATAGATCTAAACCACCCTAAACAATTGAGGAGGTCGAATCAACAAAGACAAAGCTTCGCAACGTGCAAGCACCAATGAAAAGCAAAATTTAATTGCAACTTCGCAAAGCACTCTTTAAACCCGAAATCACCAAGCTTGGAGCATCAAGCCACGGGGTCAAGATGGAGTTGTAAAATTTCAATCTTTTAGACAAAGAGTGGTGAGAAAACAAAAACTCGTGATCAAGAGATCTTACATAGATGAATCTCCTAGAGAACCGAGTTACGCAACACATCGAGGCCCGGTCAACGACGTGCACAAAGTGCAAAGCATCGAAACTCACAAAAGCCGCAGCTAACGACGAGCTACGAGCTAAAACACCACACGACCCAATCAAAGACTGAACGCCAAGCAGCAAGCACGGAGCTGCCACGACAACGAACAAAATCGACAACACCGCACAAGAATCAACCGACGGAAGCTATCCAAAGCGCTTCGGCAATCCCTAGGCACGAAACCCGGTTCGTTCCGATTCGAATCCGCGACGGACGGAATCGAGAGGAACCGAGAGAAGTCGAGACTCACCCCGACGACTCGCTTGCGCCCTTGCTCCCGACCAAGAACGAGGCTCGGCGGATAACCATGCGAAGCCATCAAGCAGAGCTCCGCCATCATCGACCAAGAACGAGGCGAGGAGGGAAGCGCTTAGGGTGAGTGAGAGGGCTCGAGACAGAGAGGAGGGGGGCGCTTGGGGTGAGTGAGAGGACTCGGGACAGAGAGGAGAGGAGTGCTTGAGGAAGAGAGAGGCAGAAGCGGGAAGAAATAGCGCGCGCTCCGTTGAAAAGAAGAGAGAGAAAATGCAGCAGGCCTCTCCTTCTTCGCCGCGCCGTCGACCCCGCCCAAGTCCGCCGAGATCTCCCTCGCGACCGAGCGGGCTAGCGTCAGGGACAGCGCTCGGTCAGCGGCGGGGAGCCTGGTGCCGCTCGGGAACGAGACCGAGATGACCAGCGAGGCTTTTGGGCAGGCGGAGGCAGAGGCGGAGAGCGGAGCCGGAGCCGGAGGAGGTGGGATGCGCGGAGAAGGAAACAGAGGAAGGCTCTGAGCGTTCTCGGTTCTTTTACGAGGAGAGAGAGAGAACCGGCCTATTCAAGTGAGGAGAGAGAGAAATTTTGAGCGGGAGGAATACGCTGACCGTTCTTTCTTTTCTGCAGGTGGAGCCGAGCCGAGCCAGCCGAATACCAGCCCTTTTCTCATTTTCCAGGGGGTCTCGCTTGAGACAGTGTCGGTACTGAGTGGTATGTGCGCGCCACGTCAGCGGATGACGTGGTGCGCACGAACCACTGAATATTTTCTCGTCTGGCCTCTTATGGCGAAGCACATCACGACATTCCTATCTTCACGACTTTCCAAGCTGACCTTCGGTGGGTCTACGTGCTCTCTACGTCTCCGCTTTTGACGATTGGAGTCACCCACCGCATTTTCTCCAGTTTTTATTGACCCGATTCATGGCTACAATCCAAAAAGACCAAGACTTGCACCTAGGTCTTCGTCAGCATGTGCCTAGTTCTCAAGACCACAATCAATGTCAATACACGGCTTTTTTGATCGATGACATATATACCGTCCGTGAGACGTCGGATGCCCGCCGCTACCTTCTAGAAATAGAAATTTTATTTTGTTATTTTTTTTTTTTTCGTGAATATAGATTTTAGGTAGTTATCAAACGCGTTTCTTTATTTAGAAACTCGTCAATGAAATAAAAATTGAGAAATCAAATTCTGGTCAGAAATTGATTTCTATTTCAGAAATTTTGTCATACGCGCCCTTATTATATACCATATTACTATTACAATGAATTATCTTCATTTTTCCTGCCAGAGGCATCTGCCTTCAATTTAGCTAAGGCGTGACTTGTGTTTGGCCTTTTAATCGCAGATGGCGAAGCACAAGACGACATCTCTATCTTCGCGGCTTTCCAAGCCTAGCTTATGTTGGAGCCGTCCCGATATTCCTTGGGTCGGCAATGCTCTCTATGCCTCCTCTTTTGATGATTGGAGTCACCCACTGAATTTTCTTCGGTTTATATTGACCGACTCATGGCTACAATACAAAAAGACCAAGACTTGTAGCTAGGTCTTCGTCAGCATGTGTCTAAATCTCAAGACCACGATCAATGTCAATACACAGCATTTCTTATTGATGACATAAAGATCATTAGTAAATCTGAAGTAATATATTACGTTATGCACTAATTTATTATTTACCATATCATTATCACCATGAATTATCTTTATTTTTCCAACTGGAGGCATCCGACATGGAAAACCAGTAAGGTAAATTATAATAAGGAAGAGTAATTAATAGGAGGATGAGTTTTTACTCACGCTTTAGCAATTGGCATGGTCGGAAACAACGATTGACGACAATGTTTTCATGGGAGATGAGAATTTCTAGCTCTAAATGCCATGTCTATATCTTCTGCAACGACCACTAAACAGACCATCAATATGAATTAACCTTACCATGGTTTAGGCAGACCACCTTCGATTGCCATGCGTCATTACCGAAGGCTAATTTTGTTATCTAGATTAAGAAAATATATTCGGTTATGCATGGGTAACCTGAGAAAGGGAAAAGTACCAAAAAAGTTATAAACTTTTTGAATTGGTACCAATTAGTCATAAGCTTTTTAATTAGACCAATTTAGTCCAGAACATTTTCACAATGGTACCAATTTAGTTTATCCGGCCAATTTAAGCTAGAAATTGCTGACGTGAGCGCCGACAGTCCTACATGACACCATTAGCACCAACATGGACAAATTTTATAATTTTTAAATATTTTTTAAGATTTTTAATTTTTTCTTTTTTTTTCTCTTTTAATTTTTTCTTTTTTCCTTTCTCCTTACCCCTTGGCCAGTGAGGTCACCAGCCGACCATCGCCGGCCACAAGCAAGGGTGCGGTGGCCCTTGCCTAGATCCAAGCGAGGGCACCACGCCTTTGCTTGCTACAACCGAGGGCATCAAGCCATCGCCCGCCACAAGCGAGGGCCTTCACGCCATTGCCTATGGCTGATGAGGGCACAAAGGCCCTCACTCACTCTTGGTTGATGAGGGCCACCGCACCCTTGTTGGCCAATAGGCTAGGGTTTAAGCCCAATAGGTAAGGGTTTCAACCCTTGCTTGGATCGGGCGGGGGCTAATGCCCTTGCCTATGGCAAGTGATGGTCGGTCGGCGACCTCATTGGCCAAGGGGTAAGGAGAAAAAAAAAAAAAAAAAATATTTAAAAATTATAAATTTTGTCCACATTAGCGCCGATGACACCATGTAGGACTGCTAACGGCCATGTTGGCAATTTTCGTCCTAAATTGGTCAAATGGACTGAATTGATAATAATGTAAAAATGTTTAAAACTAATTGGTCCAATTAAAATATTTAGGATTAAATTGGTACTAATGCAAAAATTTAGGACTTTTCTCGAGAAAGAGTAGGGCCATTGTTGCTTTCAATGAAAATGATATTTCAGAAGAAGTCTATTAGAAACGTTAAAATGCACCTTTCATCGGTGAATAAGGCTATACATTCAAATATAATTAATGTGTTGTGGAAATAGCTATACTTCTCAAAGGTCCAGTCCAAATATAATTAATGCGTTGTGGAAATAGCTATACTTCTCAAAAGTCCAGTCACCCCTCGTGTTATTCAAAAAGGAAAGAGAAAAAACGCTAGGCTTATTTATCCCTCTTCGGATATACCATGTCTTAATGACCGGTTCAATGTGGACTGAGCCCACAACAAAAGTATTTTGAGCGTACATAGGAAGTGATGACCATCTCAAGGGGATCTTGCTCATTTATAACGTCACAAGACATTATCTTTTTCGACGTGGGAATTGAAATACTATGTGATATGTCTTGAATTTCCCCCATTTACCTCGCAAGGGGAACACTATCACAGTCAAGCCCCAGAGTGGCCATTTCAAAGAAGCTGTTTGATTCCATCTCACCATTTTGCACCTTCTGGCTTGCCACGTCTACGGCTAAACATTGCTTCAGTTCAGCCAATATATGACTCATGTCTCGCCTCTGAATTGCGGATAGTGGCTTACATGACATTGCTATATCCATAGCTTTCCAAGCCGAGCTTATGTTGAACTGTCCGTTTAACCTTGGGTCTCCAATGCTCTCCTTGTCTGCACTTTTGATGATTGGAGTCACCCACTGAAGTATGTGGATGTGTTACCCTCTTGGGTTCTTAGTGAACATTCATTTCCTCTCTTTTCCAATTATTTTTTATGTTTCTAGAGGGAGTGGACCACTAGTCTCTAGAATGATACAAGGCGATGAATCATTAATCTCTAAAATGATATAAGGAGGGGGGTTGAATCGCTACAAAAACAAAGTATATTTTCTTTATTGAGTTTCCGATCTTTCTCCACAATTAGAATTTGAACTTTTGTTGTGTGCGCCAGCAAGTGGTATCGAGCAAAAAGGTAGGAGACCGTAAACTCAGCGCTCAGGAGACATGGTCCATGAAGACAGTGGTCCAAAACTATTCTACGTGAGCAGGTGGTCCGGGATCGAAGCACCAGAGTTCGACTAGTGCATAATCAAGGATTGTGATCAATTGGTCTAGGACCAAGCTTACTTGGTATAATGTTGGGCATTATAACCAAGTCATGGTCGTGGATATTTTGAGTCTTTTTAGCAGCATTGAAAGGCTCAACAACCCCAATGGTAATAATTAGAGTATCTGCGTTCATATTTACCTATCGGGTCAAGACTTAAAGAGATATTGTTGGCGGCAGCAACACCACACTATACATAGATGATAACGAGTTGAGAAAGCAGAAGATAAAAGTTGGAATTGTGCTTTATGTTCTTGTAGTGATTGTTGAAGATGAATTGTTACAAAACATCGATAAGGTGATGACTCTAAAGGAGGTGTGAGATGCCTTGCAGCACTGTTTGCAACAACAAACGATGCCAAGTGGCAATGTTGGAGAACAAGTTATTGTCAATTTCACAACAACGCATGACGGTGAGTTAATAATTCTCCAAAGTTAAATCTCTTTGTTAAGAAATTCTAAAATTGGATTCTCAGAATGCCATGTCCAAGATAAGGATAAGGAGAATTATCATTCATGGTATGACCGGAGTATAATGATATTGTCATGGCCATCCATAGATAGGCACAAGACCCAGCTCTTACTGATCTAGAGAATATACTGGCCAACCAAGAGGCTTTAAAGGAAAAGTTGTTTAAAGTCTTAGACAAGGATGATAAAAGTGCACTACTTGGTAATAAAGGAGTGTTCAAGAGTAAGAGGAGAAACGGACCATGCACTGAAGATCAGAAATAGAAAAAAAAAAAAAAAAAAAAAAAAAAAAAAAAAAAAAAAAAAAGGTCACCGAAACTATCAAAGAACTAGAGAGAGCTCACTGGGATCAAGGAAAAGATAACAAGAATGACGATAAGAACAGATAGAGGTGAGATGGTCATTGCTAAATTTGTGGCAAAATTGCTCACTTTGCTAGGGATTGTCGATTAAAATGATCATAAGGAAATGTTGCAACATCCATCATGAAAGAGAACAAAGTTAAGAATAGTGGGATTTCCAAGCATCTATTGTGGTAAAAAACGAGTAGAGCTCGCAACCTTCTTTATCACTGTGTTAGATGATGCGATGGCTTTTGTCATGGTAAGTTTAAACTAATCAATTATGACAATGATTGGATAGTTGACTCACGATGCTCAAACCATATGGATCAAAATAATATATCCAACATGTTTGAGTATACCGGTAGATGAGTAGTAATCATCGCAAAACGAGACAGTGATTACATCAAATTCAGTTGACATCAGATTGATTAGCAAAACACGTGTATCACGTACCAGGATTGAAAAAAACCTATTGTTGGTGTCATAACTTACAACTTGAGAAATTATGTGGTGTTTCACCTAAACGATTTTAAGGTGCACTGCAGTTTTAAAACCACTAGTAGGTTGATCAAGGAGGGGTGTTGACTGAAGTCTATATACATGATGTCCGCATAGACAACACATGTGGACAAAATCCAAAAGAGCGAGACACCCAATTGACATGCTCAGCTCAGACACATAAATTATCATAAGTTAAAGGTGATGATGGAGAAGGCTACACTAAAGGTTCTCCCCCAGTTAGAGGTTCGAGATGACATAACATGTGTCAAGTGTCAACGTGAGAAGACACATCAACTTCTATGTGAGGAGATCAAATACCAAGCCAAGACCCCTCTCGAACTCATCCACTCAAATGAGCAAAGCAACGGATATTTAGATGTCAAAGCACATGATAACGTTCATTGCTAATATCTTTAGGTATGTTGATTTTATAGAGACATGTAAGGAGTTCAAAGAAAATGCAGAAAAATAATTCATCAGACAATACGATTCCTTCGTGCTAATAATGGGGTGAGTACACATTGCATGAGCTCACGTAGTATTTGCAAAAGTATAAGATACACCAACAATTTACATTCCAAGTACAGCACAACAAAATTTCACAACAGATCCCGATAGATCCCGTTTCATGACAAAAAGAAGACATTTCGTTGGTTTCTTAGGGCGCGCATGACAAAATTTATAGCCAAAAATTGATTTCTCAATTTTTATTCCATGGATGAGTTTCTCAATAAAGAAATGCGAATAACAATTCAAAAATTCTATTTATGAAATAAAAATTCGTTTGATAACATAATAAAATTTCTATTTCTAGGAGCGGCAACGACCGGCGTTCGGTGGCCGGAGTTCAACATTCAGCGACGGTGTTCGGCGTCCGGTGGCGGCGGCGGGCAGCCGGTTCGAGGTCCAACGTTCGGCGTCCGGCGCCAAGTCCGGTGATCGGCGATGGGTGGCCGAAGTCCGGAGTCTGACACCAGAGTCCGGCAACTGGCAATCAACGTCCAACGTCCGAAGTTCGACGTCTGATGTCTGACATCTAGAGTTCGACGACAAGAGGTCAGCGGTGGGTGGCGGGTGGTGGGCGGCCGACATCCGATGGCCGATGGTGAGCGGCAGATGGTTGCCGACGAACATCCGATGGTTGGTGATGAGCCTTCAGCATCCAATGCATCCGGCATCCGACGACCGGCGGTTGGCGACAAGCGGCCAGAGTGCGATGGTCGACGATTGGCAGCTGGTGGCCGGGGTCGGTGGCAAGCGGCTGGCAACTGACAGGGGGCCGGCAACCTGCGGGGGGCATTCGGTATCCCATGGGTGGCAAGTGGGCGACGAGCGGTGACGAGAGTGAACGATAAGAAAAATTTTGATTTCTCATTTTTATTCCAAAAATATAAAAGCTAAAAATTTTAATTTTTTTATTTCTGCTCCAAATCTATTTCTGGAATAGAAATCTGTTCCAAAAATAGAAAAATGAAATTGTGTTACCAAACGGATTTATGTTTCAAACCTGTTCCGAGGAACAAAAAAACAGAGAAATAGAGAAACATAAATTTTGTCATGCGCGTCCTTAAAGTTTTTCAAATAAAATTGCATTCAATCGAAATGCAAGCATTGATTTCATCAATGATCCAAAGTGGACTTTAGAGTTGACCTTTTAATTATATCCTAAAGTCAACTCTTCGTCAACATTTTTTCAAAAATTTGAAAAATCGAAAAATCATCAATTCAATTATTGGCCAGCTTAATTTAAAAAAAAAAAGATAGAGAGTGGACTTTTTGACCAAACTAAAAATTTTGACCCCCGATCGGTAACATTCAAAATCCATTGATTTCTAGAGTGATTTCTAGAGTAACTTCTTTGCGCCAATAACCATTCCATCCCTGCCATGCCTAGCAGTATTGGAGCATACGCTTCAGGAGCACTCTTGGACTATGGTTGATGGACATTTGATCCAAAAGTTGTAAAGCATTGAAATCTTAAGCCAATTTTGAGAATTCGAGCTTGAGACGTGTTAACCAATTTTTGAGCGTCATTTTAGGGCCCCTATCTATCCTTCATAGGTAATGCCAATTAGCCCAATTGGAATCCAATTAAGCTAAATTTATTCAATTTCAATATCAATTTTGGCAAAATCTAACTTGGCATAACTTGACTAAAAAGGCAAATTGGGATCAATAGGGTCCGGCCGAGTCAACCCAGTGGACCCGTTCCAATTGAGCCCACTTGGACCAAAACCCGATTTAGCTAATTGGGCAGAGCAGGGCAAGATCGGCCAAACCCATAATACAATTCAAAGCAATTGGGATCCCACAAGTTAATTCGGTTGAACCTAGTCAACCGGCCTCGAATCAAGCCATCCAAATTTGACCGATGGGACCCGACTCCTTGGGCCAAAGTCCAATGCAATCCCACTTGGCCCAATTAGCTAAAACAGCCCAGCCCATAGCATAAGGGGAAAAAAACTACCAAAAATCCCAAACTTCACTCAATGTAACAAATTTACCATAAACTCTTGGGTTGAAAGTGGGATTCATGCTTAAGCCAGTAGAACCAATATTTTTTTTGGCCTTTTTTCTTTGAAACCCATTTTGACCCATATTTTACAAAGCACTAACCTTACAATATCAATTATACTCATGACAATCACATGACATCCACCAATGGCTGAAAAGTCTTCAGTTTTTACCACAAAATATTGATATCAGACAAAGCCATGAAGGCTTTGTCCGTGTGTAGCATCTTTTAGGTTCAACAATAGAGTTTTGAATCATGTGAAATTATTTGGGATTAGGGCTATCAAAATGGGTTATGTGAGTTGTGTGTGACAATGTCCTAATCCTAGTATAATAGCACATTGGTTATTCAAAACTATACGGTTGGGACCTAAAAGGTGTTTGCACTCGGACAAAGCCTTCATGGCTTTGTTTGATATTATTGTTTTGTAGTAAAAGCTACTTAGGGAGATTATCTAAGCTATAAGCTGGCTCTATGGACTGAGGGTGCGCTTGGGTAAACTTTTGGGGAAAATTTTTAGGAAAATGCAAAGAACTTTAAGTGAAAGGGGTTTGTCAAAATGCAAATTGCGTTTGGAAAATTATAATCTAAAAGTCCATTACGAAGTATCCTTGAACAAAATAGTGTTTGGAAGGCTTATATTTACAAAGCACATTTATTATGAAAAAAAGAAAAAAAATATTTGGTCGGTGAGAGCAGCGGCCGCCGACGGAGGTCACTGGACCTCAGGCGGCCCCTGGAAACCCCCAGCGAGGGCCGCCTGAGGTCAGGCGACTGCCAGCGAGGGTCGCACGACCCTTGGTGAGACCCTCGCCTGAGGTTGGGGGGCCTTGGCAAGGGCCGCGCCTGGGTCGTTCAACCTCACTGGTGGTCGCATGACCCCGATCAGCCGTTGCCGAGGCTACGCAACCCTTGCCTAAGGTTGGGGGACCTCGGCGAAGGCTGTGCCTGGGTCACACGACCTCAGTGAGGGCCATGTCTGGGTTGCGCGACCTCGGCGAGGCCCGCGCGACCTCAGGCAAGGTCACTGAGATGCAAATCACGCGGCCCCCCGCAAAGGCTGCCACAACCCAAATGGCGTGGAGGTCACCATGACACCCTAGCGACGGTCGCCTGGGTCGCCATGACAGTCGCCGTGACGGTCGCCAGCCTCCCTTTAGCCGGTTGCCGGCCCCTCGCAGGCCTGCGCAATCCCACTGACCGCCCTCAATGAAGAAGATGAACAGTGAACACCGAAGATGATGAAGAGCAATGTTTACATTTGTAGAAAGCTTAAAGCCCAAAGCACCCCAAGACCAGCCTTGAGAAGGCTTGGTTTTTGGCTAATGGGACTTGTAAAATGGTTCCCAAACACCTCATACTTAGCCCAAAGGACTTTAGGTGTTCAAAGCCCTTTGCAAAGTAGTTTCCAAATGTAGCCTAAGAAATACTAAGGTCTTTCAGCCTATCGTAGATGCCATGTGATTGTCATGAGTACAGTTGATATTGTAAAGCCAACTATTTAGTGCTTTAAAGTTCGAAAAACTAGTACTACTTCACAGGTCTTCCAAATATTAGTGTCACATCCAGCTATTATAGGATTTGGTTGATGAAGTTAACCTCTTCTTTTTAAATCATCGGCGCTTTGTCCTCTCTCTCTTGCCTCTATAATATTTATTCATTTCATGTCAGCGAAGAAATGCCTGTTTCATTACTTGAGCCCTAGGGAGTCACTATCAATGTATAACTTCGAAAAATTCCAACCAGGATATTCCAATCCATACTTATGTAATTTATTCAAACCCTGATCTCCAAGAGAACATCTAAAATCATTCTTAGCTGCGGCACATTTTGCACATA
Organism: Eucalyptus decipiens; assembly: GCA_014182575.1. Lineage (NCBI taxonomy): Eukaryota > Viridiplantae > Streptophyta > Magnoliopsida > Myrtales > Myrtaceae > Eucalyptus > Eucalyptus decipiens. The sequence continues at coordinate 33,499,881 of CM024618.1, read as the reverse complement.
ATCACCAAACTTCACAGGACTAAAGGCCAAAATGATCACTATCCATGCATCCGACGCCTTGTTTCTAGCTCTATCTATTTAAGTGAGAGTGAGGAAGACCGAGTGTGTGTTACAGGTTGAATCTAATCATCTGGGTCGGCCACATGGAAATAATCAGGGCCATTTGTACTACAGAAAGTTGCAACTACTGTAGTTAAAAAGCTTTTCAATTAATTGATCTAGTTTTCACGGTCATATTTGCAAACAAAACAGATGCACTGATTAAGTATCAAGCAATCTCTTCATAATCTAACGAGGCAACCGAAACGTGCCTCTTAGTAAGGTTATGACAGCAACAGCGGCTTAAGTTGGAATAAGCTCCCTTAACCTTAGAAAGGTCATGATAGCAACAGCGGCTTAGTTCACATAAATTCGGCGAGGGACATTGAACCCTCGCCGGTGCCTGACTCCCTCTCTTTCTCTCTCTATGGATCTCTAATATTAAGTTTTATTTTTACTTATTGTGCAACTTTTCATCTTTCGGACAAAGGTGCCCCTAGTAATCCTGAAAAACACGCACATGACTAGTACGTGCAAATTTTTTGACCGATGACCAACTTAGGGGCTATTGACACAAATGTCTCAAATTCACGGGCTATCGTCCTTATGCCTTTAAATGGAGACTTTTGTTCTCCATCTCTGCTGCAACAAAGAGAAGCACCGAGAATGCAGAAAATCGATGATGGTAATGGTAAGGAGGACGGAGGACGGAGGATTAAAGAAAGTAGAAGGAAAACATCAAAACCAATGAATCCAGATTCCAATTAGATGAGCCGAGGGAAAGGAAAACGAAACCGGGGACTAATTTCCAAGAGAAGTACAAAGAAATCCATTACCCGGCCGTCATATTCAGGAAAAAAACGAGCTTTCATCTTGTTGCAACAACCTAAAGATAAATTGGTAAGGAAAAAGAATTTAGGCTGTGTTTGGCAGTTTGGACCTACCTAGTGTTTGGTGACATTGTCCATGTTAGAATACATGTGTGAACAGTGTTAAAGAGAATATGAGAATAGATGTGGTGTTGAACAATTAATATATTAATTAGCCTATATCTCATTAGCTTAAGCATTCAACTGACTATATTGGTAAACTCGAACTTAAATTCTTTCTTGGCAATCTCATCATGTATGGGGCTTTTGCAAACTACTGCACTCTCCTAACACTCCAAAGCACATAAACCCAGATTAGATATAAAATTTAAAAAAAATAACTAAAAAATTCATATTTTATCTTTTAAAAGAATGATAAAGTCACGAATCACATATTGCTTGCCAACACCACTCGCCTAAGGATCCCCACCAAAATTATCTATCTTCATCACTTTTGCCCATCACATAATCGTTGCCTTTGACCACTGCAGTCGGTGATTGTGTTCCAGCAACTGAGGGTGAAAAGGAGCCTCAAGACATCGCCATGCCGATTCTGCATAGATCCTCCTTTCCACCCTAGTCGCGTACATGCATAACGTTAAGCCGACCTTCCACGATGATTCGGCTCCTCACCTGCTGGTCGATGAAGAATGGGCAGCACACCATCAGTTTCTTGGTGACCAAGCTCTGAAGTGTTGAGTTCTAGCATCAAGAACGCTGCAACGGTACTGTGATGCAAAACCTCCTCCCGCGGGTATATCCCATGACGTACATCTGCTCCGCCATCGCCTCTCTTAGCCACCTTCTTTGGCAATGGAGTCTAGTCGTACAACCCACATGAAGTGGGTTCTGCTGTTCATGAGGCCGTCCAAAATTATGTTAATTCCTATCCATTGAGAGGCCTCATGCTCCCGAGGTCTACTTCCCAAGAGGGTTTGAGTCTCACGTATAGAAGGGACAAAGTTGAATATGGGATTTCAAATGAGAAAGATTTTCAAAGATTTTCAATCTTACGTAGTTGTGGATTTCCAAAAATTATGAAAGATTTTTTTCAAAAATTCCAAATTCTATCTTAAGTTGGGCCAAAGATATGATAAGATATTTTAACAATTTAAGGATATGTGGAAGATTTTCAATCTTCTTTATCCTATCATATTATAATTCGAATTCAGATGACTAAACGCGGGATAAAGGTTCAAAGTCAACCCAATCTGCGGATGAGTAGATTAGGCCAGCGTAGAGATTTGTAGCAAAAAAGCGGAGCAATTGCAATAGTTTTGCTCCATATCGGCGCACGAGTGGTGCAGGATAAGCAAGATGCACCAGGATTTGAGTCACTCTTTCATGTGATTTCCCCGCTTGCATGTCCAGCCATTTTATTTGAGAATTTTTCATTTGTAGAAGAGAATCATGCAATCCCTAACATCTCGACCTTTATAATTTTCTGCAATATATCGGGAGCAATTATTTTCCTAGAATAAAAAAGAAGAATTTCCAGTAATAGCGAAATCGATTCACATATAAAAAATTTGCCAGGATCTGATTCCGTTTTGATTTTACGGTCCGCGCGTAATCACAAAAGACCTTGATGATCAAGTCTGAATGGTCATTTAAGAGGTATGCTTGTTTTGATTGCTCTTGCTGCTCACCAAATTTAAGAAAGAAGGATTCGTCGTTGGTACTAATTATCTCTGAAATGGAGTGGAAGTTCAGATTTGAAGAACCCATGAATTTGAGACCTTTGTATCGACAGCCCCTAAGACACAAGCTAATCAACTTTGAGACAGTGGCCCTGAACAAGAAGATTTTTGTGATTTTCTCGTTATCACTACAATACCAAACAATTGCATGGGTTTACCAAGAAAACGTGAATCAACCAATCCAGAAAAAGGAAAGAGAGAAACATAGATGCGGCCCCGAGAGAATCTGCTACTTACCTATTATGATGTTGCGGCGGCCAAAGAATCATTAGTTCGTTATGATCATCTTTTGAAATAAGTCAAAACACGAAACTCGTCATCTCGAATGATAAGGCCGGGTACTTAGCTCTTGTTTGCTCACACGCATGGTGTTTTAATTTTATCTCTAACTCATGTGTTGAGAAATTTTAAAAAAAAAATTGACAAAGCATTCCGCTCTAGGAATAATTTCTTTGTGCAAAAGCTTAATTGGATAGATTTGATCTAATGAATTATATTGTCACGTGATAATAAAAAAAATAAACATATTCACATTAGAATTCACGGAATAGGGCTATAGATATACACTATCATTAACTCATGGGCATTAATTTGGTGATCTGCTATCGATCGATTACAGTGTCAAATCTATTTTTTAGAGATGAGAATGTGCTTCTAATTGCAAATTGTGCTTTGTGGCTTTTGATTTGTTCTGCAATTATTTGACATTTACTAAGCTTGAAAACTTTCTATGTACCTTCCAAATATTATTTTAATATATGAATGGCATCATTCCTTTGGAAAAACCTCATAGGCATTAAATGCCATTCAGAAACCAGTAAATTATATCTGATACAGTCTTTTTTGGAGCTTTGTTAGAAAAAGTCAGTTCGTGAAATCGGTTTATGATGTGAATACTAAATAACTATATGAATCATTTTCAATTAATTTCTTTGCTGACTTTGAACGTCTTCTAAGTCGACATATCTATCCTCGCGTGGTCCGTGAATTTATATAGGAGATAAGCTCTTCATTAACCATATGTGCATCGGCCATCAGATGGGATCGCCCTTCACCGTGAAATGCAACTCCACGGGCAATTCAGAAAAAAACGATGTCCGTGTCCGACTCCACATGGTGAAGTTGAAGCTGCAAAAGCTTGAAGAAATAGTCATGGCTTCTTTGAATAAAGAGAAAATGAAGGAGGACATGCATGACGGTGATGAAAACTGGTGATGATGACTCATGATGATAATGAACGTCCGATTGCGTGAAGAAATTGTTCGAAGATGTAAATGAACGTGCTGATTGATGTTCTATATATGTAAATTTCCTCTAATCCAATATTTATTCGTTTTCTCGACTTTGTTGTTCTCTTTCAAAGCAATTGTCGGGCATGGTTGGTTACTGGTCAATAGAACTTGGAATCAGCCCTGTTCATCTTGGAATATTCTTTTAAATATTTTATTTTCTTTCTCAAAAGTTTCTTAATATATTGAAATTAACTATAGTGTAGGATGAAACTACTATTCACGGGAAATTACTAGTAAAATAAAAGATTACTCCCACAAATAATATGTACTTTTTGCCCTTGTTGAATTAAAACAAAACAATTTACCTTAGGGGCATTGCCGATTCAGTCTAGTCGATTCTTTTGATTCGAGTCCTCTTCAGGAACTAGAAACCTGATTTATTATTCTCTACTTTGAAAATTTGGAATCAAAGGCCATCTAGACTCATCCGTCCAATTCGATTTCCAGTTTGGACCGTAACCAATGTACATCCCTAGAAATTATGATCTATCATTGTTTCTCAACATTTTTTTGAGTATGCCCAATAGAAACTTGATTTTCACTTTATGAAAATTTTGCTAGGCTACCATGTTATTGCGCTTCCCATTCATTCTCTCTTACTAAAGTACAATAAGTAATTTTTCGCTATAAATTTTAAGGACAAACACATTTTTATGCTTTTTGAAACACTCTACACACAAAAAATTTCGAAAAACAAAACACTAATTTCAATTCCAATAAATTATGAAAATTTTTTGAAGGACTTGCTGTGTGATTTTGAGATTGTTAAAGGTATTCGACATTCAATAATAATTGAATATTGAACTAGACAAAAAAAAAAAAAAAAAAAAATACTCTCAGATGTGCTATAGACTGCCCTCTCAAACACTGACGTCGACTGGAAAATACAAATTAATTGTTACTGATATTTATTAAAACAAATTACAGGATTTCACACGAATTAATTATGAGATATTCATGATTTTAAATAAAAGAATTACAATCTTGAAAATAATTGTCATTATATGGTGAGAAAAAATCAGTCGATTGCTGGTTGGTTACTTAACCTTAAATTTGAGCATTCTTTAATTAGTAAATCTTTTTTTTTAAATTCAAATTGCAAAATTTCTTAGTTCCAATGGAGCCCCTTTTTTTGGGACAATAAAAAAATAATTATTTATTTTACTTTATTACAGGAATATTCTTATTTGTGTACCTGCTATTACTCTCCCGTCAAAAGGATCAGCTCAATCAGACCAAAATATGAAAAAGGATCAGTTCGAGTCTACTTTTGAAGAAAGCAGAGGAGAGGCAACATACGACGCACCCTCTAGAGATTTCTCTTTCGTCTCTATCTCTATATCTATCTACATCTTCGCCAACCGAATCTCGTGGGATGGAGTCAAGTAGTCTGATAAGAAAAAAAATAATAGGGAAAATTTCAATAGAACCTGAAGTGGAATCATTTTCTCAAAAAAAGATCTAAAGTAGATATTATATCAAATAATGACCTGAAGTGATTGATTTAGTCTTGAATAAGAGTTTTAACTTGAAAGCCAGTCAAATCTTATTTATAACTAAGGGTATTTTCCTCTAAAGAATTTTTTTTCTTTTTCTTTTTTGTTTTTCATTTCTTTCTTTTTTTCATCTTGCTCACCTCCTTCTTGACAAATGCATTAGACTCTTGACGCACGAGCTTGCACATATGCAAAACAATTTGAACAATTTAGGAAAAGAAGAAAACGAAAAGATATTCGAGAAGTTATGCAGTTTTGCAAAACTGCAAATTGCGTGCTTCAATTCTGCAGCCTTCCCATCAGCAAACTTTAAAGCGCATGCTCTACATTATGCAATTTTGCATCCTCACCCAAGAACTCATCGATTTCGGTATGAGCCGGTTTTTAAGTTATTCGCCACCACTCACCTTCTCCGATGACGATAATGAACTTGAGAATCAAGAAATATCCATAAGTGTGTTTTGTTTTTATTCAATTTGCTTGTAAAAACTTATTATGGCAATTAAAGTAACAGTTTCATGCTCTCCCCGCCAATGAAATTGCCTATGCCACGATAACTTTCACTCATAGCTTCTTGGGAATGTTTTATTGGGTCCGGGTTGGATTATTCATAACATTCATAGACGTAGCTTACATTGAGGTGAAATATGTGGCTTCTTGAGAAAGTCCAATTTTGTCGTGCATGCTGATTATTTTCAAAGGCTGCTGAATCATTCTAACCTGCGATTGAAGATACTTGCCTTTGGTGGCGATTCAAATTAGACAACACTCAATCTAAAAAACGAATGACTCCAATCTACACATGTTCAAACAAATTTGCCTCTCTAATTCTGAAATATTATCTTAAGAGATTTGAGAGAGAATAACAAGATGAAAAAAGTGCAAAATCACTTAGAAATTCCAAAACCACGTATTTCACTAAACAAATCAATGCACATGAGTATCATAGAGATTTCTCAAAAACCTCTAATAAATTTGGCTTAGGCACTTCAATCTAGCTTCTCCTCACTAAGATCGATTATAGCTTGCGTGAGCACTGATTTGAAATGGCTTACATCTCATTATGCTTCGTGCTTGACCACGACCACAAGATGTGGGGATCAAATCGAGCTAATTGTCACATCTTGGTCCACTCGTGCTCAATCTAGGGGTTGGATTGACCTTCTTCTTTCAACAAAGTTACTGGAATTGCTATTGAGGGCAATGACAAATGAGGTTGAGGACGTTGATGGCTAATTCAGCAAGGAAGATAGATATGGACTTTGGAGAAAGTGATATAAAGAGTGAAAAAGGCGAAGGCTCGATGATGATGAAGAAAAGAAAGAGAATGAGAAAATAAATTAAGAAAAGAAGAAAAAAAAAAGTCTTTAAACGAAAATACCCCTAGATGCAACTGAGATTAGGTTGGCTTTTAAGTTGAGACCTTATTTGAAATTAAGTTGGTCTCTTCAGGTTCTTGTTTGAGACAATATTTATTTTGGATCTTTTTTTGAGAAAACGGTTGTCCTTAATTGAAATTTTCCCAAAATAATATTCAAGCACCAAATTTTTAATGCTAAACTCCTATTATATATAGATACTCTTATTATATATTGATACCGGCACTAAAGAGATTCTCTAGCGCCATACTTCCTATTTTGAAAAGGGCTTTTCACGTAAAAATTCGTTTGTTTTCTTCTTCTTTTCTTTTCTTCAAAGATTCGCGTTCCTAACGGCTCAAACCACTGCCAATGGGTAATTTGCTCAATTCCGACACCTCCGATTCTCTGTTTGCATGTTAAAACTTGCTTTTCATACGTTTTCTTCTCATGACTGAAGTTTCTGATTATTGCAATAACATCATTTATCGCTTTTGGATTCTCTGAATTGCCGTTGGTTTGCGTTTTGTTAGGTATTCTCGTAGCTGTTGTTGGGTCATATGTTGTTTCGCTTGTAATGTCGAATTAAGGCATCTGCTGACTTTTATCTCCTAATGGCAATTGCGAGGGCTGAAAAGTTTAAGGCTTTATTTTCCTCAGCCATTGTTTCAGTTCTCGAGAACCTGTAGAATAGAGCTTTAGTTATTTGATGTTATGACAGAGACTTTGAAGATTAAGAAGTTTCTTGGCAAGTACCTTTTTTTTTGTGTTGCAAAGGGTAGCTGATGACATTGATCATCTCCAAAGATGGGTTTCTAGAATATTGTCGACATCGTGATTTAAGGGATTGACAGGGATTACTTCACTTCCTTAACATTAGGAGACATATGTTCTCAGTGAAATTATTGAGATAATAAAATCAACCTCTTGGTACTTCTCGCCATTTAGATACTTTTGCATTATGCAGGATCCAAGGTTTTCATTCTCCACTAAGAGTTTTTTTTATTGTTGTCGTCTACTCGAGGCATAGTGTACTGGCTTATCATGTCACTCTTTTTGACTTGCTAATTTGAACATCTGTTTCCTCAGATAATTCTGGTGAATGTTTTTCTACTCAACTAATTGATGGTGATGGCACATTCAATGTCGACGGACTGGAAAATTTCATCAGGGAGGTCAAATTGAGGGAATATGGCCTTTCATACACCGTTGTCTCCATTATGGGTCCTGTTGCTAGTGGTGTGTATTTACTCCCAATGGCATTGCTTTGGATTTTGCTTCTCTTGCTAAATATAGATAACAACAAAAGTTTTTGTAAGGGCTGTGAAGTGATCGTGAAAAGAACAAATTTTCTCCAGTAACATTGGCTCTCTTTTACATACTATATGATATTTCAAGTTGCTTAAAATTCAGTTTAATTCTTTGGTTTGCCGTTCTCCTTTTATTTTTACTTTCAGCAAAACCATTACCTGGACAGCACCACATTGCTGCTTTTGTTTCCATCTTCACTTATCTTTTCTTTTGCCTTCAGAAGAGTTTTTAACTTATTCTATTGTTGTGTATGATTTTTGGCAGGGAAGAGTACGCTATTAAATCATTTATTTGGCACCAACTTTAGGGAGATGGATGCTTCAAAAGGAAGGCATGTCTACAAACCAACTGTTACCTCACTCTAATGAAGGATTTGGATTTGGAAAGTCTAAAACCAGTTTGATATTTTTCCAGGTCCCAAACCACCGAAGGTATATTGTTGGCGAAAGGTGCTGGCAATGAGCTGTGTACTCTGGTTATGGACTTGGAGGGACTGATGGAATAAAAAGAGGAGAGGTATATTTACTAGATGATTTTACATTGATATATAATGCTTATTTTGTCCATGTTCAACTACTTATTTTTATCCATGTGTGACTGCAAAATCTATATTTTTCTACATGTTGAAACATTAATTGGTGCATCAGTAGCTGCCGTATGATCTTTAACTTGCTTTTCCATTTTTGTATGTCTTTGCTTATCTTACCAACCCAGAAGCTTGATTTATGTGTAGCTGATGCTCATTGAAACTCACCTAATCTACACTTGGTTTGAGTAAGCAGCAATTAGCATTAGATATGGTTTCTAATTAACACGCAATTTCTTTTTTAATTTTCACTTTTTTAATGACAATCATGCAATATGCAATGGAATATTAACTAAATGACCTAAGTGATATGACATAAATAATCATGTAGTCTATCCTGAAGCATGAGATTGATTTATTCTAAAAATAATTTTTGTATTTTCCATGAGATTCGAAATTAAAGAAATGCAACACTTAAATATGCAATCTAAATTAATCTAATGACCTAATTCTAATGACGGGCAATTTCTAATTAAATGCATTTAACAAAAATCACTAAATGATGTGCATTGTATGAAACTAATTCTATATGACGTGCACATGATTTTATTTTCCTAATAAGCATGCAATCTATTTAGGAGAAATTATCTAAACCTATAATATGCAATCTTAACATGCAATGACGTGCAAAGAATGCCCTAATTCTACATGACATATGCATAATGACTTTTTTGTGTTTTTCCTTTTTTTTTTAAATTAATAATTGCCAAATAATTAAACATGCAATTAAAATCTAGCAACCTAAATTGATTTATTTGAATTTGGATTTTTTTTTATTTTTTCTTAAATTTGAAATAAAATTCCTATTCTAAACATGTAAACCCTAAGACATGCAATATTCTAACTCAAATATATCTCGAGATAAACAAGGCAATTAAAATGAGACAATTCATTCAAAATCATCAAAAATCGCACATCATTCGGATCAAGAGATAATATTTTGCTAATAAAATCAATAAATTGATCTTAAGCCTTAAAGATCAAGATATCAATTTTATTCCCGCGTGATTAATTATTCCATCTAAAGCCTTATAGATGGAATAAAAAATCGGTGTGCGGTTGCGAATTAGGAAATAAATCCTAATTGAAAGTTATGTCTATCACCCATGGATATGAACACTAGATATTAATAGACACATATTAGGCAATAAAATACCGAAATCAAATTTGGATAAAATAATTACCTAATATTGCAAGAATTATTGCCACATTCGAGCTCGACGGAATCGGCTTGACAGATGACCGGGAATAGCTTGTGGGTGAGGCTCGGCACAGCAGATGGGTCTCGGATCGCGCATGCCATGGCAAGGATGGCGAGGCTTGGGGGCACTCGCTTGGTGCGACAATATGGCGAAGTACCACAACGGCAACTGATGAGGACATCACTGGAAACTTGGCAATAAATTTGAATCAACGAGATTCGATATTTGTTCCCTGATCACTCTCCGTGAAGTCTCTTGGGATTTGTTAATACTCAAATGTGGGGTCTCTCCTTGGCGTTTTCTACAATGACGAAGATGTGGGCAGAACCTGAAAAAAAGAATTAAGAAAAGAATGTTAGTGGAATGCAAATATGTGATATTGATGAAAGATCGGCTTCCCCTTTCTTGTCTTTTTTGCAGAAAGCTTCCTCTGTCTCTCTCGCCTTGGATCACTCCAGACAAAGAGCACCGCTTCAAAGGCTTCTTTTTTCTATGCTTTTGGTTGCTCTCTTTTCCTCTCTTGATCGTCTCTTAAGAAGTGATTGCGCGCCAATCGTGAATCTTCCGATGAAGTCGACCCAGACCAGCCACGAAATTTTGATCTCACTGCGTCGGTGATTGAACATTGCGGAGGATTGCTCGCTGGACTAAGAACTCGCCTGGATTTGCTGAGCATCGGGCTCATGACACGTCTGGACAGCAGCTTCGTCGTCAAGTTTGGAGTGATGCTGGCGGAGCACGGCTGTGCGTTGGTGGATGAAGAACTGAAGGCTGGAACAGTAGGCCAGAATTTGTTGGGCACCGGTAATTGCAGGAGCAACGTGGAAGTGGAAGTATGGCAGCAGCAATGGTGACTAATGGATCTTGGGAGGCGGTAATAGAGTAATCCCAGAGTTGGGACCGAAAGAGCAGATCTCGTCTCTCAACGTGACCGTGTATTCAATATGTGTGGCCTCTTTGAAACCCTCCGCGAAAACCTTTTTATAGGCTGAAGATTAGGGTTTTATTTTCCTTTTCAAATTAGCATCCGCGAAGATTACTTTTTTCGCACGCAATATCACTTTTCTTTTATTTTCCACATCTCCTGATTTTATCACATAAAGATAAGATTGCAACCCGATTTTCTTAAATTCCAAAAATCCACCGTAATATTATTTCAAATCTCCATTTAGGTAATTCTTGTCATTAAAAGAAAACGGGCTCGGGCAATTTACTTGCTTTGTGGGCTTAGTCCGACCTGCCAAATTAAAGCTTAGAACTATTAAATCAAACCCATTTGTCACCGACCCAATGTAAATGCAAATTAAGAAATAAATGCACCTAAAACTATATGCTATGCAATTAACTATTTATTTTTTTTTTTATATATAAAATTAACCCCTAATTTTTTAATGCAATAAATGACTAAGCGGGTCGCCAAAATTTAGGTGTCAACAGCTGCCCCTCTTTGAAGGTGAGCTCGTAGAGGTTGCCTTCAAAGACAAATTGAGACCTAAATTTTGACAATGTACATGCATTGAGTGATTTTTTTTTTTTTTTTTTTTGGAAAATGAATCCCATTTTTTAATGCAAATTATATGATGCATGAAAATATTAATGCAAATGATAGATGAACCTACCCGAAATAACTTACCTTCAAAGAGGATAGAGTAATTCGAGGTAGTGGGTGTTACATCCCTGGACCCGTACCATTCTACGGTCGCCTAGAATAGTAACATGACTTTGTGAAGATGCTGCTTTCCTAGGACCCGTACCATTCTACGGTCGCCTAGTATGGCAGAAAGGAGCTGCTTTCTCAGGACTCGTACCATTCTACGGTCGCCCAATACGGCAGAAAGTTTTGTAAGGAACTGCTTTCCTAGGACCCGTACCATTCTACGGTCGCCTAAACGGAGATTCACTTTCCAGGACCCGTACCATTCTACGGTCACCTGAATAAGGAATATGTGTTGTCAAGGACCCGTACCATTCTACGGTCGCCTCGACAAAGAGAATTATTTTTCCATGACTCGTACCATTCTACGGTCGCCTGAATGAGGAAATTGCTTTTCCAGGACCCGTACCATTCTACGGTCGCCTGTTAGAGCAATAAATGTTGTCTAGGACTCGTACCATTCTACGGTCGCCTAGATTGAGGTTTTGCTTGGCTAGGACCCGAACCATTCTTCGGTCGCCCAGCCTTGCGACAGAAATCATCCGACCAGGACCCGAACCATTCTTCGGTCGCCTTAATCATATTGAATCTGGAGGAAAAATCTTTGAGGGACAACTCCATTGAGTGTCGGTGAAAATGACTCTGGGCTACAAAAGCACGCCAGGTCGATAAAAGAAATCTGGGCTACGGAAGCACGCCGGTTCAATAAAATAGACTCTGGGCTACGAAAGCACGCCGAGTCGATGAAAATGGGCCCTGGGCTACAAAAGCACGCCAGGTCGATATAACTGGACAGCTTGACCAAGTCAAGTGTGGATGCACTTAAGAGCAAATACCTGCACAATGACAAATATTTTAGAGTATGGTAGAGATATACTTACCTTGTGATATCTCTGATTCTTGGAGATGTGTCTTTTGAAATTTAGATATCCTGTAGAGGTCTTTCACCTCATGGTGGAGGTTTCTCGTCTCCTAATATCATGAAACATTCTGAAAGGAACTTGAATTACCTGTCAGACATGATTTCGAGCAAAAACTAATATGCATTCATCAAAGAGATAGACAATCTGAGCTACTCTAGAATGCATATTTCAAAATTTAGTGAGGTTTTCATCAACTCAATCGGGGTTCATGCATAATGACATTTGCATCACCCAAATCTCCATTGGAGAGAATTATCATTCAAGACAATCTTCACTCATGACATGAATTTCCTAAGAATACCAAATGAGGGGCCTTCAGTTAGAAAGGACTTTCACTCACTCTCATTTAGAGGCTATTTTATGAAAATCACTCCATCTCACTATAATCATACCAACAAGGGTCTAAGTATTCTCGCAAGCGGTACGACTTTACCAATCTGAGAAGTCTTTAACAAGGACCATAATGTGGGCTTGGTCAACGGCTTAACAAAGGGACTCTTTGAGTCAAGGCTATTAAAAGAACAATTTTGCAATCATCTCCAGTTTTACAAGTCAAGAACCCTGCAAAATGAGAAAGAAATAATCTTGCTCGTATTTCTTCGAGCGATGCTTATAAACATATGAACTCCCATGTTAATTCAAGTGCCCTAATCTGAAGAGACTTTGTAAGGGACGTAACATAAGCTGGGTTCATGAGTTGAGAAATGAAAGGATCATTAGGCTCAAAATGTGTGTGAAGGGTGAGAGTTGGTGATCACCTTGGCATTGCCACCAGTTTTCTTTTCCATCATTGGGGATTGTCTTCATGAAATACCACATTGATTGTAAAAACTCAACTTTTGAGTTCTTTGAGTATTGCTCCATCAGGATTCAATTCTTGCAATTGACAGTCACCTATATTGACTCTCTTTTTCATCTATTGGCATTGGCCTTGCTTTTACCAGGCACACCGCTTTTTTCATGCCCCTAGTTCTTATTCATTTTTTTTTTACTTTTTTTTTTTCATGGGCATCGGCCTTGCTTTTACCAGGCACACTGCTTTTTCATGCCCCTTAGTTCTATTTTGAATTTAATTCTTGCGCACAATGCATGCGTCAAGGAATTACACTCTGAATGACACTCGAACTTTCAAGGGTCTTCATCTGTCTTTTGCCTTGCCCCAGTGTGGGGGATGATCACCAACTGGGTTTAATGTGAAATGAATTCATAGGCTCAAATGGGCTATGCAATGGATAAAAGTGTATACGATAGAGAAAGAACTGCTCTTCGTCATTCTAAGGCACTTAAATTACCACATGAATTCAATGTAATAGCATGACTTGAAGATTGATGCAAGTGAGAGCAAGAAAATTTCAATCCATTTTATTTACCTTATGGTGCTGTCTTACCCTCCAGTTTGCCCCGATGTGGGGTGGTTCTTGACAGGGGTAATTTGAAAGAATTTCCACAAGTGTATGTGGCTCAAAGTGGTTAAGCAATGGATCACCTGTTGTGTTTGGGATAGAGAAATGAATTGCCCCTCATCATTTCGATTATCGTACCTTTTGCGAGAGAACTCTTTACCTTGTAGATATGGAACTTTCTACACTCATCTCACAAGTGTATAAGTAAGGGACTGTATATAGGATAAGGCTTGCCTTTCATCATCCTGACATGTCTCATTCAGCATTCTTAAGCATTGATGTCACTCCATTAAATTGTCTATCTTGATAAATCTCCACATGAAATTGGTGAGCTAAATCAATATGAAAATTCTCTTTTCAAAAGAGTCATGCAACTTTAAGAATGAAAAGCGTTTATGACTTCAAAACAAACAATTTATCATACTCAAAAATTCTCTTATAAGTATGAAAACATGATTGCAAGCATTCATTCAATGAAATGTCCCACGAAGGGACTGTCTCAGCAATGGGTGTCCTTGGATTGCCCCTATTAAAAGGGAACAAACACACAAATTGATCAATCGAGGATGAAAATCCAATCTTTGATTTGATGAAATCTTGCTTTTGCCCCTGCACAAAACAACGTGCATAAATAGGATACTATGCAACATCAAAGTAAATTAAAATTGCACAACCATTTTGGCTCAGACCAAGATTTTATCTCAATCGAGTCATTACCGAAATTTGTCATGCCCCCAATTTATCATCTGCAAGGAAAAGAATAGAGTGTCAATTCCATAATTAATTATATAATCCTCTTTTGATTTGTTCCATTATTTTCTCATGGAAATGAGAAACTTCATTTGGCCTTCGAGAATGACATCTCACACAAATTGTTATGAGATGCGTCACATATCACACTTTGGAACCAAGATGATTTTCTTCACTCTTGGGAGATGTCATCACGATTGGCTAGGAAATGATCATTTGCCTTCATGTCCATTTTCCTTCGGATGTATGTTCCCAAATCAACGGGCGAACTATGAATGGAAATTGACACGTTACTTTCAAATGCCTCTCTGTTATGCTCTGAGACATGAAGTAAATGAGTTAGAAAAACAAACAAGGGTAACCTAATGCATGCTTTGGGAAATGGTTTCAAAATTTTTTTTATTCTTTTTTGGATGAGCAAGCATGAAGAAGCCCAGTCCTCATAATTCTCCTTGGATGATATTTTCTTTTCATTGTTGGATATCGTCACCGGGCTAGTTTGGTGTACCCCATCATGCCCTCAAAAATTGGAAATAAAATTGTAATTTCATTGAATAGAATCAAATGAATTACATTATTGGAATGGAAATTATAATTCCTAACCCCTAAAAAGAGAAGAAGTCCAAAACAATTTCTCGAAAGTGAAAACAATTCCTAAAATGTGATAAAAATTCCCGCGCCAAGGAATGTACAATTGAACATGCCCCAAATTAAATAAGGAAAGCGATCTACTTAAGACCATGAATCATGTGCGCTTGAGTTCTTCACCCTCCTTGATCTTTGTGATGCGAACCCTCCAGGTTAGAGATTCGTCCTTCTAGATAAGTCACTAGTCTCTTCATGGTGGCATCAAATTCAGCTACCTCAGGAAAATGAGACGATTCAAAAGTTTTTTTGACTCTCTTCTTCGAGTCGTAGTTTCTCATTGAAAATAGAGTACCTATGTCATCACAGCCCTTTTGCTTGATGAGAAAAGCCACAATAGCAGACAATTCATCGACTTGATTTTGGTGGTGTGCAATTCGCTTGTTCATATTGTTAATGATACGGTCTAGCACATCATTTTGATCCGCCATTTTAGCTTTGGACCGTGTACGGATGGGTGAGCGGAAGCGCCCCATAATCACCTAATTTAAATAAATGGGAACATGTAAGCATGAGGGTAAATAGAAAGTCAATCCATGACAATGATCTAATCGATTTTTCCATTTTTTTTCATTTATTCATGAAAAGTTCGTACAAGAAGCGCATTTCCTAAAGAGAGTTGGAAAAATAGACACCCTGGTGAGATCAAATGTCCTAGGCATGAACTACAGACAAATTCTCCAAAGTTTTTTTTCAAATGCATCATTCCCTAGCAATTTTTCATTTTATTTCCAATTGACAAAATGAATCAAATCAATGATTGACCTAGATTGTCATGGACCGACCCAATAATACGACAAAATAAATTGCATGGTATAGGGATAGAAGACTTACTTCACCAAAGAAAATCAATGGCAATCACATAGACATGCACATGAGATGTGAGGCTCAATTTCTACTCTAGACGGGCTTAGCAAAGTGGAGTTAAAAGGTGGGATGACTTAGTTGCAGCCTCGCATACTAAGTCAAGTCCTCCTAACTCCGGCTCAGTCAAGAATAATACCCCAATGCGACGCAGCCTCGCGGGCAGAGGTAAACATTCTTAACACCAAGAAAAACTTTCGGGATTGAGTTGGGCAACCTCTACTACGCGGCCTCGCGGTCGAAGTCGTATCCAACTCAATACCATCCTAAATGTCCTAGTGCGGCCCAGGTCCGGCGGCGGGTTGTGTGTGCAAAAGTGTAGTGAGAAATGCAAAGCATGCACTACAGTTTAAATCAAACAACACTTCAATAACTTGAACTTAAGACATTCATCCCCAACTCCAACCTGCAAGACAAAGGTTAGCATAGACTACTCCCCTTATACCTCCCAATCTGCAAGAACATTTAACACCTAAATGTTAGAAACGTACCTGGGATCCTCGCTGCCAAACAAAATATTTTTTCAAAAAGAAAATTGGCCTAAGTCCACTAAGAGTTTTAACACAGTTCCCCAGCGGAGTCGCCAAGCTGTCGCGACCAATTTTTCGGGGTGTGAACCACCTAGGGTTTGGCTAATGGATTGTTAAGCCTAAACTTAACTCGGGCTCTCCCAAGCCCATACCAATTCGCGACTTAGGTTCAAGTTTATAACATGCAAATGATTTTTCAATTAGGAGTCGCCACTAATCTATTTTTGGTGGGTCGATTAGAAACCCAAGTAAAGTAACGGGAGATTCACTTTACTCCTACGAACCAGAGACTATGGGTACGGGGACTTGGTTACGCTAGAATTCTCTAACGCCCTTTCGGTACCTTTCTTTTTATTTTGAAAAATATTCAGCAAGCAATTTGGATTGATTTTAGACCTATTCCCTAACATGTGAGGTGTTCATGCAGGTGCGCAAACCACCAATTTAACACTCAAGTAAAGCAGAAAATAAATTGCAGGACTTACCTCAAAGCAACGAAAGCATCTGCAATGTTAAATTAAAATCCACATCAACAAACCTAGATATGGTTTCTAATTAACACGCAATTTCTTTTTTTATTTTCACTTTTTTAATGACAATCATGCAATATGCAATGGAATATTAACTAAATGACCTAAGTGATATGACATAAATAATCATGTAGTCTATCCCTGAAGCATGAGATTGATTTATTCTAAAAATAATTTTTTTGTATTTTCCATGAGATTCGAAATTAAAGAAATGCAACACTTAAATATGCAATCTAAATTAATCTAATGACCTAATTCTAATGACGGGCAATTTCTAATTAAATGCATTTAACAAAAATCACTAAATGATGTGCATTGTATGAAACTAATTCTATATGACGTGCACATGATTTTATTTTCCTAATAAGCATGCAATCTATTTAGGAGAAATTATCTAAACCTATAATATGCAATCTTAACATGCAATGACGTGCAAAGAATGCCCTAATTCTACATGACATATGCATAATGACTTTTTTTGTGTTTTTCCTTTTTTTTTAAATTAATAATTGCCAAATAATTAAACGTGCAATTAAAATCTAGCAACCTAAATTGATTTATTTGAATTTGGATTTTTTTTATTTTTTCTTAAATTTGAAATAAAATTCCTATTCTAAACATGTAAACCCTAAGACATGCAATATTCTAACTCAAATATATCTCGAGATAAACAAGGCAATTAAAATGAGACAATTCATTCAAAATCATCAAAAATCGCACATCATTCGGATCAAGAGATAATATTTCGCTAATAAAATCAATAAATTGATCTTAAGCCTTAAAGATCAAGATATCAATTTTATTCCCGCGTGATCAATAATTCCATCTAAAGCCTTATAGATGGAATCAAAGATTATATACGGTTGCGAATTAGGAAATAAATCCTAATTGAAAGTTATGTCTATTACCCATGGATATGAACACTAGATATTAATAGATGCATATTAGGCAATAAAATACCGAAATCAAATTTGGATAAAATAATTACCTAATATTGCAAGAATTATTGCCACATTCGAGCTCGACGGAATCGGCTTGACAGATGACCGGGAATAGCTTGTGGGTGAGGCTCGGCACAACAGATGGGTCTCGGGTCAGCGCATGCCGTGGCAAAGATGGTGGGGCTTGGGGGAACTCGCGTGGTGCGATAATATGGCGAAGGACCAACACGGCAACTGATGAGGACGTCACTGGAAACTTCGCAATAAATTTTAATTAACGAAATTTGATATTTGTTCCCTGATCACTCTCCGTGAAGTCTCTTGGGATTTGTTAATACTCAAATGTGGGGTCTCTCCTTGGCGTTTTCTACAATGACGAAGATGTGGGCAGAACCTGAAAAAAGAATTAAGAAAAGAATGTTAGTGGAATGCAAATATGTGATATTGATGAAAGATCGGCTTCCCTTTCTTGTCTTTTTTGCAGAAAGCTTCCTCTGTCTCTCTCGCCTTGGATCACTCCAGACAAAGAGCACCGCTTCAAAGGCTTCTTTTTTCTATGCTTTTGGTTGCTCTCTTTTCCTCTCTTGATCGTCTCTTAAGAAGTGATTGCGCGCCAATCGTGAATCTTCCGATGAAGTCGACCCAGACCAGCCACGAAATTTTGATCTCACTGCGTCGGTGATTGAACATTGCGGAGGATTGCTCGCTGGACTAAGAACTCGCCTGGATTTGCTGAGCATCGGGCTCATGACACGTCTGGACAGCAGCTTCCGTCGTCAAGTTTGGAGTGATGCTGGCGGAGCACGGCTGTGCGTTGGTGGATGAAGAACTGAAGGCTGGAACAGTAGGCCAGAATTTGTTGGGCACCGGTAATTGCAGGAGCAACGTGGAAGTGGAAGTATGGCAGCAGCAATGGTGACTAATGGATCTTGGGAGGCGGTAATAGAGTAATCCCAGAGTTGGGACCGAAAGAGCAGATCTCGTCTCTCAACGTGACCGTGTATTCAATATGTGTGGCCTCTTTGAAACCCTCCGCGAAAACCTTTTATAGGCTGAAGATTAGGTTTTATTTTCCTTTTCAAATTAGCATCCGCGAAGATTACTTTTTTCGCACGCAATATCACTTTTCTTTTATTTTCCACATCTCCTGATTTTATCACATAAAGATAAGATTGCAACCCGATTTTCTTAAATTCCAAAATCCACCGTAATATTATTTCAAATCTCCATTTAGGTAATTCTTGTCATTAAAAGAAAACGGGCTCGGGCCAATTTACTTGCTTTGTGGGCTTAGTCCGACCTGCCAAATTAAAGCTTAGAACTATTAAATCAAACCCATTTGTCACCGACCCAATGTAAATGCAAATTAAGAAATAAATGCACCTAAAACTATATGCTATGCAATTAACTATTTATTTTTTTTTTTTTTATATATAAAATTAACCCCTAATTTTTTAATGCAATAAATGACTAAGCGGGTCGCCAAAATTTAGGTGTCAACAATTAGCATTCTCACAGCTTCTTAACCAGTGTCATTTTTATTCAGGACGATACTACTTTTAAAAAGCAGAGTGCTCTTTTCGCTTTGGCTGTCTCTGATATAGTGCTCATTAACATGTGAGTCTTTTGCTTTGCTCTAGTGAGATACCGTTTCTGTTTCTGCCATGTTATCTACGAGGTTGTTGTTTTAGAATTTTCCTAGTGCCCTTTCAAGCATCTTTTTCATAGGTGGTGTCATCATATTGGCTGTGAACAAGCTGCCAACAGGCCTCTTCTGAAAACCGTATTCCCGGTATTTCTTGTCTTCTTGCGTTAAGATAAGCTAAATTTCTAGTTCTAAGAGTTGATGATAAAGTCGTGACTCTTCTTGAAGGTCATGATGCGATTGTTCAGCCCTCGGAAAACAACTCTGTTGTTTGTCATACGAGATAAAACAAGGGTCGGTACCTATACTTAATCATGTTTCCATTCTAAATTGTGATGGTTTTTATCTGCTCGTTTTGGTTGCATCTGGTAAGTTTTACCGATCTGAGTTGATTTTCTTTATATGCTCTCTGGTTTTTCTTTTTGTACAGATGCCTCTGGAATATCTAGAACCTTTCTTAAGAGAAGATGTGCAAAAGGTGAGGGTTGTCGCATTTCCGATTAAAAATCGACTTTGTAAAGTTGTTCCTGCAGATATGGGACAATGTTCCTAAGCCACAAGCACACAAGGAAACTCCTCTCAGTGAATTTTTTAATGTAGGTGCTTTGATGCTTGTATGAGTTCCTCTCAATAATTTGCTTTTGCCTTTAATTGTAGTAATGAAGTGACTCTTTTTTGCTGTTCAGGTTGAGGTTGTTGCTCTGTCTAGTTATGAAAAGAAGGAAGAGCAATTTAAAGAGGAGGTATACCTACCTTGCACCACATGGAAGCATGTTTGGATCTAGAGTAGGATTGCCCATTTTTTATGTTAGCTTTGTTGTTGTGTTTACAAAATTCTTAAATGCTGCAGTGGGCACTATTTCCTTCACACAAATCCTGTACTTGAGTATTGTTTAAGACAAAACTTTGGTCCTCATAAGCATAAGTTTTGGAATATCTGTGGAAATGCCACTCATCATTGACAGCTATTTCTTATTTTGTTGGGGCTTATCATTGCTCAATCATCCTTATTGAGTTTGGCGATTTTCACTACTCCAATTCCCTTTCTTAATCAATTATACTTTGACTTTGAGCTTTTGCTCTTTTGTGGAATTTGGACCATTGGCTGCCAATTTGATTATACTTTTTATCTGTACTAATTTTTTGCCACATCATTGAATTTCGTCGGATGAAAAGGTAGCCATCCTTAGACAGAGGTTCTTTCATTCTATTGCACCCGGCGGGCTCACTTTGGATATCAAAGGGAATAGTCCCTGCTTTAGGATTTTCTTTTAATGCTCAGCAGATGTGGAAGGTCATCAAGGAGAATAAGGACCTTCACTAGCCTGCACACAAGGTGAGAGATTAATTGAAAAGCCATTGGATATATTGTTGATAAGGAGAATGCAAATGCTAATGTATGCTATCCGTGTTAAGGTCATAGTTGCTACCGAACGATGTGAAAGAATTGCTGATGAAAAATATTCCAGTCTTACTGAAAATAAGGTATTGATCTGGGTTCTTGCTGGACATTAAACTTACTTGCCTGTTTCGCTATTTTGAAATGCAAGCAGAT
The DNA here is from genome assembly GCA_014182575.1 of Eucalyptus decipiens. Taxonomy (NCBI): domain Eukaryota; kingdom Viridiplantae; phylum Streptophyta; class Magnoliopsida; order Myrtales; family Myrtaceae; genus Eucalyptus; species Eucalyptus decipiens. The sequence continues at coordinate 33,478,588 of CM024618.1, read as the reverse complement.
GCATTTTATCTTACACATATTAAGATCGGGCTAGCTCTTTTAAACAGGATTGGCATTTGATTGAAGAGGCTGCAGTCGGTCGGGACCGTTCTGGTTTTGGAAAGAAACTCAGTTCAATTATTGAGGCTTGTTTATCGGGGTAAGATAAGAATTTTATCGATGAATTACACAGATGGGGTGCAGAAACTGAATTTTATGTTTATTAAATAATGCAAGTATATTAAGGTTATCCAGTGCAATCAGCTTCACATTCTTACTTCTAAGAATGTGCTTCTTTAAGTTTTTCCCGGCTTACATGAAGTCGGGGTAGGAGCATTTTCTTTTCTTGAAACAAGTGCATTTTATAAAGAGCAACCACAAAGGAAACCTCGGCTTGTATGAAGTTTATATTGCTTAATTTTAGGTTGTACAAGTTTGCCTCTGTGATATATCTACAATCTGGTTGTTGAGGTCTAGCCTGAGTAGATGATATATATGTGTCGAGGTCTGGCCTGTGTGGATAAGATATGGCTATTATGTTCAAGTGATCATTCCAGTTTGGAAATGGCCCCCTTCATTCACAATCTGAGTATTGTTTCAACCGGTTGTTCGATGGTTGCTTTCAAGCAATCATCTTTTCATTTGATTGATCTGTTTTCATGATAGTAGGAGAGTAATGGCTATTTCTTGTGTAGCAGTTGCCTAGCCGATGACTTAGCTTAACTTGGCCATAGCTATGGACCTGATACATTTGAAATGTTTCCTTGTTTTATTTTTGGGTGAAGATTAAGTTCTATCAGGGTTAGAATTTGTCTATCAATATATGTATGTTCTATTAATGAAGTTTCTTGTGCTCCTTATTAGATATGAATCAGAGGCTGTATATTTTGACAAGAATGTTAGATCTTCAAAACGGAAGCAGCTTGAAGAAAAATCACTTCAAGTAAGAAGTTATGGGACGTTTTTCCTTGCTTAGAGTGCATCATTTTTGGGTTCCATTGTATGACTACCACTTCAAGCCGCTTGGAATGTGGAAATATTTTCCCTTTCTGACACATTTTTATTTCAGTCATGATGTTTTCATTTGAAGTTAGTTTACATAGAAAGACTGTCTGTTGAGGATATCTTATCATATGTCGCTTGTCGTGTTTTGTGGGAATCATCAGCTTGTACAACCAGCTTTCCAATCTGTTCTTGGACATATTCAGTGTGGAACTCTAGATAAGTTCAAGGAAGCATTTGATAAGGCTTTGAATGGAGGAGAAGGGTTTTCTGTGGCTGCTTATGACTGCACTCAGTTTTATATGGCTCTATTTGACAAAAGATGTGCAGGTACGGCAGCTTGTAATGCCTTCGTTTGGCCTAATGCTGTAAAGTTAATGCTCTGAAAAAGTAGGCCAAGAATGAAGGCTTATCGTGGTGCTTTGTCTTGTAACTGAGATCTTTTGTTGTCCTCGACTCTTTCTGTACGTGCATTTGCACTCCCTTGGTGGTCTACAAACCCATTTATGGACCCATTTATGTTTAAATGGGTCGTTAATGGGTCAAGCATTGTTTTCTAAAACACTTATAATGGGTTTTAAAATTAAAGAGAGTGAGATATATGGGTCTTAAATGGGTCAGCTCTGCACTCATTTAAGACCCATTTATCAACCCATTTATTTTCACCCGAGCTAAAACCTTACAATCTTTTTCTCCTCTCTTTAACTTTACAATTTTTTAAACAAAAATTATAATTATTTTTTATTTTTCTTTTCTTTTCTTTTTCTTTCTTCTTGCCGGCGACCGGCCAGGCGAGCCTCGAGCTCGCCGGCGTCGAGCAAGCTCGAGCTCGCCGGATCCGGCGAGGCCACCGACGCCCGGCGAGCCGGAGGCTCGCCGGATCCGTCGAGCTCGAGCTCGCCGACGCCGGCGAGCTTGAGGCTCGCCAAATCCGGCGAGGCTCGAGCCTCGCCCGACGCCGGCGAGCCTCGAGCTCGCCCGATCCAGCAAGGCGGAGGCCTCACCCGACGCCGGCGAGCCTCGAGCTCGCCGAGATCCGGCGAGGTGGAGGCCTCACCCGACGCCGGCGAGCCTCGAGCTCGCCGGATCCGGCGAGGCGGAGGCCTCGCCGGCGAGCTCGAGGCTCACCAGATCCGGCGAGGCGGAGGCCTCGCCCGACGCCGGCGAGCCTCGAGCTCGCCGGATCTCCGGTGAGGCGGAGGCCTCGCCGGCGAGCTCGAGGCTCGCCGGATCCGGGCGAGGCGAAGGCCTCGCCGACGTCGGCGAGCCTCGAGCTCGCCAAATCTGGCGAGGCGAAGGCCTCGCCGACGTCCGCGAGGCTCGAGCCTCGCCGATCTGGCGAGACTCGAGCTCGCTGGCGTCGAGCGAGCTCGAGGCTTGCCTGTGGCCGGCCGCCGGCCGTCGTCGTGGCCGGCGGCCGGCCAAAGAAGAAGAAGAAAAAAAAAAAAAAGAAAAAGAAAAGTTATATTTAAAAATAAAAATAATTAAAATTCGATTTTTTAAAATAATTACTTTAAAAATTATAAAAATTGTCCATTAAATTTATGTTGTATAAAATTATTTTAGCAATACCATTTTTTAAAATAAATATATATATAAAATAAATTAAATTTAGTTAAATGGGTTGGGGATGAATTGGGTATGGGTCAAGTCGGGTCGGGTATGAGTCAAAATTTTTGCATTGCAATAAACGGATCATAAACGGGTTAAATGGGTCGATTTCGATCGGACCATTTATGACCCGACCCAAACCCGACCCGACCCACCCGTTTAACGGGTCTACGAGACTAGAGGCTGATGTGAAAATATGGTCTTGTTGGTAGATAACACACTGGCCTCCTAGGAAACTATTTGTAGGTTCATGCCATGCTTTACTTTCTGACTTGTTATTGGAGAAATTTTACCACCGACTGTATAAGATTCATATCATACTTTGAACAGATGCCGTAATTGAACAAGCCCAATGGGATACATCTGGAGTACGGGAGAAGCTGCGGCGTGGCATTGATGCCCATGTTGCTTCAGTCCTTGCTGCCAAGCTCTCTGAGCTTACAGAAGAATATAAGGTAGCATAATGAACAGAGATATTTCATCTGCTCTTGAGCTTCTCTTTTTACAGATGGAGGGTTTTTCCCCCTTTCACTTAATGGAGGTTGATGTGATCTGCACAAATTTTATTATGTTTTTATAGGAAAGACTTGATGAAGCATTGTCTGTACCAGTGCGAGCTCTTTTGGCTCAAGCTAATAGTGAAACCTGGTCAGCTATCAGGAAACTTCTTTCGCGGGAAATCGAATCGGCAGTGAGTCGGTTCTCTGGTGCCCTTTCTGGTTTCGACATGGATAAACAGAGCAAGGAAAAATTGCTCGCGGGTATCAAAGATCATGCAAGGGGCGTGGTTGAAGCAGAAGCAAGGAAAAAAGCTCGACTGGTCCTCTTATACATGAAGGACCGGTATGCAGTTTGTGATTTTCTCATCAATTAGATTCAATGCCTCTTGATATCCTTATGTGCTTCATTTTCAATCCAGGTTTGTAACATTGTTCAGCAATGATGCTCACCTTATGCGAAGAGTTTGGACAGGGAAGGAAAATATTCGAGCAATCACACAACTTGCTCGTTCAGCAGTATGCAAAATTTAAATGCGGCAAATTTTTTACATGTTTCTCCTGTTTCTTGCTTGTGGATCTTTTACAGAAATGATTCAACCACACTTGCAGTCATTAAAGGTGCTGTCTGTAATGGCGGCAGTGCGTTTGGATGATGAGAGAGATAATATCGAGAGAACTTTGTCTGCTGCTTTGCTGGACACAAAGCCTAATGCCACTGTCAGGAGCATTGCAACAGATCCCTTGATTTTCGGCACATGGGAAGAGGTGAGTTTTGATTTTATGGTGCTAGTTCAATTAATGCAGATATTCAATTTCTCTTGTCTCTTATGAAAATGGATGGAAGAGTTTAGGCCCCATTGTCCATACTAGTTTTGATGTTATCATCTGCACTTGTGAAAATTGGATTATCTTGTGCTAAAAGAAGGTGTCACATTACTGATTGACGCTGCCACTGTCCGAAGGTGATGCTGAAATAAGCCAATGTACAACCGACAAACTGCATAGTATATGTTATTGCTCCTTTAACTCAATATACAAGAGCCTTTCATTTGCTGAGAGCACTTATTCACTGTTTAATTGCAGATTCCTCCATCAGAAACACTGATCGCACCATATCAGTGCAAATCATTGTGGAGACAATTTGAGGCGGAGACTGCGTACACCATCACTAAAGCAATTTCTGCTCAGGCACGATACCTATATCGTAAAAGATGTTTAGTAGTATAAATGCCATTATTATTATTATTTTTAAAATCCCTCCACCCCAAAACACACTAACAGGACAAAAAAGGAGAGACGGCTCTATTGAATCCAATGCACTAGATTTTTCCATAAGAATGGATATTCAAGATCAATTCTAAGCACCACTCCACATTTGCTTGCCACTTTGACTTTGAGACTATCAACATAGGAAATGCCAGAGCAATGAGAAATAGTTGCAATTCCACCCAAAAAAACAAAAAAAACAAAAGGGGGTACTTGCTTATGTTGAGTAAGTTGTTATGTTTGGAGGACCTCACTAGCATGCCATGTGGTCAACTTACCATCATAGACGAACATCTCTGAAGTTCTTTCACTACTGGAGCTATTCTATTATTTGCTCTCTTCTTTCAGGAAGCGAAGAGGCGTGAAAACTTGCAACATTGGTTGGAAACTGTTGCGTTAGCTGTTTTGGGATTCGAAGGAATTAGGACACTTCTTAGGTATTTTACTTCTGGAGCTCTACTTTGGTGTCCGATATATCTATCTTTGTTGCTTTGCTTGACACTTTTTCTTTTTTCTTTTTTGGCGGAAGGGGACTGCGACATTTGAGGGGGAGAGGGAGAGGCTAGGAGCTTTAGAGTGAGGGCGGTGGTGCTGCCTCGTCGTCTACAGGGGGAGAAAGAGGAGCATATATAAAATTTCATTTTTCTCGGTTTAGGTTGAAAGTGGGATTATTGCTTAACCCACTAAAACCAATATTTATTTTTTTGGTCTTTTTTCTTTGGAAACCATTTTGACCCATATTTTATAAAGCATTTTGTGACCCATATTAACAGCCCTAATCCTAGAATAATGTCACATTGATAATTCAAGACTCTATTGTTGGGACCTAAAATATGTTTGCACACAGAAAAGCCTTCATGGCTCTGTCTAATATTGGTGTTTTGTGGTAAAAGCTGAAGGAATTTATCCATTCGTGGATGTCATACGATTGTCATGCAATTATCATGAGTACAATTGATATTGTAAGGCTAATTATTTTTTGTGGTAAAAGCTGAAGGCCTTTAGCCATTCGTGGATGTCATACGATTGTCATGCGATTGTCATAGGTACAATTGATATTCTAAGGCTGGCTATTTAGTGCTTTAGAGTTAAAAAAAATAAAATTGGTACAACTACTTCATAGATATTCCAAAAATTAGTCACATCTTGCTATTATTGAATTTGGTCAATGGGCGTTGACCTCTTCTTTTTTTGTCATCGGTGCTTTGTCTTCTCTTTTGCCTTTATAATATTTATTCATTTGATGTCAGCAAAGAGATGCCTGGTTCATTACTTGAGCCCTAGGGAGTCTCTATCAATGTATAACTTCGTAAAATACCAACCAGAAGATTCCAATCCATACTTATAGAATCTAAGCAAATCCTGATCTCCAAGAGAAAACGACCCAAGATCATCCTTAGTTGCAGCACATGTTGCATATGAACACCGAACTTCTCAAGATTAAAGGCCAAAAATAATCACTATCTATGCATCCGATACCTTCGTTCTAGCTCTGTCTATTTAAGCAAGAGCGAGAGAGACCTTGTTTGGTTCAGCTTTGGAGATGAGCATTTGGACTCTAAAGTCCCTTGGCCAAATGCAAACGTATTTGGTTCGATTTTTTGGGCGACTTTGGCGAGATGCAATTGCATATTCAAGTGGCTCTAAGGGCTTTTAGCCAAATAGAGGTCCGGAAATGCTTTGGGAAGTTGTATTTTGAGAATGCAAGTTTGGGTACTATTCATCTTCGAGGGTACTGTTCATCAGGCGAGGAAAACCACCGCACAGAGGCCGACGACCAACAGCCAAGGGGTCCCGCGTGCCGGCGAGGCGCCGGCGACCGCTGGCTGAGGGGTCTTGCGCACCAGTGAGGCGCCGGCGACCGCCGGCCGAGGGGTCTCGCGCACCGGTGAGGCACTGACGACCATCACCGGACCTCAAGCGACTTCTAGGTCGCGCGACCCAAACGTCGCCTGAGGTCAAGCGACCCCGGCGACCTCAGGCAACATTCGCCGAGGTCACGCCCGACCATCCGATAGCCAAATCCAGCAGTTCGGTGGCCGGACTTCAAAAAAAAATAATACAAATGTTTTTTTTTTTTTTTTTTAATTTAATAAGTCATTTACAAATGCAGATTTTACCAAACGATATTTTGGCCAAAATTGTATCTCAATGCAAATTTTACCAAACGATATTTGCATTTCGGAAAACCCCATTCACCCAAAGTATTTGCAATTTTGGCAAATACATTACCCAAAAGCCGAACCAAACGGGCCCTAAGTGGGTGTTATGGATTGAATCTAATCATCCGGGTCGACCAAATGGAAGTAACCAGGCCCATTTCTACCACAGAAGGTTGCACCTATTGTAGTTAAAAAGCTTATCAATTAACTAATCTAGTTCTCACGATCCAAAATTTCCGCAAACAAAACAGGTGTATTGATTAAGTATCAAGTGATCTCTTTACAGTCTAATGAAAAACTGAAACGTGCCCCGCAGCCATGGCCTGAAGCAATACCGGAGAACATGTTTGTCGGACTTGGGTACTTCTGAAACCACGGTCTCTAGTTTTTTATCATTCTGGAAAACGACGGAAGATTTATCCACAAATAACTCAAGTAATATGTAGGAAGTATTGTTGATAATATCAATTCACGAAAACATCATATAACTTCACCATTAAGGTTTCGTTGTGTGATGAAAACACTAGGTCTCTTTTTTTATCATTGTGTCCTATCCAGTACCACATCTTCCCGTTAAACATTATCTTATCTCAATCAAGAAGTACTTAATGCAGCAGACTAGCAACTGCTAAGAAAAGTTTTTTCTAAACTTGTCGTATAAAGAACAATCAAAAGGACCAGGCGAAGTAAACTGAATAGCACCTTCTGAAACGATTAAGGCAAAATGTAACAATATTGTAGCTGCTATATTCTGTTTGATGTGCCAAATATGAAGACATGTTTAAATACAACTGGTCATACCAAGTCACCAACCTGATCTTGTGTACAGTTAGTGCAGGTAACTGATGTAAGTTGTTCCTATTATCCATTTTCAGATTATGAAAGAGCACCAAGAGGTGCCTCTCACTAACACCCTAGAAGTTAGAAAAAGATATAAAATATATCCGGGACTCTTTAATGTGGGTCATGGAACTGGGTTCAATGGGTTGGGTACAGGGACGAATCCCTACCCGAACCTCTCACCCGGATTTTTACCGTTTCCAATTGTAGCCATCACCGGTCGACCGAAGCCAGGCGATCCCTTGCAAGTATCAACCGCCGACGGTCCAGAGTTGCGACTGATTAGTTTGCAACTGACCGGGCCAGAAAACTACAACAAATGGTCGCAAGACTTCCGACGGGCCCTCGTGACAAAAGATAAAGACAGTTTCCTTGACGGAACCATACCTATTCCGCTGGATGAAAGGTTGGCGAGGCACTGGCGAAAGTGCAATCACCTGATCCCCACCTAGATCGGCAACTGCGTCTCTCCAGACGTCGCAGCAGGCCTCCCACCGACAGAAGATTCGAAAACCATGTGGGACAACATAAAAGAAATGTATGGGAAGCTCGATCGAGCAAAATTTTTTTGTCTCATGCAGGAACTCACAGATCTTAAGCAAGGAAATATGTCCGTCACAGCGGTTTTATAACAAACTGTCATCACTCTGGAACGAGCTCGAGGCCACGGAAGAGAAACTCGAGGGACCTCCAGAAACCCTCAAGCAGTACAAATCCATGAAGGAGAGGGACAAATCCACTCGATTTCTTTTGATATTGAATGAAACATACCTAACATTTCGTTCGCAGATCCTAGCGATGGGTCCCGTGCCGCCCCTCGGCCGGATTTTTCAACTAGCCGTCCAAGAAGAGAGCCAACGGCTCACAGCACCGGAGCAAACACGAGGAGGCGAGGCCTTCGCTCTCGCTCTTCGTGGAGAACACCGCGGAAGAGAATCGGGGGCGACAACCCTAGCCCGGGAGAGAGAAATTCGCAAGGGGCTAGGGTTCGCAAACGTGGACAAAACCCTTAAAAGGGAAGGAAGCTACGGTGGAGATTTAATCCGGAGATCTGATGGCCTCGATTTCCCTCGGAGATCTGACGGCCTCGATTTCCCGCGGAGATCTGACGGCCTCGATTTCCCGCGGAGATCTGATGGGCCTCGATTTCCCATGGAGATCTGACGGTCCGCAAGGGATCGATCCATACGCTGCATCGGACGGTGGAGTTTATTCCACAATTAAATCATCCGACGGCCAGATTTATTTCGCATCAATTAGGAATTTCGGACAAAATTCCAGGGGGAGAGGTAAATTATACTGTGAGCATTGCAAACGTCCACATCATACCATAGATAATTGCTGGAAATTACATGGAAAGCCAGGAGAAAAAGGAAAAAAGAAAGAATATTCAGCAGTTTACCAGGTGACTGGACCTAGTGGACCAAGTAGTGACCGACCAATTACTTATGGGCAATATCAGCAATTGATGCAGGCACTGCAGAAAGCAGACATTGGAAATAAGGGAGGAAGTTTCTCAAGTATATCCCATTGCCTGATTAATTCAATTTCAAAAAGGGCATGGATAGTTGACTCAGGAGCAAGTGATCATATCATTTGTGATATAAATTTTTTCTCAAAAATGCATAGGAAATTGGACACGCCTATTTCTGTGCAACTTCCAAATGGAAACATTACTCATGTCACATTGACAGGGACTGTTCAACTTAGCTTCCAAATTATCCTGCAAAATGTCCTTTATGTCCCACAATTTCAGTTCAATCTCATTTCCGTATCCAAAGTCTGCAAGGAAAATTCCTGTCAAATACTCTTCAATACTGACACATGTTTTTTTCAGGCCCTTTTGACTGGGAAACTAATGGAATTGGGTAGTCTTCCTGAAGGTTTATATTTCTAGACCAGTATTCCAAGTCATCTTGATTTGAATTCAATTCCTTTCAATAAGTTGTCATTGTGTAATGTTATTGCCAATGATAAAGACTTTCTTTTACATTCAAGGATGGGGCATAGTACTTTTTATCCATATTCTAAATGTCCTATTTGTCCTCTTGCAAAACAGTCCCGCACATCTTTCCTTTTAAATACAAAGCATTCCACTGCTATCCTTTCTTTAATTCATGTGGATGTCTGGGGACCATATCACACAGCACATCGTGATGGTTCACGATATTTTCTTACAATTGTGGATGATCACTCTCGGGCCACATGGGTATTCTTGATGCAATCAAAGGCTCAAGTTCCATCTCATTTGAAAACGTTCATCACCTTGACTAAAAATCAGTTTGGGAAGTCAATCCAGCAAATACCCACTGACAATGGGAAGGAATTTTTTAGTCATGATTGCAGATCACTTTTCTTGCTTCATGGTATTCTACATGAAAGCTCCTATATTTACACTCCACAACAAAATAAAGTGGTGGAACGTAAGCATCGTCACTTGCTAGAGGTTGCACGAGCTTTGAAGTTTCAGGGATCTGTTCCGGCAATATATTGGGGAGATTGTGTCCTCACTGCAGCCTATCTCATCAACCGTATGCCCACTCGGATATTAGCTGGTAAATCACCTTTCGAATTAATTTATGGAAAAAAACCAGCAATAGATCATCTCCGAGTTTTCGGTTGTCTTTGCTATACTGCAACTATGGGGCCTCGAGACAAAATGAGTCCACGTGCCAGGAGGTGCATTTTCATGGGTTATCCTACCTTACAAAAGGGCTATTATGTTATAGATCCATCAACAGGAGAATTTTTCGTGAGAAGGAATATCATTTTTCACAAAACTATCTTTCCATTTCGTGAGTCTACAGAGGATTTGGATATCTCTACCAGTTCTCATCGTTCCTCAATTGAGGAAAATATATCTCCTAAATATTTTCTCGCAACATCACCAGGACAAGTCATTCCACCTTCTTCAATTGATCAATCGACTCAGAAGGCAAAATTGGAAAGCGACCATGCTCTTCCAATCGACATTGAAGATGATTCTGGCGAACAAACCGCCAATAATGCTGCGGAAATATCTTCACCTTCACCACCAATGGATCATCCACAACGTTCGAGGCGAGCTACCAAACCGCCAACGTGGACCAAAGACTACGTCTGCGCCTCACTTAACGAACCAGGTATTCACTATCCAATATCTTCTTATGTCTCCTTTGAAAAGCTTTCATCGGAGCGTAGATGTTGCATTAGTCTTATATCAGATGAGAAATAACCGTCTAGTTATAATGAGGCATCCAAAGACCCACGGTGGCAAAAGGCCATGGAAGCATAATTACAGGCCTTATCTGATAATCACACATGGGAGATAGTTCCTTTGCCCTCAAATAGGAAATCCATAAGATGCAAATGGGTATATAAAGTAAAGTATAGAGCTGATGGATCCATTGAACGATACAAAGCTCGAGTTGTAGCAAAGGGATATACGCAACAAGAAGATTTCGACTATCTCGAAACTTTTTTCCCCAGTTGCTAAAGATGTCACCGTCTGCTCATTCTTATTAGTTGCAGCCATCCATGATTGGGCGTTGCACCAAATGGACGTTCATAACGCTTTTCTTCATGGTGATTTGGATAAAGAAATTTACATGGATATTCCTCAGGGCTTACGGAGACAGGGGGAGAATAAAGTATGTCGTCTCCGCAAATCCCTTTATGGACTGAAACAAGCTTCCAAACAATGGTATGCTAAATTTGCCAACGCTCTCATCAGTGCAAACTTCAAACAATCAAAGTATGATTATGCCTTATTTACATGGACCAAAGGTACGTCATCTATTTACTTGATGATCTATGTAGATGGCATTCTTATCATGGGAAATGATGAAGTTGCAATAAAGAGCCTAAAGAAATATTTGCATACTACATTTCATATAAAAGATCTGGGAGCACCAAAATATTTTCTTGGGATTGAGATCGCTCAATCTCACCAAGGAATTTCTCTCAGTCAGAGGAAGTTTGTGTTGGAGATTATATCAGAGGCCGGTTTATCAGGATGCAGGCCAGCTGTCATTCCAATCAAGCATAATATTAGATTGACTACAGCAGACCACACTAGAGGAACTTCTCAGGATGATCCTATATTACAAGATCCGACGAGTTATCAGAAGCTCGTTGGAAAACTTATTTATCTGACTATGACCAGGCCTGATATATCATATGCAGTGCAGAATCTCAGTCAATTTATGCACAAACCGAAGGAATCCCATATGAATGCCGCTCTAAAGGTCGTGAAGTATTTGAAGGGATGTCTAGGACTCGGGATACTTCTATCTAGAAGATGCAACATGGAAATGACAGCATATTGTGATGCAGACTATGCAACGTGCCCTATGAGTCGAAGATCCATAACTGGGTTTTGCATTAAGTTGGGAGATTCTCTTCTTTCATGGAAAACCAAGAAGCAAGCAATAGTTTCTCTATCCTTAGCTGAAGCAGAATATCGGGCCATGGCAAAAACCACATGTGAAATTGTGTGGATATGAGGATTACTTGGTGATCTCGGAATATAGCTAAAAGGTCCAACGAAATTATTTTGTGACAACGAATCAGCTCTGAAACTTGCGGCGAATCCTGTAATGCACGAGAGGACCAAGCACATAGAAGTGGATTGTTATTTCACTCGGGAGAAGATTCAAGAAGGGACAATCGAGACAAGAGGGATTGGAACTGCTGAACAACCTGCAGATGTGTTTACCAAAGCCCTATGTCAAAGACAACATGCATATCTACTAAGAAAGCTAGGTGTCTTGGACATTTACAAGCCACCAGCTTGAGGGGGAGTGTTGGAAGATATGCAGAAGATTCTGGAAATATATCAGGAATTGATTGATCCACATTCTGATTATAGAGAATCAATCCAAATATTAGATTGATTTGTAAAATATTACATTGCATTTCTTTGTGCGTACACTTTGTAATATAAACAGCAAAGCCCTGTACATTGATTACTACACAGAATACGAGAAAATCTTCTTCCTAAACTTCGTTCTTCTCCTCTTCTTTATCGTCCGTTCCTTACTTGCCTTCAGTTTCTGACAACATATCAAGCCCATGGCGCAAGTTACCAAAGTGCTTACGTGCCAGATACTCCCTCCATCGAGACTGAGAATGCACATGCTCCAGGCAGAGCTTTCCTCCAATCCGCTATTTATTCTTTTAAAATATTTTGTTATCTTTCGCAAAAGTTCCAAAATGTATTGAAAGTTATGAGAAATTACTAATTACAAAAAGACATTACTCTCGCGAGTAATTTGTACTTTTTGCCTTTGCTGAATAACAAAATAAAAAAATAAGATACTTTGGGCCCACTATTGTGGTGAATAATAAAATGAAAAGTAATATACTTTGAATTCATTACTGATTCAGTCTAATCGATTACGCTTATTTGATTTAGTAGGTCCACTTTCCGATGGGAACCACTCAAAACAATCCAATTAGTAGCACGGTTAAATTTTATATAACGAATTCCTCACCTTAATTAGTAGTACCTCTAGAGTCCTCTTCATCTCTTGTTTGTTTTTCGTGAAAAAATACCAATTAAAGTGATTGAGGATTTACCCGATGTGAGATGTTATATTGTTTGAAGAATCCTAGATATTGTCGAATACAGTTTCTTGACATCCAGTTGTAGTTTGAGTGGAAGTTGGACTAGGATCAAGTATACTTTTGGAAACTGTTATGTATTTCATCATCTTTTGAGGTTTTCTAAATAGAATTTGAATTTTCACCTTATGAAATTTTGCATGGGTTCATGTAATTTTGCTTCGAATCTTTCTTATTAAAAGGTACGATAAGTAATTTTCCACACTAAATTTCAAGGGTGCCCATATTTTGAAGCTTTCTAAAATACTCTACTCTAACTAAATTTCTAAAAATAAAATTACTAATTCCAATTCTAGTAAATCATAACAACATTTTGAAGTACTCTACACCTTGATATTGTATTCGCGTGATTTTCATATGATTTAAGGTATTCAACATAAAATTATAATTAATATTGAAATTGCCCTCAAATATATGTTATAAACTAACTTCATGAACATGAACAAGGACCAAAAAATACTCACATAAGAAATTATTTGGTCAATGATATTTGCTAAAACAAATTTCGCCTTCCTACAAGGAAGTTCGAGATTTTGGGCGAATTAATTACAAGATATTTGCGATTTTAGTTGGAAAAAAAAGAACAATCTTGAAAATAGTTATGACAATATGATGACTGATTATTCATTTGAGCACTCTTTAGCTAGTAAATATTTTTTTTTTAAAAATCCTGTTTTGGTCAAATTTTTGAAAGACGAAAATTTATTAGTTCCAATGCAGTCCCCTTTTTTCCCGACCAAAAAACATAAAAATAAAAAATAAATTTGTCACTCTACTACAAGTCTACAACAGAAATATTCTCATTACTTTCATTTTTTTTCATTACGGGGGTATTATTCCCTCATCAAAAAGGATCAGTCCGGCTCTTACTTTTCTGGCCAGCAGACGAGTAGACCCGTTAAACGGGCGGGTCGGGTCGTGTCATAAATGGTCCGACCCAAATCGACCCATTTAACCCGTTTATGACCGTTTATTGCAATGCAAAAATTTTGACCCATACCCGACCCACCTGACCCATACCCAATTCATACCCGACCCATTTAACTAAACTTAATTTATATATTAATTTATATATATATATTTATTTATTTATTTATTTAAAAATGGTATTGCTAAAATAATTTTATACAACATAAATTTAATGGACAATTTTTATAATTTTTAAAGTAATTATTTTAAAAAATCGAATTTTAATTATTTTTATTTTTAAATATAACTTTTCTTTTTCTTTTTCTTTTTCTTTTTCTTCTTCTTCTTCTTCTTTGGCTGGCCACCGGCACACGACAACGGCCGGCGGCCGGCCACGGGCGAGCCTCGAGCTCGCGAGATCCGGCAAGCTCGAGCTCGAGGCTCGCCGGACGTCGGCGAGGCCTTCGCCTCGCCAGATTTGGTGAGCTCGAGGCTCGCCGGCGTCGGGCGAGGCCTTCGCCTCGCCAAATCTGGCGACCCTCGAGCTCACCGGCGTCGAGCGAGGCCTTCGCCTCGCCAAATCTGGCGAGCCTCGAGCTCGCTCGACGCCGGCGAGCTCGAGTCTCGCCGGATCGGCGAGGCTCGAGCCTCGCCGACGTCGGCGAGGCCTTCGCCTCGCTAGATCTAGCGAGCTCGAGGCGGCGAGGCCTTCACCTTGCTAGATCCGGCGAGCTCGAGGCTCGCCGGTGTCGGGCGAGGCCTTCGCCTCGCTAGATCTAGCGAGCTCGAGCTCGAGCGGCGTCGGCGAGGCCTCCGCCTCACCGGATCCGGCAAGCTCGAGGCTCGTCGGGCCTCGGGCGAGGCCTCCGCCTCGCCGACGCCGGCGAGCTCGAGCTCGCGCGGGAGCCTCGAGCTCGAGTCTCAGATCGGCGAGGCTCGAGCCTCGCCGGATGTCGGCGAGGCCTTTGCCTCTCCAGATCTGGCGAGCTCGAGGCTCGCCGGACGTCGGCGAGGCCTTCGCCTCACCAGATCTGGCGAGGCCTCCGCCTCCCCAAATCTGGCGAGCTTGAGGCTCGCCGGATCTGGCGAGCTCGAGTCTCGCCGGCATTGGGCGAGGCTCGAGCCTCGCCGGATCTAGCGAGCCTCGAGCTCGCCCGGCGTCAGTGGCCTCGACACCCGGCGAGCTCGAGGCTCGCCTAGCCGATCGTTGGCTTGTCGGCGACCAGAGGAAGAAGAAAGAAAAAGAAAAGAAAAGAAAAATAAAAAATAATTATAATTTATGTTTAAAAAATATTGTAAAGTTAAAGAGAGGAGAAAAAGATTGGAAGGTTTTAGCTCTGGGTGAAAATAAATGGGTTGATAAATGGGTCTTAAATGAGTGTAGAGCTGACCATTTAAGATCCATATATCTCACTCTCTTTAATTTTAAAATCCATTATAGGTGTTTTAGAAAACAATGCTTGACCCATTAACGACCCATTTAAACATAAATGGGTCCATAGGTTTGTAGACCCATTTAACACCTCTACAGACGAGGTAGAAACCCGACGTACCTCTCTCGCGGATCCTGTCCCTGCTTCTCCTTCCATCCCTCGCTTTCGCTGTCTCTCTCTCGGTGGTTCGATTGATCGGATCGGATCGGATCGATTTCCATCTCCGGCGGACCGAATCTCGCGACGCCTCCGCATTCGATCGCCCGATCGGCCCCTCGCTCGATCCGTCGCCAATGGGTATATTTGCTCGAATCATGAACCGATTTCTTTGTTTGCGTGTTTAAACTTGCTCTTCGCACGCTTTCTTCTCGCGATTGGTAGTCTCTGATTGTCGCGATAGCAATCTTGTATCGATTCTGGAAATCTCTAAACTGCCATTGGCTTGTGCGTTTTAATTAGGGATTCTCGTAACTGTTGCTGCCGGGTCTTAAATTTCCCCTTCGCTTGTAATGTCGAATTAATGCCTCTGCTAGTTGCGGATGTTGGACGCAAATCGCGTAAACCCCAAGATCTCCATAACCAGAACAAGAACATGCATAGTTGAGTAGAAAGATTAACGCACCTGTTTTGGGATCCATCGAATATAAAGCGGAAGCAGAATAAGGATTACCCACATATATCAAGGGGATCCACGCATCAAGTCATTCTCCTCTATTGCCCTCCGTATCACTGGCTCAATGAGGCGGCCCCCTCACGTGCAGCGTTAGGTAAACGCCCCTTAGGTGAGGATACATGTGAGAATTAGGGTTAGAGGAGAGACTTGAGCACTATTTATAGAGTTTCCAGCCAGTCCCCCTCATTACGGGCCAAGCTCAACTCGGCCCACACTACCCAGCCCATATTAGACTAATTAAGAAACCTTCTATCTCACCTTAGACCAACCCTGTTTTACGGTAGCCGTAAAAACAGTAAATTACAATATCAATTAATTTAGTCCACAACAGGAAAAACTCTTACATTCTCCCACTTGGATTATATTAATTGAAATCGTACTGTATGTGCGCACATTTGGTCCAAAGATAATTCTTAATAGTCAATCATATCTCATAAAGTCTTAAACAGCGAATCATGGCGGTAACTGCATGTATACACACGGAGCCTTCCATGGTCACGGATGTTCTCAACTTTATTGATATGGATTCAATATGGTAGTGTGTCAAATGGATAACATCTCTCATAGAGAGATCCCATTTGTCAGTCACCATTCTCTTACCTTAGGTGTCACAAAAACTTGTGGCACTAGAGAATACTTTATGGTTCCAATGAACCCACATATGTCTTGTCCTTATGGTTAACATTTCTTTATGTATCACAAGACATATGCACAAGGCTAATAACCGAATGCCCGGATGCCCCTAGCCTTCACTCAAGGTTTATACAATCCTTTGAGACTTTATCAATATGTATTCAACATAATAACACCACATTCAAAATATTTTATTGAATGCAAAAGTTGATACATATCAAACCGTTACAAAATGTAACGAACCACAGATGTGAACTTTATCAGAATAAAGCCAAAATAGCTCCCACTAAACAACTGTATCTGAAGATACTCCTAGGCCCATGTTAACGACATGTCACTCAAATACACATGGGCGTAGGCCTTTAGTTAGTGGATCTACAACCACATCATCTATGAAAATATGTTATATTATAAGTCACATTTCTGTACCGTTTCTTTATGGTAAAAAATATTTGACCACCATATATTTAGACCCCTTGAGACCTCTGTAGTAAAAAAAAAAAAAAAAATACTACAAATCTGTTATCTCAATTCAACCGTATGGGTCTATCCATCAAATTAAAACGATCAACTCCGTCATGAGGTTCTGGAGCATAATAGCCCAAGTAATAGTCTAAAAGAATGTTACTAACACTGCTTACATAGTAGAAGATAACATAAAACTTTATTTACTGCACTTCTTGCTAACATAAATTTGGTTCTTGTTATTGATGTTATATATCATCCTAACAGCCAACAAAGTTAACGTATGAATACCTTACTCATTGCAAGAATTAAACTTGTCTGTAAATTAGCATATATATTCTTTTGTCCTTTTAAGTACCTTAAAACCTTTTGGCAGCAACTCAAATCGCGTCTTGGATTCAACTTATATCTGCCTAAAAGTCCCATCGCAAAGGCGATATTTAATCTAGTGCAAAATCAAAGCATACATTATACTTTTAAGTGCACTTGCGACACAAGGTACTCCATTTAATTAGATTTTCTCAATATCTAAATAAGGACAATGTGATAGATTTAGTCCATCACCCTTAACAACAGGAGCAATTCCTGGCTTGCAATGATGTATATTGAATATTTTCAATATACAATCAGCAAATGTCCTCCGAGAAAATCTAATATAATATGGCAAAACAATCATTACAGACCTTAGTATAAAGGATATAAGATGTCTCAAGGTTACAACTTGTAAGTAAAATATCATGTACATAGAGTATGAGAAAAAATAAATTTCCTCCCACTGACCTTGCAGTAATAAAATAAATTTCCTCCCACAAGGTATATTGAATTACTTTGTTCCCAATTGAACAAAAATTACAACACTATGAAACTTTAATAATATTGTCTGGAAACTTACTTAAGACTATTAATTAGAACTTTTCAGTCTTCACACAAGTTTACTTGAAACTGCTGTAAAATCATCCAGCTGCACTGTATAGATTTTGTATCTATTTGGCGTAACTCCATATCAAAATAAATTATTAATGCCACATTTACTCTGAAAGAATCTTTAAAGAAATAATTATTTATTTACTATAAATTATCCACCCCTCTTTCAGAGTGAAAACTTTAGCTACAAGTTTTTGTACGCCAATTTGCAACTAATGAATTTATGATCTTTATACAAGTCAGTAAGTTTCCAAACATGTTTCATAGATTGTATATCGCCTTTTATGGCATATAATCACATACTTAATTGAGGATAAGAAACGACATTTATAAATATGTCATTACATCAACCATATAGTGGATATTGTAATCATGCTCTCACAAATAGACTATATAGTCGATGGTATAATTGATCGTCTTTCCTTAACAAATCTCCTTAATAAAGCTGTAACCACTTCATTCTGCACTTGAGAGGTTTAAGAAATTTAATTATAAACTATATCAAGAATAGTACCTTGAACCTCAACAAGTTTAGTCTATGGTACAGGAGATCCCACAATTATCTGTATAGGTAAAGACAAAAACATAATAACTTCCATCATACTATTATCTTTAATAGTCTGAGAGCAGCTATCCTCTACAATTACGTCAATCTTTAGAAACTTTAGAGTATGTGATTTCATAATTCTTGTACCTTATTTAGGGTCATAAAATCAATACCCTTTAACAATCTAGATAAGATACAAAATACTTCCAAGTGGATCTAAATTCCAAAGCATCTAATATTGGATTAGATAATCTCACTTCTGCATAACACCTCTAAATTTAATATGATTCAAGTAATCTATGTCCAGTGTATAACTCAAAAGAAGTTTATAAAACAACTTTGATAAGAAACATTTTTTTTTTTTTGTATATGAAAAAGTTGCTTTCATAATATCAGCCCACCAAAATTCTAGATAAATTAGTCTTACTAATTATACTCATCACCATGTTCAATATGGTGCATTTATGCCTTTCGGCCAAATCTTTTTGTCAGAATTTTCAGGTATAGTAATTAAATTACCACCCCATAATCTACCAAGTATTTGACAAATGACCCTTTAAGCTATTTCGATTGTCATATTTGTCAAAATACTCACAGTCATTGTTAAGCCTGACAACCTTTTAATCATATACAAGATGTATATGTCATTAGGATTTAAACACAATCTTTGCAGATATGTCCTAATTTCAATATCAGACAAGACATAATTACAAGCAACTAATGCTTCTATCATCTTATAGCAGTGGAGTCCGCAGACAAACTTCTTTTCAAGTGTTCCAGAATTGAACGCTTCATGGACAGTAAGCAAATTCAATTGCTTATTTCTCAAGCAACAAATCATATGTCCACAACTTAAAATTTGAAGCAGTAAAAACCTCAATAATAGTTGAGTTATTAATTACAGAAAAAGTGACTGAAAACCAAGCAATGTATATAATTAGCATCATGTGAGTATCGTGTAACTTGATGTACAAGTACACATCCAGAAAGTTACATGCAAAATCACATAATCACCTTTGGGCAGAATATATGACATGCAATTGTACACTCCCCACATGATAAGGGTTATGAGAATATATTCCAATCTTCGTGAATTCATCACCTTTGGGCATATGAACCATTAGGATCGGTCACTCCTCCACCACACTATCATGTATCCCTCCATGAACTAATACACAATCACCTCTTTGGGAGTATGACCACGCATTAAATCAGGAGACATCCCAATCATCATACGAGACCGAAATTTCTCAAACCCAATCAAGCGTGCCACTTTGGCGGTCACTACTCAATTGAATCATTGAAATTCTCTCATACCAAGGATATAAACTTTACTTCTCACATACACCATATACATGTGATTTTGACTTTAGTGATAGGGGCATCATATCACCAAAATCACATATCATGCTAATTATATTGCTTTATTCATTAATAAAATCTTTATTTATACATATATTGATAAATAAAGATTATATATATAACGAACCTGAAAGACAGATTCCAATGAGATCAACGATCACAGCAACACGAGAAACTTCTCATAACATAGAAGCAATCATCTTTTGTGCACCCCGATTACTGATTATTATAACAACATCAAAAGAATGCCGATCCAAAGGATCCCTCATAAGTTAATATCAATAGTAATACAGGGTACTCCAGATTGACAAGCTTGTTGCTTATGAGTTTCATATGGCAAAACATGACTCCAAGGCTAACAACTGATTTATTAGCCAATTTTTAAATAACAAATTATCATTGTAATCAACCAGTGGCCTATTAATTGAGTCAAATCAGAGAACCAAATATCTAAAAATTCAACAATAGATACCATTACTCTGCATAAATATTGCCATACTCCCTTACCATAAAAAACAATTTAACTTGATAGACATTAACAAGTGACCAGATGAGTTCATGTACAATATGCAGTAACTTAATTGACATGCATTATCCACATTCAGCAGATGTGTTAATCGGTACAATCAGTTTGGTCACGAGTCCTTAAGTCGTCTATCATTCAAAGATTACCAATATGTAAAGGAGTATACTTGAGTAACAAAAGTTTCATAATCTTTATTGTTTCTCATCAACTCAATACATAACTCAAATACAATCTCATATGAATTGTATCGCATTAAGCCAGCTTCAATTCACAATAAAGTTTGATTTTTATTGATGAATCACACCTTTTATTATGTGATAACATACTAGTAACTCATCACCTGTATTTCCAAAATCACAGAAAATACAAGAAAAATACGCAAACATACACTAAAAATACACGTATTTAGGGTTTCATATGTAATTTCACATCAATAAAATCATCAAACATATAAAATAAATATACCACGAGATAGAAGGCAGCCATACGGATCCAACGCCGCCGGCCACGCGGCAATCCGATGCTCCACGCGCCCTCACGCGCCGCCTGAGTGCGCGGCGCATGGAGCTCACGCACGGGGCGCGTTCGACGCCCAGGAGGCACGTGGCCGCGCGTGGAGGTGCGTGCGGCCTCCCCCGGCGACGCGCCGCCGACCCTCTTGCTCGCCTCGTCGAGTCGAGTCCGAATTTGTGATTTAATTTAATTTTTATTGAATAAATATCTCGAAAATCACAAATTAGGGCAAAAACTTTATGCGTTCAAGTTCTAGGGTTATGGTTGCTTTGATACCACATGTTGGACGCAAATCGCGTAAACCCGAAGATCTCCATAACCAGAACAAGAACATGCATAGTTGAGTAGAAAGATTAACGCACCTGTTTTGGGATCCATCGAATATAAAGCGGAAAATTAATTGATATTGTAATTTACTGTTTTTACGGCTACCGTGAAACAGGGTTGGTCTAAGGTGAGATAGAAGGTTTCTTAATTAGTCTAATATGGGCTGGCTAGTGTGGGCCGAGTTGAGCCTGGCCCGTAATGAGGGGGACTGGCTGGAAACTCTATAAATAGTGCTCAAGTCTCTCCTCTAACCCTAATTCTCACATGTATCCTCACCTAAGGGGCGTTTACCTAACGCTGCACGTGAGGGGGCCGCCTCATTGAGCCAGTGATACGGAGGGCAATAGAGGAGAAGGACTTGATGCGTGGATCCCCTTGATATATGTGGGTAATCCTTATTCTGCTTCCGCTTTATATTCGATGGATCCCAAAACAGGTGCGTTAATCTTTCTACTCAACTATGCATGTTCTTGTTCTGGTTATGGAGATCTTGGGGTTTACGCGATTTGCTTCCAACAGCGAATCGCCATTACGTAACAGCTCGTGTTTGCCTTGGATTTTGATCCGGATGCTGTTGCGTGGCATGACTGTTTCCTCTCTCTACTTCGGATCGCGTTTGTTGATGAGTCGAGCTGATGAGTTAGCTGGACGACGATTGTTTCAGCTCTCGAGAACCCGTAAAAGAGAGCTTTAGTTGTTTGAGGTTATAAGAGTTACTGTGAAGATTAAGAAGTTTCTTCGTGAGAACCCTTTCGATTGAGGTGCAAAGGGTAGCTGATGACATTATTCATCTCCCTCGGAAGGTGTTAGTGTAACAGGATGTCGATATAATAATGTCCCAAGCACTGCAAAGATGGATTTCTAGATTGTTGTTGACAGCTATGTTTCGAAAGATTGACAAGGATTGATTCACTTCATCGTTACGAGAAATATGTGGTTTGATAAAATTGTCGAAAGAGTGAAATCAACCTCTCAAGTACTTTTAGCCATTTAGGTACTTGTGCAGTATGTAGGATCTGAAGTTTTCATTCTCGATCACGAGTTTTTAGTTTCGTCTTGCCTACTCTAGGCATAGTGTATTGGTTTATCGTGTCAATTCTCTTTTTGACTTGCTAATTTGGACATCTTTTTTCTCAGATAATTCTGGTGAATGTTGTTCTACTCAACTTATTGATGGAGATGGAGTATTCAATGTTGATGGACTGGAAAATTTCATCAAGGAGGTCAAATTGAGGGAATGTGGCCTTTCTTACGCTGTTGTCTCCATCATGGGTCCTCAAAGTAGTGGTGTGTATTTACTCCCAATAACTTGCTTTGGACTTTGCTTCTTTTGCTAAATGTAGATTACATGAAATGTTTGGTAAGGCTGTGAAATGTTCTTAAAAGAAACAAATTTTTGCTGGGTACCATTGTCGATTTGTCAAGTTGTTCAAATTCAGTTTAATACAGTTTCTTCACCTTAAATTTTTACTTTCAGCAAAGCCATTACCTTCAGGGCACCATGTGGAAAATTGCTGCTTTTTTGTTTTCATCTACATATCTTTTCTTTTGCGAGTTTCAAACTTATTCTATTGTTTCATATGATATCCGACAGGGAAGAGTACACTGTTAAATCATCTATTTCACACCAACTTTAGGGAGATGGATGCTTTTAAAGGGAGGCATGTCTACAAACCAACTTTTCGCTCACTCTAATGAAGGATTTGGATTCAGAAAGTCTAAAACCAGTTTGGTATTTTTCCAGGTCCCAAACCACCAAAGGTATATGGCTGGCGAAAGGTGCGGACATTGAACCATGTACTCTGGTTATGGACTTGGAGGGAACTGATGGAAGAGAAGGGGGAGAGGTATATTTACGAGATGATTCTACATGGAGTTATAATAGCTTATCTTGTCCATGTTTAACTACTTATTTTTATCCATAAGTAATTGCAAATTCTAAATTTTTGTACATGTTGAAACATTAATTTGTGCTTTGGGTAGCTGCTGTGTGATCTTAACTTTCTTTTCCACTTTTGTATGTCTTTGCTCATCTTACTAACCCAGAAGGTTGATTTATGTGTAGCTGATGCTCATTGAAACTCTCCTGATTTACACTTGGTTTGAGTAAGCAGTAATTAGCATTCTCGCAGCTTCTTAACCGGTGTCGTTTTTATTTTCAGGACGATACTGCTTTTGAAAAGCAGAGTGCTCTTTTCGCTTTGGCTGTCTCTGATATAGTGCTCATTAACATGTGAGGCTTTTGCTTTCCTCTAGTGAGATACTGTTTCGGTTTCTGCCATGCTATCTATAAGGTTGTTGTTTTAGTATTTTCTTAGTGCCCTTTTAAGCATATTTTTCATAGGTGGTGTCATGACATTGGCCGGAAACAAGCTGCCAACAAGCCTCTTTTAAAAACTGTATTCCAGGTATTTCTTGTCTTCTTGTGTTAAGCTAAGCTAAATGTTTAGTTCTAAGATTTAATGATGAAGTTCTGACTCTTCTTGAAGGTCATGATGCGATTGTTTAGCCCTCGGAAAACAACTCTGTTGTTTGTCATACGGGATAAAACAAGGGTTAGTATCTATACTTAATCGTGTTTTCATTTTGGATTGTGATGGTTTTTATCTGCTCATTTTGGCTGCATCTGGTAAGTTTTACCGATCTGAGTTGATTTTTTTTTTTTTATGTGTTCACTGCCTTTTCTTTTTATACAGACTCCTCTGGAAAATCTAGAACCTATCGTGAGAGAAGATGTGCAGAAGGTGAGGCTTGTCGCATTTCCCATTGAAAACCGACTTTGTAAAGTTGTTCCTGGTTTCATTTGGTATTTTCCTGCAGATATGGGACAATGTTCCTAAGCCACAAGCGCACAAGGAAACTCCTCTCAGTGAATTTTTTAATGTAGGTGCTTTGATGCTTGTATGAGTTACTCTCAATAAGTTGCTTTTCCCTCTAATCATCGTAATGAAGTTCATCCTAATGACTCTTTCCTGCTGTACAGGTTGAGGTTACTGCTCTGTCTAGTTATGAAGAGAAGGAAGAGCAATTTAAAGAGCAGGTATACCTACCTTGCACCACACGGAAGCATGTTTGGATCTAGAGTACGATTGCCCAAGTTTTATGTGGGCTTTGTTGTTGTGTTTGGACAAGATTCTCAAATGCTGCAGTGGGCGCCGTTTTCTTCACATAAATCCACTGTTTGAGACAAAACTTTGGTCCTCATAAGCAGAAGTTTTGGAATATCTGTGGAAATGCCACTCATCATTGACAGCTATTTCTTATTTTTTTGTAGGCTTATCATTGCTCAATCGTCCTTATTGAGTTTATTGATTTTTCACTACTCCTGTTCCCATTCTCAATCAATTATATTTTGAGACGTGTTATGTTTCCATCTCATCTTCTTTTGCTTTTTTATGGAATTTGGGCCATTGGTTGCCAAATAGATTATATCTTTTTATCTGTACTAATTTTTTGCCATATGGTTGAATTTTCCTTGGATAAAAAGGTGGCCATCCTTAGACAGTGGTTCTTTCATTCTATTGCACCTGGTGGGCTCGTAGGAGATCGAAAGGGAGTAGTTCCTGCATCAGGATTTTCTTTTAGTGCTCAGCAGATGTGGAAGGACATCAAGGAGAATAAGGACCTTCACTTGCCTGCACACGAGGTGAGAGTTAATGAATTGAAAGGCAACTGGATGAGAATGCTAATTAACACATCATGCTTTCCGTGTCAAGGTCATGGTTGCTACTGTACGGTGTGAAGAAATCGCCCACCAAAAATATTCCAGTTTCACTGAAAATGAGGTACTGATCTGGTTCTTGCTGGACATTAAACTTGCTTGTTTTGCTATTTTGAAATGCAAGCAGATGCATTTTATCTTACACATATTACGATTGAGCAAACTCTTTTGAACATGTTAGGATTGGGGTTCGATTGAAGAGGCTGTGCATTTGGGACCAGTTTTTGGAAAGAAAGTCAGTTCAAGTATTGAGGCTTGTTTGTCAGGGTAAGATAAGCAATATTATCTGTGGATTACAGATGGTGGTGCAGCAACTGGATTTGTGTTTGCTAAATAATAAGTGCATTAAGGTTATCCAGTGCGATCGGCTTCATGTTCTTATTTCTAAGAATGTTGCTTCTTTAAGTTTTCTGGGCATTCGTGATGTGGGGGCAGTAGGAGCGTTTTTGTCTCTTGGAAGAAGTGCATTTTTTAAAGTGCAAACATAAAGGAAACCTCGGCTTTTTTGAAGTTTGTATTGTTTAAATTTTGGTTGTACCAATTTACCCTCTCGATATATCTACTATCGGGAAGTTGATGTCTAGGCCAAGTAGATGAGATATAGCTGTTGAAGTCTTGCTTGTGTAGATGAGATATAGCTATTCTGTTCAAGTGATCATTCCAGTTTGGAAATGGCCCCCTTCACTCACAATCTGAGTATGATATCAACTGGTTGTACGATGGTTGCTTTCGAGCAATCTTCTTTTGGTTTGATTGATCTGTTTTCTTGATTGTAGGAGAGTAATGGCTAGTTAGGGTCTGTTAGTTAATTGGCCAAATAGTAACTGATTCTTTTTTTTTTATTCTTCAGAACCAAAAAAGAACAGAAATCCATTTGGTAACTTTTTTGTTCCCGAGAATAAATTTGAAGCAGAATCAAGAAGTGGAAAAAAGTTATTT
Source organism: Eucalyptus decipiens (assembly GCA_014182575.1). Lineage (NCBI taxonomy): Eukaryota > Viridiplantae > Streptophyta > Magnoliopsida > Myrtales > Myrtaceae > Eucalyptus > Eucalyptus decipiens. The sequence goes on along the minus strand of CM024618.1, from coordinate 33,452,652 downwards.
CTTTATTTCCGGGAACAATTTCATAATCAAGCCAAATTTTCTTCTTCTTCCTCTTTTCTTTTCTTTTCTCTTCTACTTCCTCTTTGCCAGTCTCGGCCACGGCGATGGCCAATGTGGCGGCTAGAGAAGAAGAAGAAGAGGGATGGAAAATAAAAAATTAAAAAAGAGAAAAATATAATAAAAGTATTAAAAATAAAAAGAAATTCTAATTCACAAAAGAATTTGAGATTTTACTAAATGCATTTCTTTTTTGGGACTAGAAATTTTGAATAGTTACCAAACGTTTTCAAATATTAGAAACTCGTCTAGGGAGCATAATAAAAAAGAATCATTTCTAAACAAAAATTTTCCGGGGACCAAAATAGTTACCAAACGCACCCTTGTAGTTTAGCAGCTGCCTAGATGACGGCTTAGCTTAATAAGGCCATAGCTATCGACCCTGTTCTGTTTGCGTTGTTTCCTTGTGTTATTTTTGGGTGAAGTTTATGTTCTGTCATGGTTTGAAATTCGTCTATCAATGTAAGTACGTTTTATTTATGAAGTTTCTTGTGCTGCTCATTAGGTATGACTCAGAGGCTGTATATTTTGACGAGAGTGTTAGATCTTCGAAGGGGAAGCAACTTGAAGAAAAGTTACTTCAAGTAAGAAGTTATGGGATGTTTTTCTTTGCTTAAAGAGCATCAATTTTTTGGGTTATATTGTTTGACTACCACTTCAAGCCGCTTGGAACGTGGAAATATTTTCCTTTTTGACACACTTTTATTTCAGTCATGATGTTTTCATTTGAAGTTAGCTTAAACAGAGAGACTGTCTGTTGAGGATATCTTATCATATGTTGCTTATTGTGTTTTGTGTGAATCGTCAGCTTGTAAAACCAGCTTTCCAATCTGTTCTTGAACATATTGGGTGTGAAACTCTAGATAAATTCAAGGAAGCATTTGATAAGGCTTTGAATGGAGGAGAACAGTTTTCTATGGCTGCTCATGACTGCACTCAGTCTTATGTGGCTCTATTTGACAAAGGATGTGCAGGTACGTCAACTTGTAATGCCTTCTTTTGACCTAATGTTGTAAAGTTAATGCTCTGAGAAAGTAAGCCAAGAATGAAGGTTTGTAGTGGTGCTTTGTCTTGTAACTAAGTTCTTTTTTGGTTCTTTTGACTCCTTTTGAACATGCGCTTTTGCTCCCTTAGTGGCCTATTAGTTATTTTGCTTGTATCTATCAGAAATGAAGGTTCGTGTCTGAGATTCGAGACTGATTTGAAAATATAGTCTTGTTGGTAAATAACATTCTGGGCATGTGGTAATCCTTTCTGTAGGTTCATGCCATGCTTTACTTACTTTTGACTTGTTATTAGCGGAATTTTAGATAAGTTTTGTATCATAATTTGAGCAGATGCTGTAATTGAACAAGCCAAATGGGATACATCTAGAGCACGGGAGAAGCTGCGTCGTGATATTGACGCCCATGTTGCTTCAGTCTGTGCTGCCAAGCTCTCTGAGCTTACAAAAGCATATGAGCTTACAAAAGCATATGAGGTGGCATATGAACAAAGATATTTCATCTGCTCTCGAGCTTCTCTTTTTACAGATGGAGGGTCTTTCCTCTCACTTAATGGTGGTTGATGGGATCTGCACAAATTATGTTATGTTTTTTCAGGCAAAACTGAATGTAGCATTGTCTGGACAAGTGGAAACTCATTTGGAAGAAGCTGATAATGAAACCTGGTCGGATATCAGGGAACTTCTTTCGCATGAGACCAGATTGGCAGTAACTGGGTTCTCTGGCGCCCTTTCCGGTTTCGACCTGGATGAACAAAGGAAGGAAAATATGCTTTCAGCTATAAAAGATCATGCGAGGGGCATAGTTGAAGCAAAAGCAAGGGAAAAAGCTGGAAGAGTCCTTGCACTCATGAAGGCCCGGTAGACACTCTTTAAGTTTGTGATTTACTTATCGGTTAGATTCAATACCTTTTAATATCCTTATGTGCTTCATTTTCAATCCAGGTTTACAACATTGTTCCGCCCTGATGCTGGCTCTATGTGGACAGGGAGGGAAGATATTGAAGAAATCAACAAACGTGCTCGTTCCGCAGTATGTAGAATTTATATATGGCTAATTTTTTACATGGTACTCATGTTGCTTGCTTGTGCATCTTTTACTGAAATGATTCAATGACACTTGCAGTCTTTAAAGTTGCTGTCTGTAATGGCGGCAGTGCGTTTGGATGATGAGAGAGATAACATCGAGAAAACTTTGTCCGTTGCTTTGCTGGACACCAGGTCTACTGCCACTGACGGGAGCATTACAACAGTAGATCCCTTGGCTTCTAACACATGGGAAGGGGTGAGTTTTGCTTTTGTCGTGCTGATTCAATTAGTGCAGATCTTCAATTTCTTTTCTCCTATGAAAATGGATGAAGAGTTTAGGCCTCATTGTCCATAGCAGTTTTAATACAATCATCTGCGCTTGTAAATATTGGAGTATCTGTGCTAAAAAAAAATGTCAGATAAATGATTGATACTGCAGCCGTCTGAAGGTAATGCAGAAATAAGAGCCTTTCATTTGCTGAAAGCACTTGTTCACTGTTTAATTGCAGATTCCTTCATCAAAAACACTGATCACACCTGCTCTGTGCAAATTACTGTGGAAGCAATTTGTGGGGAAGACTCGGCGCACCGTCACTTTAGCAATTTCTGCTCAGGCATGATACTTATATCTAAAAGATGTTTAGTAGTGTAAACGTCATTATTGTTATCAAAATGCCATGCCAGCATCCCCGCTCCCAACAAGCACGCACTAACATAAAAAATAAAATAAAAAAGAAAAAAAAAGACAGAAATTAAAAGAAAAGGAAAGAAGGCTCTATTGAATCCATTGCACTAGATTTTTCTATCTGAATTGATTATCAAGATCAATTCTAAGCACCACTGGGAGGACATCTGCTTGCTACTTGAGTTTGAGACTATCAATATAAGAAATGTTAAGAGTTGAGAAATACTTTCAATTCCACGAAAGAACATACTTGCTTATGTTAAGTAGTGTACTTGCTTATCTACGAAGTTCTTTCGCTATTGGAGATATTTGATTATTTCCTCTCTTCTTTTGGAATTATCAGGAAGCAAACAGGCGTGAGAGGCGTGAGAGGCGTGAGAGGCGTCTCAAGACGGGATGTTATTAGCGTTAACTGGGGCATCTGGGCTTGCAGATCTTGGTGGAGCAGTACTTAAATAAAAGATCACGAGCAAGCAACATGAGTAACGTGTAAAAAATAAGCCATCCGCACACTGTGGACCGAGCACATTTGTTGATTGCTCTAGATGTATCCCATTTTGCTTGTTCAATTACGGCATCTGTTCAAAGTATGATGCGAAACTTATCCATACAGTCGGTGGACCAGGATCGAGTATATCTACTCTTAACCAAATTTCTAAAAACAAAATTAGTAATTCCAATTCCTGTAAATCATAATAACATTTTGAAGTACTCTACACCTTGATATTCTATTCACCTGATTTTGAGATGATAATCGAAAATTTGAATTGTCCAAGAAAAATCAAAATGAAAATTTCTCTCAAATATATGTTATAAACTAACTTCCTAGACACTAATGTCGACCAAAAGATACTTGTAAGAGAAATTACTTGGTCAATGATATTTTACTAAAATAAATTACACAGTCCCGAAATGAAGTTCGAGATTCCACACAAATTAATATCTCAAATTTTAGTGAGAAAAAAGAACAATCTTGAAAATAGCTGTGATAATATGACGAGTGATTATTGTTTGGTTACTTGACCATACGTCTGAGCACTCTTTAACTAGTAAATATTTTTTTTTTTTTTAAATTTCCTGTTTTGGTCAAATATTTGAAGGGCAAAAATTTCTTAGTTCCAATGCAGCCCCATTTTCTTTTCGACCAAAAGACGAAAAAAAAGATTCGTTACTCTACTACAGAAAAATTCTCATTTCTTTTTCGGGGGCATTGTTCTCTCATCAAAAGGGTTCGGTCCGGGTCTTACTTGTCTGGCGAGCAGAGGAGGTTGAAAGTCGACGTACCTCTCTCACAGATTCTCTCAGTGAAGGGCTTTCACTGCTTCTCCTTCCTCCCTCTCTCTCTCTCTCTCGATAGATCGACCGGACCGGATCGGATCGGATCGATCTCCATCTCCACCGGACCGAATCTCGCAACGCTTCCGCATTCGATCGCCCGATCAGCTCCTCGCTCGATCCGTCGCCAATGGGTATATTTGCTCGAATTATGAACCGATGCCTTTGTTCGTGTGTTTAAACTTGCTCTTCACACGCTTTCTTCTCGCGATTGAAAGTATCTGATTATCGCGAATCGCTTCTGGAAATCTCTGAATTGCCGTTGAAGTTTTTGCGTTATAATTAGGTATTCGCGTAACTGTTGGCGGGTCTTTAATTTTTCCTTCGCTTGTAATGTCGAATTAATGCGTCTGCTGGTTTCGAATCGCCATTATGTAACAGCTCGTGTTTGCCTTCTATTTTGATCTGGACGGCACGACTGTTTCCTCTCTCTATTTCGGATCGCGTTCGTTGCCGAATTAGCTCGCCGACGGTTGTTTCAGCTCTCGATAACCTGTAAAAGAGAGCTTTAGTTATTTGAGGTTACGCGAGTGACTGAAGATCGAGTTGCAAAGGGTAGCTGATGACATGAATCATCTCCCTCGGAAGGTGTTAGTCTAACAGGATGTCAATATAATCATGTCCAAAGAACTGCGAATATGGATTCCTAGATTGCTGTTGACAGCTGTGTTTGAACAGATTGACAACGATTGATTCACGTCCTTTAAAAAAAAATAATAATAATAATTAATATTATTAATTTAATCCATAACTTTCTATGTAATTAATAAATGTTTAACCAGGTCACCAAATTTATGTATCAACACCAAGACTTTAAAAAACAAAAAGTTTTCATCAACTCCATCAAGAATATATAAAAACATGATAATTGGATTCGATTGAATATCCAGATCTCACGATGCTTAAAAAATAAAAAAAACTAGTAAGAGTTTTCATCAACTTCGTCGAGAACATATGAAAACATAATGATCGAATTCAAGCAGATATCTAGATCTTGTGGCACTTAAAAAAATTAGCGAGAGCTTTCATCAACTTAATTAGGAATTGAATCAAATACCGGAATTTCATGACGCTTCCATTGCGAGGATCAGCGAAAAACGAGATTTGATTGGCGAATGGCGATCGAACGAGAGAAATAATGAAAATATGCTCTTTAAAAGAGGACACTCGAACTGATTGGGAAAGTAATAACCCCCTTGACCGCCAAGGATCCAAAAATTACAATATCTGGTATAGAAATTTTGGCCTCTCGAAATTTTTTCGAAAAGAAAAGAAAAGAAAAGATTTACTCATTAAGGAGTGCTCAAAACAATAATTCTCAATATTGTACTTTTTTTAATTATAATCACAAGTATCCCATAATTGATTCTTGTGAAAGCTTGAACTTGATTTTGGGGCCGCGTGATTTGTTTTAATAAATATCATTGAGCAAATTATTTCTTATGAGTACTTTCTGATCGAAGTCAATGTCTAGCTTATATTCGAGAGAAATTCCATAATTTTAACTTTTATTGTCTAGTTCAATATTCAATTATCATTTAATGTCGAATATCTTTAATAATTTTAAAATCACTATTAGCACTTAAATTTTCACATTTCATTTAGTAATTCATTATATATATAATTAGGGATCCACCTCAAAACCATTTCATAATTTACTATAATTGTAATTAGTATTTCGTTTTTCGAAATTTTGTGGAAATAAAGCATTTTAAAAAGCTTTTAAATGTGTTTACCCTTAAATAAAAACTTAATGTGGAAATTTGATTATTGTACCTTTTTACCAATTCCATAATTGCTTATGTCCACAAAAAAGGAAAACATAATCTCTTTATAAAGCAAATGACATTGCATAAAAAAGCCTAATCGGCTCACAATGTTGAGCGTACTCCTTTCTTCCCAAGTAGAAACAGACTCTTGAATTGAAATGCGAGAGCTTGACTTACAATGGTGCATGCTAAAGAGATCTTAACTGTCCCATATCGCTTGGGAGAAGCCATCCGGCCTACTTGATAACCTCTGTGACTCCCCTCACCTCACAAGATGAAATTTGAGACTGAGTCCCCCCAAATTGGCATCATAGCCAGGTTAAGGGGGATTGAGGTGCATGCTAAAGGGATCTTACCTCTCCCTAGCGATCGATGAATTACGCCGAGGTTTGGTTTTTATTTTTTATTTTTTTAACTCGCTAGATTCCACCGAGAAAGTTTTGTTTTTAGCTCGCTAGATTCCGTTGGGAAAGTTTTGTGAAGTTTTAACTCCACGAGGCGTGTCTGGAAATGTTCAATTGACTAAGATTGCCTTTGGAAATGGCTTTTCCCCAAATATGTAGATTCTACAACATCGAATTCTTCGTCCTTGGTGACCCTGCCCTCCCTAGCGAACGTTTCGTCGGCCGCATCACCCGCAAGAAGGGCAATTATGCCGAGGTTTGGTTTTCATTTTTTTTTTTTTAGCTCGCTAGATTCCGTTGGGAAAGTTTTGTGAAGTTTTAATTCCACGAGGCGTGTCTAGAAATGTTCAATTGATTAAGAGTGCGTTTGGAAAAGGCCTTCCCAAAGCCCTTTTAGCCAAGTAGAGTGTGTTTAGGAAATTTTTTTTAAACCCCATTCCACAAATGCAAGTTTTCAGAAGGCTAAAAGCCTATGCTAAGCCTTGAGTTAGTAAAAAGGATTCTTCTAAAATTATCCTCACTAGCTTTTTGTTTTTTCGATTTTGCCCTCGATGATTGTTCATCTTCTTCTCTTCGTTGAATAGGACCGGCATGGCTATGCATGGTCGCTGGTGACAGGTAGGCGATTTGGTGACCCTTGACGGACCGCCTGCCCTTCACCAGCGACTACCTGCTCTTCGCCAACAAATACTTGCCTTTGGTTGGCGAACTCTTCCTTTTTTTTTCTTTTTTCTTTTTAAATAACAAAATTATTTTGCAAATATAATTTCTCCAAGTATTTTTTTTTTTTTTACTTAAAGATACTTTACAATGGACTTTTATAATATAATTTACCAAACATAATTTACATTTTAAAAAATTCATTAAATTCAATGACTTTTGCATTTCCCTAAAGACTTTCTACAAAAACTTTCCCAAATGCACTCTAAGTTGAGAATGATGTCTTCGCACGTTGTGGATGGCCCCTATGAGTATGCTTCGTATTGCAAAGGGTGTTAAATGCAAAATTTGTTGTATGAGGTACAAATGACGGAATTAGTATAATTGCAATAAATTTAAGATTTTTTTGATAATTTTCTCCAAAGATATATGATAATACTTGACGCCTCTACCTAAATTGAAAATTCCGACTCTAATGGTTTATTTTGGGGGGCCAGTCACATAGGCTGCCAAGTTTTTTCTTACCTGATTTTTTTGAGAGTGAGAGAGGTGAAGATGGAACATGTACTAAATTGGTAATTGTAATCTCGAAAAAAAAGAAAAGGATATAGATTTCAGAAAGAACCACGCCAGTCCCAGAAAAACGATAGTGGATTCGTTCTCTGACCATGGACTCTCAAGAATGGGCAATTTCCAAACCGCTATTGAGACTGGGAGTGTCTGTTGCATGTGCTGGTGATTCATTTTTTTCCCATCTTAGTATTTCTTTGGGTGTAGTTTCCTGTAAACTGTAATGATCCTGGTGGAAACCTTGATGGTACGGAGAGGAGAACGGGATGAGTTCGATTCCCAATCCCTGAGTTTCCTACTACGTTACTTGGATTATATGATCAAATGACCGCAATCGGAACATGATCGGAACATGTTGGGTTTCGGTTTCCCCTTATAGAAGAAACCAAACCAACCAGACCGAACTAATGGAACTAGCCTGGAGTCTATTATTATTATTAGGGAAAAAGCCACGAAAAACCCTGAACTTTACCCAGAGTGACACATTTACCCCAAACTTTTTTTGTGTCGTGAAAAACCCCAAACTTTGCCAATCGTGACACATTTACCCCAAACTTTTTTTGTGACACAAAAAATCCTGAACTTTCGTTATGTGACACATTTACCCCAGAATTAGAGGGCATTTTGGTCTTTTCATATTTAAAAAAATTTAATTTTTTAAATTTTTAAATTTTTTAAATTTTTTTAAAATTTTTTAAATTTTTTTAAATTTTTTTTTCTTCTTTCTTCCCTCCGCCGGCTGGCCGGCGAAGGGAAGCCGGCGTCCGGCGAGGGCTGCCCTCGCCGGCGTCGGGCGAGGGTCACCCTCGCCGGCCTCGGCTAGGGCGGCCCTCGCCTGAGTCGGGCGAGGGCCGCCCGCCTGCGTCGAGCAGGGTGTCCCCGCCCTTGCCCGACTCGGGCGGGTGGCCCTCGCGGCGTCGGGCGAGGACGGCCCGGCGAGGGCCGGGGGCGGGGACTCGCTCGACGCCGGCGAGGGCCGCCGCGCTGCGTCGGGCGAGGGCCGCCCCCGCCCGACGCCGGCGAGGGCCGGCGAGGGCGTGGACTCGCCCGACGCCGGCGAGGGCCGCCGCCTACGTCGGCGAGGGCCGCCCGCTCGCGTCCGGCAAGGGCGGGGACTCGCCCGACGCCGGCGAGGGTCGCCGCGTTGGGCGAGGGTGTCCTCGCCGGCGACGGGCGAGGGTGTCCTCGCCTTCACCCGACGCCGGCGAGGTCGCCGGACGCCGGCTTCCCTCCGCCGGCCCCGCCATGGGGCGGAGGGAGGGAAGAAGAAAAAAAGAAAAAAAAATTGAAAAATGAAAAAATAGAATAAAAAGACAAAAATGCCCTTATGGGGTAAATGTGTCACGGTTTGGAAAGTTTGGGGTTTTTCACGTCACAAAAAAAAGTTTGGGTAAATGTTTCACTCTAGGCAAAATTCAGGATTTTTCGTGGCTTTTTCCCTTATTATTATTATTAGTAGCAAGGGCAGAAAGTACATGTTATTTATGGGAGTAATCTCTTCTTTTATTAGTAACCTTCGTACGATTAGTAATTTTACCATACACTAAATTAACTCTCATTATATTTAAGAACTTTTGAGTAAGAAAACAAAACATTTGTAGAAAAAATAACATCATCCTAAGAACTTTGTCACGGGTCTGGTTTCATGGTGGACAGGGTCAGTTTTTGGTGCCAACATAGGATCGGATCCATAATGAAACTGATAATCTCTGGTGCCATATTTAATTTATTAATATTATTAATTAAAAAAAAAAGGAAAAGCGAGACCTGGGCCGGGGGCAGGCTGGCCCGGCGTCTCTCGATTTTCCCTGCTTTTCGTTTTCTCTACGTGTGGGGCGGTCCAACCCATTTCCCTTTCTCTTCCAAGCCCGGCCCTCTCCTCCTCCTTCCCTCTTTTCCTCACGCGCTCTGCGCTACAGGGAAGGACGCGGGTACGAGCAAAAGGGAGGAGAAGAGGCAGAGGAGACGGGGAGCGTCCGACCGGAGTTGGTGGTCGGGGACCAGGCCGGCAGAGACAGCTGGCCTAAGAAGCAGAATCCCCCTGTCAGAAGGTTGAGAGAGTGAGTGCTGGAGACATCTTCATATCCTTCGGCTTAAAAACCAGAACCGAAACACAGAACGCTCGAGGAGGCTGAGGGACCGAGGGAGAGTGAGCGGTGAAGAGAGTTCGAGCGAAGGAGAGAGGGAGAAAGAGAGAGAGGCTCCGGTGGCCAATGCGCCGCGCACGAACCCCGTCAGACGACCACGCCCAGCCGACTTCCTCAAGCCTAGCGGTCGAAGAATCTGGCTTTGTGCTTTGGGCGGAGCTTGAGGAGGAAGACGACGCCGCAAATCCAGAAAGCTATTCGCTTCCTGAGCGAAGCTCGACACGTGCTCGTGCCCAAGATCGCTCGTAGAGATCCGGAGTCGAAGGCATAGGAGGCGCGACGGATGGTGGTGGTTCGAAGCAGGATAGGGGAGCTGCGGAGGTTCTTCGGACAGGGGGATTCTGCTGCTTCTTCTTCTTCGGCTGAAAATGGAGACGGAGAGCACAATGGGAGAAGGAGAGAGTAAGAGGAAAAGAGGGAAGCTTTATGCTTTCAATGGCGATTCTAATGCTCAAAGGTAAGAGCACTCGATACTAAAGCGGAAAGGGAATGTCTTCTCTGCCCTCCGAACTTTTCAACCCCTCCATCAGGCAGCTTCAACCCATCAAGCCCATACTTAATCATGTTATCATTTTGGATTTTGATGGTTTTTATCTGCTCGTTTTGGCTGCATCTGGTTAGTTTTACCTATCTGAGTTGATTTTTTTTATATGTTTTGACTGCCTTTTTTTTGTGCAGACTCTGGAAAATCTGGAACCTGTATTGAGAGAAGATGTGCAGAAGGTGAGAGTTGTTGCGTTCCCTGTTTAAAACCGGCTTTGTAAAGTTGTTCCTGGCCTCACGTAGAATTTTCCTGCAGATATGGGACAATGTTCCTAAGCCACAATCACACAAGGAAACTACTCTCTGAATTTTTTAATGTAGGTGCTTCAATGCTTGTATGAGTTCCTCTCAATAATTTCGTTTCGCCTCTAATTGTCGCTATGAAGTTCATCCTAATGACTCTTCTGCTGTTCAGGTTGAGGTTGTTGCTCTTTCTAGTTATGAAGAGAAGGACGAGCAATTTAAAGAGTAGGTATACCTACCTTACACCACATGGAAGCATGTTTGGATCTTGAGTATGATTGCCCAATTTTTATGTCAGCTTTAATGTTGTGTTTGGACCAGACTTTTAAATGCTGTAGTGGGCGCCCTTTCCTTCACATAAATCCTATACTGCGGTACTGTTTAAGACAAAACTTTTGGAATAATTGTGGAAACGCCACTCATCATTGACGGCTATTTCTTATTTTTTTTGGTGCTTATCATTGCTCAGACATCCTTATCGAGTTTGATGATTTTCACACTCTTCTGTTTCCATTCTTAATCAATTATAGTTTGACATGTGTTATGTTTCCATCTCATCTTCTTGTGCTCTTTTTTGGAATTTGGACCTTTGGTTGCCAAATATTTATACTTTTTATCTGTATTAAGTTTTTGCCATATGGTTGAATTTCCTTGGACGAATAGGTGGCTAGTCTTAGATAGCGATTCTTCCATTCTATTGCACCTAGTGGGCTCGCAATAGATTGAAGGGGAGTAGTTCCTGCTTTCAGGATTTTCTTATTAGTGTTTAGCAGATGCAGAAGGTCATTAAGGAGAATAAGGACCTTGACTTGCTTGCGCACAAGGTGATAATTAATTAATTGAAAGGGCACAAGATATGTTGTTGATAATGACAATGCTAATGTACGTATCACACTATCCGTGTTAAGGTCATGGTTGCGACCATACGATGTGAAGAAATTGCCAAAGAAAAAATTCCAGTTTTACTGAAAATGAGGTATGGATCTGGTTCTTGCTGGAAATTATATTTGTTGGTTCTATTTCGCTATTTTGAAATGCAAGCAGATGCATTTTATCTTGCACATATTAAGATCTTCTGAACATGCTAGGATTGGCGTTTGATTGAAGAGGCTGTGCAATCCGAATCAATTCCTGATTTTGGAAAGAAAGTCGGTTAGGCTTGTTTATCAAGGCAAGATATCCAGCCTCCGATTCATACCTAACAAGGAGCACAAGAAAATTTATAACAAAAGACAAATTTCACCTTGACAGAACATAATCTTCACCCAAAAATAAAACAAGAAAACATAACAAACAGAAAAGGTTCCATGGTTATGGCCAAATTAAGCTAGCGGTCAGCTAGGGAACTGCTACACTGTAACTAGCCATTTCTCTCCTACTATCAGGAAAACAAATCAATCAAACGAGAAGTAGATTGCTCCAAAACAACCATTGAACAACTAATTGCAATAATACTCAGATTGTGAATGAAGTGGCTCACTCGAACAGAATAGCTATATTTGACCTCAACGGTTATATCTCATCAACTCAAGCTAGACCTCAACACCATATATAACAGAGGCAAACTTGTACAACCTAAATAAACAATATAAACTTCAAAATAGCCGAGGTTTCTTGCTCTTTAAAATATGCACTTGTTCCAAGGAAAGAAATGCTCCTATTGCCCCCATTTCATGTAAGCAAGGAAAAACCTAAAACAACATTCTTAGAAGTAAGATCATAGAGCCGATTGCATTGGATAACAGGTACATTAAGGTTATCCAGTGCAATTGGCTCTATGATCTTACTTCTAAGAATGTTGTTTCTTTAGGTTTTTCCTTACTTACATGAAATGGGGGCAATAGGAGCATTTCTTTCCTTGGAACCAGTGCATATTTTAAAGAGCAAGAAACCTCGGCTATTTTGAAGTTTATATTGTTTAATTTTAGGTTGTACAAGTTTGCCTCTGTGATATATCTACTATGTGTTTGAAGTTTATATTGTTTAATTTTAGGTTGTTTAATTAGTTGTTCAATGGTTGTTTTGGAGCAATCTACTTCTCGTTTGATTGATTTGTTTTCCTGATAGTGGGAGAGGAATGGCTAGTTACAGTGCAGCAGTTCCCTAGCTAAGCGCTAGCTTAATTTGGCCATAACCATGGACCCCTGTTTGTAATGTTTTCTTGTTTTATTTTTGGTTGAAGATTATGTTCTATCAGGGTAAGAAATTTGTCTATCAATATAAGTACGTTTTGTTATAAATTTTCTTGTGCTCCTTGTTAGGTATGAATCGGAGGCTAGATATTTTGACGTGCTCCTTGTTAGGTATGAATCGGAGGCCGGATATTTTGACAAGACTCGCACAACCAGCTTCCGATCTGTCTTGGACATATTCGGTGTGGAACTCTAGATAAGTTCAAGGAAGCATATGATAAGGCCTTGAATGGAAGGGAAGGGCTTTCCGTGCCTTCTCATGAGTGCACTTTGTTTTATATGGCTCTCTTTGATAAAGGATGCGCATGTACGGCAACTTCTAATGCCTTCGTTAGGCCTAATCTTATAAAGTTAATGCTCTGAAAAAGTAGGCCTTGAGTGAAGGTCTGTTGTTGTTCTTTGTCTTGCAACTAAGCTCTTTTTTGGTTCTCTGACACTTTCTATACATGCGTTTGCACTCCCTTGGTGGCCTATTAGTTGTTTTACTTGTATCTATCAAAAATAAAGATTTGTATTTGAGACTGGAAGCTGATGTGAAAATGTGGTCTTGTTGGTAAAGAACACACTGTGTATTTAGGAAACTATTTGTAGGTTTATGCCATGCTTTAATCTCATGCTTTATAGTTGAGATTAGAGGAATTTTACCACTGACCGTATGGATAAATTTCGTCAATCAGCAATTTCTACTTAGACATGATACCTATGTCTTAAAAGATGTTTTGTACTGCAGTTGTCATTATTGTTATTAAAATGCCATGTCATCATCCCTCCATCCCCAGCACGCACGCACTAACACAACGAAAAAGAAAAGAAAAATAAAGGAAAGGAGGCTCTATCAAATCCAATGCACTAAGATTTTCTATTGGAATGGATTATCAAGATTAATTCTAAGCATCACTAGGACATTTGCTTGCCACTTGACTTTGAGACTATCGATATAAGAAATGCTAGAGCGCTGAGAAATACTTTCAATTACACCAAAGAAAGATGTGCTTGCTGGTGTCGAGTGAGTATTATATTTGAAGGATCTCACTTCCGTGCCACGTGGTCAACTTACCATCATAGACGAACGTCTACCCCACTCAACGACTTGAGACGTAGTCGTTACTCGTCGGTCGCCACCATTGGGTTAAAAAAACTCACAACTATCTCCTATAAAAAACAAGAGAACGGACCAATGCGCACGTGTATACGCTTAGGTCATATACTGAAACACGAGCAGCAGCCGGCGACAATGCGAAACAAGCCGAGCTGGAGAGAGAGAGAGAGGAAAGAGGAAGAGCAAGAGAAGCGGCCGGAAAACCCTAGGAGAGAGGGGGGAGAAGAGGGGAGAACCTGCAGGAGAGGGAGGGCCAGACGAGGTTGTGGTTGGCGAGCCAGTCGTAGAGGACAGGGACGAACGACTTCCACTGCGTGTACCTCTCGCCCACCGATCTCCCCACCCCCTTCCCTCTCTCCTTCATCTCCTTCTCCTTCCTTCCTTCCCTCTCTCTTTCTCTCTCGCCCTCTCTGCATTTCTCTTTTCCCACCTCTCTTCTCGACTAGATGTCATGATAGCCAATTTCCCCACTGGGAAAGGGGAAAAACTAAAAATTTGAAATCGATAATTGCATTTCATCAGCGAACAAATGCCACCTAAATTATACCAGCATACGGAAAGAAGATGAGTTACCTCCCCAGGATGTATAATAGTTTTGAACTTCTTGACAAAGGGAGAGCAAGCTTCTTCATTAAACTGTCAAAGTAAACCATCAGTGCTACAAGTCCATTCATAGTATGACTTCATGAAAGGGAATGACCATACGCTTTAATGTAGACAGATTAACTTTCAAGTGAGAGACACTAAAACCCAATGAACAAGTACCTGAGAGATATGCTCTGCAGCTGCAACTCTTGGTTTGACAACCTCGACATTTGCAATAACAAGTGTATTTGGAACACTGCCATCTGTCTGTGTATGACGCATGAGAATCTATGCTCATAATAATGCATATATACATCATCCGTATTAGACTATCTAGACTTCAAAGGACAACCCATAGTAAAAAGAAAAAATATCGAACAAAGCACATGTGACTGTAAAAGGAAGAGATGGACGAAGTCATACAATTATGAATCAGTGGAAATCGGCCCCAATCTAAATTGTAGTACAAAAATCCATGAATCAAATTTCTTGAAACTAAAGTTTCTTGCAGTTATGCCACGAGACAGTAAAAGAACCACTTCGTTCTACTTATAAATCAAGCTAAAAACATTGACCTTTTCATAAATTCTTTCATTTCTTGGATCTGAAGAAGAATCTTGCCTGTTCAGATAGGTAAAGACGCTGTCGATTTTTGTAAGTAGCTTGCTCGAGCTGTGGACCCCATCTGTTGGAATTAATTAAAAAGTCACAACAGCCCAAACAGGCAAACAAACAATTAAGTTCCACCACAAAACAAGTCATAAACCCTAGAAAGCCAAGAGCATGTGAGCAGCGCATCCACATCAAACTTAATCGTGACAATTAATGTGACGAAACACTGTTATCTATACAAGCAATTATACAAAGATGAGCATAAGCACTTTATAATGAATAACATGTTCCAAGCAAAAAAATAAAACGAAAAACACACGTTTGATAACCACAAGAGCATCTGAGGATAGCTTCTAGAGATGAGATTTGAACAGTCAACAGCCTAGGCAGTATACTTTATGACCGATATGCAGCATTGAATGGACTGGTAGACAACAACAGAGGAAAATTACAGGCTCCGACGACCAACCGTATTAATCAGTCACCACCATTGAAAAGGTTGCTACAGGTGAAAAACTAATCAGATTTCAAAAACATGGCCCGGCAATCGCACTCCCCAAAGTGCTGCTTTACATTTTTCTCTCGGCTCTCACAAATCCTTCGATGTAGCTACTAAAATTCATGTACGGATAGATCACATATGGGGCTCAATTCAGCGCCACCACGATTCGCATTAGATATCTCCTAGCTTCCGAATGCCGAACAAACACACATGTCACGGGTAAAAGAAAAACATCTGCTTCGAAGGGATTGGACCCGAGACGACGGGGAAAACGGAAAGAACCGAAAACGCTCGGACCTTCGACGAGACTAAGCACGGAACGCAGCTGCAACGGCTCAAAAACGACGCGTACAGCCTAACCCCACTCAACGACTCCGGGACGTAGTCGTCGCTCGCCGGTAGCCATCGTTGGGTTAAAAAAGAAAACCTCACGACCATCTCCTCCTATAAAAAAAAACACAAAAGAACGGACCAATGCGCACGTGTCTACGGTCAGGTCACAACCAGAAGCCACGTGAGGTTGGGAAGGAATTCCAAGCGGCTCAGGGTCAATAACACGGCACCATCTACACTCCCTCGGAGGCAATGCGAAACGAGAAGAGCTAAAGAAAGAGAGGAAGATAGCGCACGAGAAGCGGCCGAGAAACCCTAGGAGAGAGAGAGAGAGAGGGGAGAACCTGCAGGAGAGGGAGGGCCAGACGAGGTTGTGGTTGGCGAGCCAGTCGTAGAGGACGGGGACGAGCGACTTCCACTGCGTGTACCTCTCGTCCACCGATCTCCCCGCCCCCTTCCCTCTCTCCTTCATCTCCTTCTCCTTCCTTCCTTCCTTCCTTTCCCTCTCTCGGCGTTTCTCTTTTCCCGCCTCTTCTCGACCTGGCAGACGGAGTGCGAAGTGGTGAAATGGAAATGGTACGACGGTGGCCCCTCCACCCTCCTTGTTCCGGCCGAGCCTCCATCGTCCGCGCCCGGATCTACGTGGGGTCGATTGGTGGGGCCCGTGTATCGACGGCCCCGATTTTCCCCTTTTTTCGAATCCCGCGCCTGGGTCCCAGTCAGAACAGAAGGCTCGGCTTGTTCCCGGATCACGAGGCTTCCCAGTCGCGGGCTCGCCGGGCCTGTCTGCGGATGGGAAGGGGCTCGGTGGAGAAAATGGACCCTGTCTATTTTATGCCGGCCCAATTTGCTCTTCGGCACGGCCTGCGGGAGAGTTTTCCAGCCCATTTCTTACTTTCACTCTGGTAAATTCTTCAACATCCGGCCCCAACTTCTCTAGAATAGATGACAACTAAGAAAAACTCAAATTCAACTCGTCCAACTCGCGTGCACATCTCTAGCCGATTTGGCTCTCTTTTTTCACTACCTATTTAAAAGCTCAATACCTTTCAGTAAAGGAGATTGCTCGCAAATGGTTTAAGTTCGAATTTGTCGACGCATTCAGCTGAATCCACATTCATCTAAAAGTTTGAACCAATGAATTATGGGCCAACTAGATATAGTACATACTCTAAATCACATCAATTATTCGATATGAAATTTTTTTTAATACAACTTGCACGTACATTTCGACAATCTATATTCTTTTTTGTTTTGTTTCGAGATTACAATTCTTCTCTTGACTCTTTATCTCGTCTCTCTCACTCAATACTCCCCTCTCCTCCATGACTCATCTTCGTCTCACTTGCGCTTTCTTTTGTCTATGTTTCATCTTCGCCTCTCTCACACTCGAAATCTAGCACTCCTAGAGACTTGCCTCGCTCAACCCCCAACACTATTAATCTCTCTCTCTCTCTCTCTCTCTCTCTCTTATAATTCATTGCATTTGCATCTTGTTCTTGAAAAATTGTCCTGGACTACCTTCCCGAGTAGTTCAGATCAGTTTCTTTGTTGCCATGATGATATAACATAGGCCATAAAAGGAAAAGTGCCAAAAAAGTCTTAAACATTTTGTCTTTGTGCCAATTTAGTCATAAACACTTTTTACGTTGTGTCAATTCAGTCATTTTCAGCTAATTTTGGCTGGATTTTTCTGACTGGACGCCGACCGACTGACGTGACCTAATTGGCGTTAACGTGGACAATTTTTTAATAATATTTTAATATTTTAATATTTTTATTTGTATTTATTGTTATTTTTTTCTTCTCCTCTTCTTCCTCCACCAAGTCCCGGTGGCGACCGGTTGGAGGAAGAAGAGGAGAAGAAAAAAATAAAAAGAATAAAGAATAAAATAAAATATTAAAAAATATTAAAAATATTATTAAAAGTTATCAACGTTAACGCCGATTAAGTCACGTCAACCAGCCGATGTCCAGTTAGCAAAAATCCGGCCAAAATTGGTCGGAAATGACTAAATTGGCACAACGTAAAAAGGTTTAGGACTAAATCGATAAAAAAAAAGGTTTAGGATTAAATCGGCACAAAAGCAAAAGGTTTATGACTTTTTTGGCACTTTTTCCAGGCCATAAATGAGGTTTGAATGATTCTACAAGATAAAAAAAGTTAGAGATAGGTGTTGCGGAAGTCCTAAAACTTGTCACGAAAATGCAATTGAGTCATAAAACTTGCAAAAAGTGCAATCAAGTCTTAAAACTTGTCAAAATAGTTCAATTGAGTCCTAAAGTTAATACCGTTAGTCTTATTAACGGAAAATGCAGACGTAGTATTTTAAATGATTTTTTATTTTCTAGTTGGCTTTTTAAAATATTTTTTTATTCAATTTTTAAAATTATATTTAAAAACTAATATTCATTTTTTAAAAAACTGTTAAAAAAAAAAAAAAAAAAAAAAAGAAAAGGGCAGGAGTCGCGGCCGCTCATCACCGGAGGGTCGGCAACCCTCGCTTGACGCGGGCGAGGGCGCCAGATCTGGGCACGCCGGTCCTTATGGGGGGCCGGCGACCGTTGCCAACCCTGGGCGAGGCCTCGGCGGCCCCTAAACGAGGCCTCGCCTAGGTGAGCCCCGCTGGCCCAAGGCGAGGGTTGCCGAGGCCTCGCCCAGGGCTGGCGACGGTAGTTGGCCCACAGGCGAGAGCTAGTGTGCCCAGATTTGGGCGCCCTCGCCCACGTTAGGCGGGTCGCGGCCCTCACTTAGGGCCGGCGAGGCCTCACCTCAGTTGAGCGGCGGCTAGCGCCGTTGCTGGCCCCTCCAACGATGGGCAGCTGCCTCCTCTTGCCCTTTTCTTTTTTTAATAGTTTTTAAAAAATGAATTTTAGTTCTTAAATATATATTCTTTATAAAGATGAAAGATAAAAAATAATTTAAAATACCACGTTAGCATTTTCTGTCAATAAAAC
The DNA here is from genome assembly GCA_014182575.1 of Eucalyptus decipiens. NCBI lineage: Eukaryota > Viridiplantae > Streptophyta > Magnoliopsida > Myrtales > Myrtaceae > Eucalyptus > Eucalyptus decipiens. The sequence goes on along the minus strand of CM024618.1, from coordinate 33,433,926 downwards.
TGATGGTGTTAACTTTAGGACTTACTTGAACCATTTTGACAAGTTTTAAGACTTAATTGCACTTTTTGCAACTTTTAGGACTCAATTACATTTTCATGACAAGTTTTAAGACTTTCATCGCACTTATCCCAAAAAGTTAGGCAAGGAAAAAAAGTGGCCAGCCTTGGTAATTGGTCCCTCAAATAGATCCATGGAGTCAAAATTTCCAATTTAAGAAGAGGCGCATATTTTATTAGTTAAATATATTCGAGAATACATTTGAATATACATTTTTATCCATATTTGAATTCAAATTCAATAAGCGATAGAAGGCTTAGTGAGATAGATCACTAAGCCAATGCTAATTGATTGAACCTGAGCCATGTGGCACAATTAGATGCCACAACTTATCATGCATCATAGAGGCAGATTAAGTGTTACATGTTGAGCACCAGAGCAAGCATTCTCCTGGCTCTTGTTTTAACCATATACATGATATGATAAGATAAAATTCATGCGAAATATTCACACATTTTTTTGGCCATTTCGAATAACATAAAACGGGTTAGGTCATGTGCTTTTGTTGCGCCTAAAGAGCCTTCCCAAACTTTCTCATGATTAAAAAAGTATTATAATGTTGTTCTTTTGTAAAACTATTGGGCTTAGGCGGACGCAACGATACAAATTTATGTAGGTCGACTAGCTTTGACTAATTCACTTAGGTCAAGTCCCGTCTCTCAAAATGTAATCGTAATCCGTCCAAGTGACTATAGGACCTATAAATAGGTCACACCAATAATTTACCATATATAGTTCCATACACTAATCCATATTCTCCTCTTGTTTATCCTTTTTTCTCTATCTAGCTCTTTTTTCTTTACTCGTTGACCGCAAAGAAATCATGAGCCGTCGACTTAAGCTATAAAAATATAACGTAGGCTAGCCCAAGCCCGAATACCAATTAGATATAGCGGGCAATAGGATGTCCATAAAAGGACATTCGGAAGTAGCAATCTGTTCGATTCTCAGGTGAGATCAATCAATTAATAATCGTGCAAGAAGAAATAATGCACTCGAACATATAATGTCATCCTTTCGTCCTCCCCCTTGTCTCATTTTTTGAAATTTTATGCATCACAAATATGTGATCTTCACCATGGGACGATATGGGATGGGTCCAATGTTTAACTTACGCCTAAAGAGCCTTTCAAACTCACTTATGACTAAGGACGCGTTTGGGAGAGCTTATGAGAAATGCTTTTGCACAAATGCCATGGACTTTAGGTTAAGAGGCTCTTAATGAAATGAAAATAGCGTTAAGTAAACACTGTGCATATAGGCTAAAGGATTTATACGGAATGCAAATAGTGTCTACATAAACGACTTTGTGTTAAAAAAAGATTGCAACAGTGGCAAGCGAAGCTTCTAGCTTCAGCAGCAATTGTTGCTAAGGTCACAAAATCCCAGGTCTATCAACATTGAATTTTGCACAACCCTAGGTGACTCATGCCAATGTTCCAAATCTCTAAAATCCCATTTTTGCAAAGTCCTAGACGTTAGAGTCATGCGAATTCAGCCACTTCCTCTATGACCTTGTCAAGCTAGATATAGACTGGGGGTGAGTGTTGCACATGCTAGGTGATAGGCCGCAGCGCTCAGATGTCAAAGTTGGGAACAATGACGAGCCAAATCTAGATTTGATGGTGAGCTTGTTGAGGTAAAGTTCATATTTCCCATTGACAAGAAGGGACGGGGTCCTGCTTCTTGGTGAGCAAGTGGGGTGTTGAGGGCCGCCCCCATGCCAACGGAGGGCTTTTATAGTTTAAGTCAATATCTTATCGATAATTTATATTTGGGCCCGTAAATAACTACTATATATAATCTCTTTCTCTGTTAAAAGAAAGAGATGTGATATGTTAATTATAGTTGAATCTTATGTTAGATGTAACCCTAGTTTAAGGGTAAATCATGATAAAAATCTTGTGTTTTGATTTCTTTTTCTTGCTTTTATTTTATACATCACTATGATTGTGTGCCGAATTCTAACAAAGCACAAGAGCGACCGTGGATACTCCAGATTTTACCTTGACCCCCTAGATCTCGCCTGGTTGACCCACGATGTTGACCTCAGGCAACACTCAACCCTCGGTGACGGTCCTCTTCATGGATTTGCTGAATAGAATTGGGGTTTTTGTGTTTGAAAAACTTAAAATCAAAAGTATGTTTATTGAATGGGGGTAAGATGGAAAATACAACAAAAATTCATTAACTTACTGTTCAATGTCTCGAGAAAGCCAGAATGCTACTAATGCTAAACCGAAGGTCCTGTGAGAGAAATTTCTTTGCTATTATATTCTCATTTTTCAGTTGAATCTCGAATTTAACATGGCAAGTCAAGTGCGGCCTTTCATAGTTAAATTATATGCTTAAAGATGAATTTAGGACTTAACCCCTATAATAATTTTACGACTTCATTGTATTTTTTAAAAGCATTATGACTTAACTACAATTTTACAACTAGTTTTAGGATTTTTATAGCACTTATTCCCGTAATAATTCATTTTGACTAGTCAGTTAGGTTTGGTCCGGTCAAGTATAGTTGATGGATTTAAACTTTCAGCTATCTCTTGTTTCTCCACTAACTTCATATATACTGTGAGTATTATGACATGAAGGTAGATCATATTTATACAAATATATGTATGTATTAATACCTCCTATCTCATTCAAACATGATTTGACGTGTCAAATTTGACCAACAAGGGGTCGCCCATGTGAAATAAATTGGTGCGGAACCCGACTTTGATACTACGTTAAAAAGTTTGTCGCGACCAATTTTTCGGGTGTGAACCACCTAAGGTTTGGCTAATGGATTGTTAAGCTTAAACTTAACTTGGGCTCTCCCAAGTCCATACCAATTCGCGACTTAGGTTCAAATTTTTAACATGCAATTGATTTTTAACTAGGAGTCGCCACTAATATATTTTTTGGTGGGTCGATTAGAAACCCAAGTAAAGTAACGGGAGTTTTACTTTACTCCTACGAACTAGAGACTATGGGTACGGGGACTTGGTTACACTAGATTCCTCTAATGCCCTTTCGGTACCTTTCTTTTTATTTTGAAAAATGTTTTTGCAAGCGGCTTGGATTAATTTTAAATTATCTCTCTAACATGTGAAGTGATCATGCGAATGCGCAAACCACCAATATAACACCCAGATAATAACAATGAATAAATTGCAAGACTTATCTCAGAGTAACGAAAGCATCTGCGTTGTTAGTTCAGAATTCACATCATCGATCCTAGATATGATTTCTAATTAACACGCAATTTCTTTTTGTTTTCACTTTATTTAATGAGAATCAAATCTATATACAATGCAATGTTACTAATTTAACATGAAACGATATGGCATGACAATATGACCTAAACTATATGAATGAGTAAAGTAATTTTTTTTTTTGTTTTCTTAATGAACATGCAATAATTAAATATGCAATCTAAATTAACCAAAATGACCTAATCCTAATGATGGGCAATTTCTAATTAAATGAACCTAGCAACAATCACTAAATGACGTGCATTTCATGAACGTAATTCTATATGACATGCACATGATTTTTATTTTCTTAATAAGTATGCAATCTACCATAATATGCAATGACGTGCAAAGAATGCCTTAATTCTAATTTTTTTCTTTTTCTTTTATGAAATTCGAAATTAAAAATTGCCAAATAATTAAACGTGCAATTCAAATTTAAAACTAATATCCTAAATGCATGCATTTTTTATTTTTTTATTTTTTAACAAATTCAAAATAAAATCCCTATTCTAAATATGCAAGATAACAAGAGATATTCTAAAACCAACCCAATCCTAATTCAAATATTTTTTTGGATTCTTTCTTTTACAAAAATAAAATTGATTCAACCAACATGACAGCAAATCAGATAAGATATGATTGATATCCACAAATTGGCGAATCATATCTCGCGCATGAGATTGGGTTGGCCAATTTCTAAATAAATCGCGAATCGAATCTCGAGCATGAGATCGGACTGGTGATTTTTTCGTGCGATTGCGGGTCGCATTTCGAGCATAAAATCAGACCGTCAATCATATGCACGTTGCGGAATTAGGGATTGATCCCTAATTTAAAATGATACTCAATGTTTTGTGGATACGATACCATCGTTTAATGATTCGTACGAGATAGCGATTTCACAAATTAGGTAATAAAAATATATGAAGATCAATCTGATGAAAATTATTACCTAAATTGCAATATCGCTCGGATACCATTTCCAAATTTGAATGACGGAAGGTTCGCAGGCAGTGACTGGGATCGAAACCAGCTCCATGATGCGGCATGACCAGCAGTGAGCGAAACGGCTCACATCGGGGACGTCATGGCGGAGATCGGGTGTGAGGTGGGTTTTGCTTCATTATCGTCGAAGAGAGAGAACCGCCAACGTGGGATCTGGACTTGCGAATGAAATCTGGTAATTGATTTGGCGACGGACGTGCTCTTGATTTGCAGACGTCACATTGCTTAATGCAACTGAGATCTCCAATTTCCACCTTCCTTGATGCTGTCTTTTTCTTTGGAATTCACTGCTCTGGATCAGGTGGCCATGAATTTCAGTTGAAGCTCCTTATTTTGGCCGACATGTTGTGATAATGGAACAAAATTCATCTCCTGGACTCACGATGACGGCTCAAAGGTTTCTCGGCCAATAAGGATTCCCGACCAATGGACCAACGTTGTGGTGATTGACCAAGGAAAGGCTGCGGTGGTGGCACTGGTAGTGTACCCCGAGTGAGGGTCGGCTAGGTGAGCTTCTCGGAACAGCGAGAAATCATGGGAGCCCTGCAAAAACAGAAACTTTGCTGTTCGGTTTCAGTGAGGACACGGCTCGGCTCACAGTGCGCTCAGCCTCTTGTCGCTCATGGTGCAGCAACTCCAGGCCAGCATGGAGAGGGAGGTGTATGTTCTGCAGCAAAATTTAACCGGATCCGTGAGGGAGATTGAAACGCGAGCGGTGTCGTCGATGGACCTGGAGGGAAAGGGAAAACTCGCTAGGCTTCTACTGAATGTTAGAGAATTTAGTAGCTCGCTCGGGCTGGTTTAGATCGATGATGAAGCTCCGAGACAGCAAAGTCTGCTAACAGCACGGGGTGCAGTGGCAAGAATGCTGTGAGGACCGAAGACTCGCCTGGATCGCGGTGGCTATTGCTGAGAATTGCTCGAAATTGCGCCGAGATATTCAACGACAAAAGCAAAAAAACGGCACAAGTAGAGTCAAAGATTGACTGAACACATGGAACACAACATGCGGCATGTGTCATGTAAATGTAAAGACCATCGCAAAGAGAAAGCCAGCCCCTCCCCTCACGTGATTTCTCTCTTGCGTTCTCAGAAGCAAATTTCGCTCTTTCCGAATTTATGGCTCTTTCCGAATTTATGGCCCCCTTTTGTCGTACTCTCCAACGAGGTGAGCGAGTTTTCTCCTTGTACCTTCAGAACCTGCAAGAAAGAAAGAATAGAAAAATACTCTCTTTTTGCGGCCGTATGTATCAATATGCGTGGCCTCAACTGGTGAGGTGCAGCGAATCGACGCGATGCTTCCGCTTCACGATGCGATGCACGGGGGTGTTGACTATCAAGCAAAGTCGTTGATGGATATCATCAAACAAGGCAGCACCGGCGCAATGGTAGGCGTCACGATCGACGGACGGCAAGGGGATCAATGGATTGTGGGGAGGCTCCGCCAACTTTCTCTCTCACGTGTGTATCCCTTGATGTGTTTTTATCAATGGCCGTGTATTCTATTGAGTGGCCCCCCTTCTCCCACCGTACGCAACTCCTTTTATACACCAAAAAATTGTATCTCCATGGTATATTTCATTGTCAACTTTGCTCGTGCAAAATACTATTGAATATATCATCCCACCACGCGCAATATTTTTTGTGTTTTTTTTCATTATTTCATTCGAGAATTTCCTTTCCGTAAAAAATACATCCCTCGATGTATATTGCCTAGATATATGAAAATCCCAACGGAATATGTGAAAAATTTTGCACTCGCCGTCGGTCCAATAAACAAAAATATTTCTAAAAACTATATGCCATATGATTTTTTTTTTAGTAAAAATTAACCCTAAAAATTATGCAAAAATTTAGGTGTCAACAAAGTTCAATCTAAAAGATTAAATTTAGTTATGGAGGAAGACTATATATATATAAAGAACATATAAACCTTGTAAACAAGAGATGTGGTGATACTTCGACATGACATTTAAACAAGAGATTTTAGAACATATAGTATTGATTCCATGAACTTTCTACCCATAATAGTCCCACATTTTTAGAATAAAAAATTAAATCATATGTCTATACATACTAATTTACCTAGGCTTCCCTTTAACTCGGGTCGACAAGCCAAATTGAGTCTAATAAATTAGGTGAAATGGGTACTTGCTTTGAAATTATGGAATGACGTGCTTTGAAGTGCATTTAAAAGTTTATACACTCGTTTTACAATTCCTAATTGATCCCTGATAAGAGTGATTCATTCAGTGATTTTATTGATGGTTTGAGCAAGAAAAGCACTGGACTAATAACATGATGTACCACCACAATACTCAAGAACAATAAAGATGATTTTTGCTTCAATAATGGACATTGCACTCCGATTAAAGAAATTAATGAGCAAAGACTTTGCTGAAGTAAAAAGTGAGTTTTACTTTCGCATTCGACTAGAAAAAGAATTTTGGTTGATTGGTTTTTCGAATCAAAAAGAGATCCTTGTTGTGGAAGATGGTTTGCTTTCCGAAAAAGAGAAAATGGACTTGACCGTTTCTTTGGTCCATCATTTACTATGAGACAACGGCGTTATCATTGCTAAGATTTGCTTTTAATTGACGAACCAATATATTTTTCTTCTAATGTGTCCTTTACATCTACTGATCATCTTTGTTCTTCTTTTTTATTTTTTATCAAACCATATCTCTATTTCGGTATTTAGTTACTCCAGTTGCTCTTGACAATGCCTTGGCTAAATCGATGATTGTTATGTAATCATCAGTGTAATGTCAGCTTTGGAACACCATACAAATGAACTACTTCTCGAAAAAATAAACTCGCTACATGAGAAGCATCAAAAGTCTTCTTGCAAGGGATAAATTGCGCCATATTTGTAAACCTGTCCACTACCACAAAAACAGAATCCATACCTCGTTGGGTTCGGGGAAGCCCCAACACGAAATCCATTGAAATGTCTATCCAAGGTCTAGAAGGAATAGGTAGAGGAGTGTAAAGTCCGGTGTTCTGAGAATGGTCTTTCGCAGTCTGACAAATGTAGCACTTTTTCACAAATCGTCCAATGTCCTGTTTCAATTGAGGCCAATAATACCACTCCTCAACTAGGGCAACAGTTTTATCTTGCCCACAATGTCCTCCAAGGGAGCCACCATGCAGCTCTCGAATAAGTTGTTCCCGCAAAGAGCTTCGAGGAATGTACAACCTGTTGCCAAAGAATAAAAATTCATCCTGGACGATCATGTCGCCGTGAGAACCTGTAGTAGAACTTTTCTCTCAAATTTCCTGAAAATCTTCATCATCAGCATAAAGAGCACAGAGGTGGTCAATGCCCACAACGTCGGTGCGTATGGTGACGAGTGTTGTAGCACGACAGCTAAGTGCATTAGCGACTTTGTTCAAGTGGCCCGCTTTGTGTCGAAGCACGAAATTGAATTGCTCCAAAAAGGAGACCCAACGTCCATGCATTCGATTTAGATGTCTTTGGCTCTTAATATATTTGAGTGCCTGATGGTTAGTGTTAAGGATAAATTCATGTTGATAAGGATAGGGCTGCCAATGCTTGATAGCTCGTACTACACAAAGTACTCCTACTCATAAGTAAACCATCACTTGTGAACATCATTAAGTTTCTCGCTAAAATAAGTAATATGCTTATCTTCCTGGGAAAGAACAACACCAATTCCTGTCACACCCCGAACCTCGAGAGCGCGCACAACTCTCGGTGGTCGATAGAATTTCGCAACGTTCCTAGGACTCGTCACTGACCATTTTCATTTTATTGTACATGCGGAAGCGAATTAACTAATCCCCTGACAACGACAAACATGATAGAAAAGCAGGACAATCAACTTCAAATCAAATACACTTTTATAAACACTTCAAGCTTATACAGAAGGTCTATGTCATAAAGAACTACTGAGCCACCTATGCCCTTGACCCTTCCGCTTCAAGCTCCTGGCTCTTCACACTAAGGACTTGAAAATGGTTATTCAATAACCAGTGAGATATAAATCTCAGTAAGTTCCACCCCTAAGCCCCGGTTAGTACACCAACTCAACTCAAGGTACCTATCCAGAACTACCCACCACAAGCAACAACCAACGGTCGATTCGCATACAACCTTACCTGGTATGCCATACTCTGCACGTTATAATTCAGCACGATACACACAATGCACATGGCCATTAAATGATACATTTCATCAATTACATACGAGTTGCATCACAAGCGATCTCACCTGGCCATTGCCACACCTTGCATCTTATCGATTCATGTGTACGTACCATAAACAATGTGCTTAACTCATGCATGACCGAAATCACAAATGCCATGATTCTCATGCGTTTCAATTGTTATTCACTGCCACTCAAGGGCATAGCCTACTCGCAGTTCGGCTATCTACTGACATTAATGCCAGGCATCGTCTCCCCCCATGGAGCACAGCTTTGTCACTACGTCGACGGCATTCCCAAAGGAGCATCGTCTCCCCCCTTGGAGCACGGCTTCGTCACTACGTCGACAGCATTCTCGAAGGAGCATCGGTCTAGTCAGCCCAGCCTCTACTACGACCGGCATCCATTGCGCGGGCATCCCATATAGGGGCACATCCAGCTCAATAGCCCGGGACGGTTTCCTCTTAACTAACACACGACAATTCAATATCGGCTCAGGACACTTTGCATTTCACTGAAATGCCTCGATTAAAATAGTAATCCCGACTTCTTTCCTTCGTATTAAAAACATCTGAGAAAGTAGTCATGCGTGGGCACACGTTAATTCGAACCAGAAAACTGATACTTTCCTTTTTCAAATCCCACTGTTCGATATAATACTTAAAATCCATTTTCGGTGTCAAAACCCGATACCCGAGATTTTCTTAATAAAATCCATGATTTCCAATCATCACACTATTGCACAAATCATCACTCAATTCATGCGGATGCCATGCATTTTCACATCCATTTACTTCATAAAATCAACACATAGGAATTTTAGACACTTTTTGCATTATGGATGAATAGTGCATGTGAACAGTACTCGGTGAACAGTAACTCGTGAACAGTGTCGCATGACAGTAAAATTCCATAATTTAATAAACTATAAATTAAATTCAGAATCATTAAAAGCATTAATTAAAGCAACCATCAATTAATTAAAGCCAAGCATACTTAATTAACCACATAAACCACATTAAGCAAATAAAGCAAGATTAAGCTAGACTAATTTAATTCATCAATCTAACCACCTATCTTAGGGCTAATACAACTTAATTAAATCACTTAAATTAGAATTAAATCTAACTAAATCAACCTTAAGCAAGTTTAGGGCACTAATCGAAGGATTATGAGCTAAACTCACCCGTTAAGCGGGCTGGAAACACTGACGCGGCGGCGACAATGGAGGCCACGCTCCGGGACCTCTACCACGATGATCCAAGGCGGTCCCAAGCTCAACACAGCAACCACAACTCGGATTCCCACTGAAAACACTGAAAAACAGCCCTACCGGAGGAGAAACTAAGTTGAAAGACTTGGCTGGAGCTCTGGCGAGGGGTTTGGCTGGCAACCAGCGGCTTCCAGGGGTCTTGGGGATCTTGTGGGTGGTTGGGATGGGCGGAGGAAGGATCGGAAGGGAGAAAAATGGCCGGAAACGCGAAATAGTGCAGGCTGTAGGCGGATCGACGGACCGGCGACCGGTTCCTTCACGGCGGCTCCTAGGCCGGACGGCAGATCCGTTCGGTGTGAAATCAGGACCATTGGAACGGTCTGTCTCTCCCAGTCACGGTGATAGGTGGCTTGTTGGCTGATTCATTTGGAAATACTACTTTTGACTTGATTGTTCACCGAAGGGTCGGCTAGAGCAGAAACTGGAGGAGAGGGAGAACGAGGAGAGAGAGAGCTCCATCGAATTTGGGGATGAAGGAGAGGAGAGAGAGAGTGAAGTGAGGGCTGAAAGCACTCCGCATTAGGGCCATTCAATGGCCACTTCAAGTCCCCATACAAGTCCCCTCTCCTTCTCTCTCTTCCTTTGCCCTTATCCACAAGCTTTTAGGGACAATTTGGTCATTTCACTTTGCACAATTACCATTCTGTCTTTGGGCTAAAATTGGTGGATGAGCCTAAGGGTTGGGTTTGGCCATGAATAGGAATGGGCTTGGGGATTGGTTGGGCTTGAAATGGCCAAGAATTGGCCCATGGGCTTAAAAGATAAATAGTTGGTTTGGCCCAATGGGCTCATTTGCTTGACTTAGGCTCATTTGGTGGCTGTCCCAACTTGGGCCTAAGGCCCACACTGACTTGGCCCGGCCCACGTCCTCACGGGCTTGCTTCCTCGGTCCGAAAATCCCTTTTTCCAATTGCTCAGCTCAACTGGTTCTGTTGACTATCTGAAGTAGCTTCATCCAAAGTTCATCTCGGACATTCCCGATAATTCGAAGTCCAACCCTAAGTTCTCTTGCCATGTCAATTTCACCAAATGCTATTTCGGTTACAGCTTAGACTGACGGGCAGCTCCGAGGATTCGCACGTAACCAACTCGTGCCAAACCATGTTCAAGATACCTTGACGCATGGACGTCATTGACTGCATGAAATTACGAAGGATAGATTCTTATTTCAAAGTACACGATCACTGAGGATTGACATAGGGTCATTCGCGGTTTCGATAACGGTAAACGGAATCACCTGTTGTTCCATTATGTTCTGTTCGCAAATCTACTTCTAGTCGTCCTTAGAATCGGCCTGCCTATCTACAGGATCATCCTCACGCAAGTCTCGCAATCAAGTTGTTTTCCCAGGTCGAGTCCTTTAGTCATACGAGTTCTGTCCTCATTAGCCTTTCCCCTCAAGGTCAGTATCTCAGGAGTGATCAATTATTAGTGAGATCAACCAACAATGCATTGACGAAATTCACATCCATTCATTCTTCAGAGAACTCGAATTTCAGGATGTCACAATTCCTACACTAGAAGCATCACAGTCTAGTTCGAATACATTTTCAAAATTCGGGAGCATCAGTATTGGTGCCATGGAAAGTTTTTCTTTGATGAGAGCAAAGCTAGCTTTTGCTTCGTTACCCAAATGAAATTTTCCTTTCTTCAAGCACTCGGTGATCGGAACCATAATAGAAATGATATTTCGAATAAAGCGTCGGTAGAATGTCACAAGCCCATGGAAGCTAGGCGCCTCCCCAACGGTCTGGGGAGTCGGCCAGTTGCGGATGGTAGCTACCTTTTTTGCATCAACTTGAAGGACTTCTGCTTCGACAATTTACCCTAAGAAGCGAAGTCAATCAGTCATGAAGCTACACTTCTTCAAATTAATGTACAATTGGTTCGTCTACAAGGCTGATAAGACATCCCTTAGATGCTCCATATGCTGTTGGTCATTTGGACTATATATGAGAATGTCATCGAAGTAGACCACCACAAATTTATCAATAAAAGGTTTAAGAACTTGAGTCATCAAACGCATGAAGGTGCTAGGCGTGTTCGTGAGGCCAAACGGCATGACAAGCCATTCGTACAAACCTTCACTTGTTTTAAAGGCCGTTTTCCATTCATCGCCAAGGCGGATGTGTAATTGGTGATATCCGCTATGTAGATCAATCTTTGTAAAGACTTTGATCCCGCAAGTCGGTCGAGCATGTCATCCAAGCGAGGGATTGGGAATCGGTACTTGGCAGTAATCTGATTAATTGCCCGGCTATCAACGCACATACGCATGCTTCCGTCTTTCTTCGGAGTGAGGAGTGCGGGTATTGCACAAGGGCTCATGCTTTCGCGCAAAGAAGCCTTTTCGAAAAAGTTCTCCTACTTGGTCTTGCAAAATCTAGTTCTCCTTCGGATTCATCCGGTAGTGTGGCAAATTAGGGAGGCTCGCTCTTGGAAGAAAATCAATCTCATGTTGGATATCCCTCAAGGGTGATAATCCAACAGGTAGATCCTTCGAAATAACATCATTGAATGCCCCTAATGAGGGCTGAAGAGCCGCCAGAATTGTATTAATGGCTTCTTGATTGCCTTTCTCCACAATCATATACGTGCCCTCATGTTTACGGACGTTTAGCATAATCCCTACACTTTGCTTCTTTGGGGCTTAGGGAGTGTTACTCATCGGCTTCAAAATAATCTTCGTTTTTTTTTCACACAAAAGAATATGTGTTCTCTCGAGCCCTGTGCGTGATATCAACATCGTATTGCCATGGTCGCCCTAGTAGGACATGGCATGCATCCATCTCCACTACATCACAAATTATGGTGTCCTCATAGGACTTTCCAATTGAAATAGGTAAATGACATTTGCGTCACCTTGAGTTTGGCCCCTTTACGAATCCACCCAATTGTATAAGGGGAGGGATGTAACTTTGTTTTTAGTTGTAGATGGTCCACCAAAGCCTTGGACACTATGTTCTCACAACTTCCGCTGTCGATGATGACATCGCAAACTTTGCCGTTGATGGTACAACGGGCACGAAAAAGACTATTCCGCTGCGTGTCTTCTCTTCACGGAGCAAGCAATAGTCTCCTAACAATGCAATTGACGTGCTCGCCCGCCTCATCCTCCACTTCTTCCTTGTCAATCCAGTCATCTTCGTATATGTCATCGTTGTGCTCAACAACATTGGCCATCTTTCGCCGTGGACAATCACTCGAACGATGTCCCAATTCGTTACACTTGTAGCATTTGGTTGGTGGTGTCTTAGCGTACAGGTTCTGGGCATTCGGATTGGCGTTCGATTATTTGCAATGATTGGTTCCTTGCGCACCCTAGTAATACTTCCCGGAGTTCGGTTCATAGTGTTGGTTTGCTGGTTGGAGGATTCTGAAACATCTAGTTGTCTCCCATTTCCAGATGATCCTCGAGCGGAATAATTGTTAGCCCGATTAATGGGGCTAGTTTTCTCTAATTGCAGCTCAACCTTTCAGGCCATCTCTTGAGCATTCTCAACGGAGAACAAACGATGTAGTGAAATATGGTCTTGAATATTAAGTCGCAAACCATTAATGTACCTGGTGGTCTGTAATGCCTCCGACTCAGCAAGGTTGTTATGAGTGGAAAGTCGGAGAAACTCCTCTGTGAAAGCTTGGACTAATCGGCTTAGCTACTTACAATTTTGAAATTGTGGAAATAATAATTGTTCATAATCGGTTGGGAGGAATCGAATTTTCAACATTTCCTTCATTCGATTCCATGTTCAGATGGGAGCTTTTCCTTGTCGACGTCGGGTCAATTGTGTTTGCTCCTACCACGCTAAGGTGCCGCCCTTCAATTCGTATGCCACCAATTTTACTTGGCGATCCTCTTCAATCTCCATGGCATCGAAGAGTTTCTCAACTTCCCAAAGTCAATCCAAAAAGTCTTCAATATTCAAATTGCCATTAAAGGTCAGAAAGTCAACCTTAAGTTTATATTGCTCAGGGTCTCGTCGATATCCCCAGTTCTGGTGGCCTCCACGAATAGGCCAATCCAGGAACTCTTCTTCTCCTTCAGAGTCCTTGACATAGGCTTGTCCCCTCTGTCGGGGATTTGCCACACGTTCCATAGCTGCTTCTGGGTCTCGAGCTACTTGAGCATGTTCAGCCAGAAGATTACTAGGTATGGGATTGGTAGACAAACGCCGGATGGCGACAAGTAATTCTTGAAACCTCTGTTCGATTTGCTCCGCAAATTGGTTAAACTCATCCCATGTAATAGGCTCATTTCTATGGCCTTCAGCTACGGGGAGACTGTCATTAACGTTATTAGCCATCGTCATAGGAGAAACCTACTCTGATACCAAATGACACTAAGAAAGCGATACTTGGAAAGAATTCCAAAAGATGGTGTTTATTTAGAATAAAAAAGTGCGGATTATAATATCTTAGGCATCTATTTATAAGGAGATCGCCATCTAGATAATAACCAAATAACAAAAATCTAATAGCAAAATTGAAAAGATATTGATAAACTAGAAAATCTAAAATCTAATAACAAATTAAGGAAAATATATATTGTAACCCATTTGTAATCTTAAAGATCATGCAATCATCTTTGATTTGTGGGACCGCCCGCTCTTATGACGCTCCATTGTTTCCAGAAAGGCATTTGCACATTGTTCTACATTAGTAGTGCTTGATCTAAAGTCCTCGAACCAGAAGGGACATTACATACTATTGGAAGAAAGTCAGCAGAAGATGACTAACCTATTTCGAATGCACAACAAACAATTTACCCCGGAACAAACGTTGAATTGCATATGAATGGCGAACAATATTACTTCACAATGGTCTGAATGCAGTCAAGAGGAAAACATCCAATTTCCACTGCGTAAATGCCAATTGCTTTCGTAAATGAGAAATGGAATGGCTTTTTTTTTCTTTGATGGAAAAGGGGAGAGGAAGAGAGAACAATTTTTTTCTGAACGTTCTGTCTACCAACTGTCCTAATGGTTATCTTCAGAAGTTTTTTATATGACTTCCTCATACAATTTCAAAGGATGTCTTTCCATTATAACATATCAAGACAAAACGGTGCGTTCTAATTGCACTCTATCATGAATGTATTTATAAAGTACAACACATTTATTTCATGGTATGTGCAAATTTCTATTAGTCTCATATCATCAATTGGTTCTTTTTCTTGGTTCGCTCGCTAGGATAAGCCCCCATTTTTCTGAATTTTGCCATTAATCATCGCAAATGGGACAAATCCATGGCACATGGGTGGATCATTTTTTGACGAATTAGGCAATGTTACACTGGTGACACACATCTTCTTCGACTGTGGGGCTCTCATCTAATCAATGATATCACTTGTTGCATTAGAACCCCGAGATAGAAAGCCCATTCCACATATTAAGAATTAGAGAGATTAGGATTGCCTTTTATTTGGATATAAACATGTTGCAAATGTATGCATTATCATAAGTCAGGATCAAGTCTTGTGTCCATAATTTGTTAACGATGCTTGTGTGTATATCCTAGGTTATTTGTGAGAAGTACTACGTTAAGATCACTATAATCCTCATTATAAAGTTTCTCATTCTACCTCCTCAACATTGCAAAATTGTTGCTTCTTAATCAATTGTGTTGATTCCAACTGAAATCTCAGTTGAACCACAAGAACGTGCTGCAAGGGCATGTTAATGCCAATTACCTCATCTATGGATAACCTCAACGTCTGAATCACGAATTACCCCCACCCACGCTCAATAAGGAATTTCTAATTCCCCAGTATTAGAAATGCCACGAACTAACATTATGAATGGAGAAAGAAGTAACAAAGGATGAAAGGATATCATTGTTATAAAGCGAGTTTCAAAGACTTATTTATACTAAAAAAAGGGAAATGGATGACGCAATAAAAAAGATAGTACAAATTTATAGACAAAAGTTTATTTTTTTCCTAAAACAAAGGGAGCCTTTTTAGATTGGAAAATTTCTACTACCTTGCCACAGGGGCATTATAAGAATGAAGCTTCAATGAGGTCATTTCAAAGGAACCACTTGATTTGCTCCCCAAAGACTCCTTCAACTCTACCAGTACATCATTTATGTTTGGCCTTTGATTTGCTGTTGATCGCGTACAGGACATAGCAATCTCCACTACTTTCCAAGCCGAGTTGACATCGAATTTTCCTTATAACATGGGATCCATAATCCTGTTTATATCACCACTTTCAACAATCGGAATCAACCACTGAAGTAAGTGCATGCTGGCACTACCACCCTGACTTCTCATTATTGTAGGTCGGCCCGTGATCAACTCAAGGAGTATGATTCCAAAACCATAAATATCATTCTTCCTATTTAAGATTCCAGAAAAATGAAACCTGGGTGGAAAGGAAGAACAAATAATGGATCTTTAAGTCAAAGATGAAATCGTAGGCATTGCCAATTTTTATATGCAAATTGAGATATTGAACTGAACTAGATCAATAATATAGAGTTTTCGCCATTACTCGGGATCGAGGTAGCTAGGAGTGCCGTAGGACAAGTTGACACATAAGAGTCGTTTTCAGTGGCAAAAGTTCTTGATAGGCCAAAATCAGCTATTTTGGCTCGGAAGTCTTCGTTCAACAAGATGTTTGTAGTCTTCAAGTCTTTATGAATGATGGGTGGCTTGCAACCGTTATGCAAATAATCCAAACCTATAACTCCTTGCAAAAACCATGTCAACAATGCCAAAGCAATGTTGGAAAAGAATCTAAAAAGGTGGATATCCCATTGACGTACCTTGTGCTACATCCATAGCTATTTGTAGTCTCTTACTCCACGTCAAGACCTTCGAATGGTCCTCTGTTGGATACATCCTAACTTTATTTGTGAGCAAGAAATAGAGTTTTGTATGACTATTTTAGAGAAGAAAACAATAGAAAAGAACATAAATACGCACCTGATAAATGTTGCCTTTAATTTCCATTGACCATGTATTCATATATTAAAGCTATGTGCTTGGAATCACCACAATATCCAAATAGAGAAATCAAGTTTTCGTGACGAACAATCATTAAGAGTTGTACCTGCAGTGTCACAATTGTACATTATAATAATGCATACTGACAATAGCCTAAGAGGAAGTTTCTAAACAAACTTCTACATAAGTGCCAGCATAAGTTGATCTTAAAAGGAAGAGTGATTGCATCATCCTATCTAACCTCGGCTTGAAATTCCTTGTACCCTTGCTTTGATGATTTAGAGAGAATCTTCACAGCAACCATGGTTCCGTCATCTAGTGTGCCAAGATAAACCTTTGCAAATCCACCTTCACCAATCACTCGTCCAAAGTTTCTAGTAATTCTTGAAACCTCTTCATACTTGAAAGGTCGATTCTTTAATCTCAATGTCATTTCACTAGATTCTGTACCAAAAAAGTTTCTATGAGTTTAGTGACTACCCCGTCGGGTAGTAGACTTTAATGGCAAATAACTTCCCATGGTAATTGCATCCACAACAATTAAAAGATATAGGAAGGGTTTTACCAATCCCGTTTTAAGAGTTATATTAATGGAGAAGAGGACAATAATCGAAAGATCTAGGTAGGGATTCTATGTCGCCTGCCTTCAACATGTGATCTTTACTCAATTCACAAAGATTAGTTTGTGATCGCACAATCAAATTATCTTTTTGGGAGCCTTAGAATATTAAGGACAAAATTGTACTATCAAGCTGTTATATGTCATTCCCGTACATAGCATGGTTACTCTTGAAAAGAAAAATTAGAAATTTCATGATGTTAAGCCGAATAATGCACATATGCTTTGCGATGCTGATGCAACCATGTTGTGGAGATCCATGTCTCTCTTTTCTCTCCATTTTCTTATGACCACTATGTAATTAAGATTACTAGCAATGGGGAATTTGTATTAGTGCCAACTTTCCTTTATTCCTGAGGTTGATGAGATTGTAAAATGATAATTTGGGTGGGAGTGGGGAGGGGTTGGGGAGGTTGGGGGGGAGACAGTAAGTTGCTGAGTTGTGTTTTCTCGACTAAATTATCCTAGAAGAGACACTGTTGTAGTTAGAACTGTACCAATGGATAACCAAAGTCAAGATTGTTGTCAAATGCAATGTAGATTGTGTGAACAACACAAGTAAGAACGCTTGCCTGCTTTTCTTTTCCGTTTCATTAACCAAACAATAGCCAAAGCACCAAAGAGAACTAAAAAGAAGCCTGAAATTGATGTAACAACTGGAATGAGGATGGAATTTTGTTTCTTCTTCTGCACGCAAGGATCGGCTAGGCAAAGATTTGTGTTTCTTGCCAAACTGGATCAAAGAATGAAATAGCTGAACTTAGATTCGTATCAACATTGCCATATGGTGATGACAAGTTGGCCTTCTTAATTGTTTTTAATCACATTAAAAAGAACATGTTGATAGTCTTTCCACCCTATAGAAGTTGCATACGACCTCAGAGAGAGAGAGAGAGAGAGAGCACCTCATGATTAAAGTATTGTCCAGAACCCTTTTCTTAAGAGATTTAGGAACTGATCCAATTAGGTTGTTTCCACTTAGATTTTTGCAAATATAGCCATGATTAGAGGTTTGTCTACTTCAAATCTTTTGCTGCTTCACTTTGCCACATTAACTTACAGAAATCTAAGATTTGGTAGTTCTGCCAGAGTTTCTGGTATTGCTCCCGTAAGCTTATTGTTGGACAAATCTCTGAAAAAGAGCAAGTTTAGAACATCTCATATCAAGTTAACCAGCTCCATAGCCAAATGCAATATGTTTCCACACATTAGGGCAATATTTCAATAGCCTATGTCTCCTAAAACACAAACCTTAATCATTAAATCATGAGTTGACTCCCGGGGGTGCTTAATCATGAGTGACATGCAGACACAACTAATTCAGCTATGGTGATACTTACAAGTCTTCCATTGTTGATAGACGTGACAGTGATGAGACTATATCGCCCACCAAATTGCTTGTGCTCAATTTCCTGACCATCAGACATCAAAATAAAGGATCCTGTCATTGCCATCTTCATAAAGGCAGCATTTTTTTGGCACAATATAGAAAAGTTTGTGCAATTAATTCTTCAGAATGAAGATATTTTATGTCCTAGGTACCGGAAGACCATTCATAATTGTCAATTTGATTCCTTGCATGGGTCTCACTATCTCCTTTTTCTATAATTTATGGTTACTTTTGGACCTAGATTACTTAAAAATTATTCTCGGAGGACCCAATACTTGCTCATACACAATGCAATTTGGAACATTAATGTCAAAAATAGGAAAAGTAGGCTATTGGGAAATCTCACATGATACTGGAGAGAGCTCATAAACTATTCCTAATTTCACACCCGCCGCAAAATGTCACCATCTCATGTGGGAATTCACTTCGGGAGGTTGCATTGATCTTAAATATTATTTCTTGTTGATACTTAAAATTTCTAGTTTTCATGACGTATAAGATTTCTTTTAAATTTCACCTAGAAAATCAGTAATCGAGATACGTTGCCAGAGGACTCACAATGATATGATCCTTGGAGGATTTCCATTGCTACAATTTATACCATCCCATGTGTATATGCTTGGCATACATGGGTCACCTTGCCAGCTTTCTTTCTGAATGTGATATGTCGTTTTGATGTCATTTATAGCTTTCACTGTAGTTTAAATCTAAAAAAGACAATATTACTTAGAAAGAAGGATAGAGATGGAAAAAATTGTGGCAATCAATCACATATAAGTCATACAGACTTTCAATTTTTCAAAAGACTTGTAACATCTCAGGGCTTCAATTTGAAGAGACTTTCCAGCAATTTCCAAGCAAAAAGTAGCCAAAGCGGGGAATTAAGCAGATAGCAAAATAATACTTAGTCACATGCGTTGATCCCAATAAAGCAATTATTGATCAGAGTTTACGAATAAAATAGGACCCACAGTGGAGATTAGCATATTTAGCATAGGATTGCCTAAATCTTACTTACCGACATTGGAATATCTCTCTAATTATTGTCCAAGTCAGTTGGAGCACAACTGTACGTGTATGTAGACAATAACAGTATGTAAAAGAATAAAAGTGTACCATCATCTTGTGCTGTGGGTACATTTGGAAGATCACCAACGGTATAGAACTCCACGGCGTTGAGGATTGGTGGACTTCCGGACTTATTTGTCGATTCAATCGAGAAGGTGATGCTCAACGACCCACTAACAGGAGTGGAGACTACAACCACTGGCTTTAAGTATTCAAGGCTCACTATCTCCATGAATTGATTATCATTCATGGAAACTGTGAACTCCCTCTGGAGGCCGTTTGTCAGTCTCTCAATCTCAACGAAATAAAAGTACACAATCCATTTCTCTGCAGAGCTTGAAGGTGTCCATCCTAAACGCAAGGGAGTACTGCCATTGATTGAACTTTGAGCGGTCCGAAGAACTTCGCTAGGAACCTTATAAGCATCATTATCGTCAGATGAATTAATGATAGATGTGGTGTCCAGAAAGATCCAACCAGTATAGTCTTCAGTTTCCCAAATCCGATCATAAACATCTTTAGGGTACCTGAGTGGGGCATTTTTGCAAACAGTTTAAGAGCAAACAATTAAGCAATTGACTGAGAGACTAGCAAATGCCAATTCATATGGATAATCAACAGAAAAGTAGAATTTACCATATTCATCACATTACTAGCGAAAAGCTGATGCTTTGGTTGGTTACGAAAATCAGAATATCTCACTGGTGATTCAATGCAAAACTTGAAGATTGCAATATGATGTGCAGTTGATTATATTTGTCAAAAGAAGTGTGGCCACGGACTTGTAGCACGTTTGTACATACAAATCATCGATTTCATAAAGTTCATTTTACGTAATTAAACAAAAATGTTATTGGTTTTATAGCATTTCCCAAATGTGATTTTTTCTTCTTTTTTCAGGCTAGAAGGGTTCGGACAAGGTTAGGATCTATTTCTCCCACTGCTGAAATATTTCTCGGATGGAATGTAAGGACTTCAATATAACTATGTATATTAATCATGTATTTTACGTAAAATGAGTATTAGCACCAAACTTCAGAGATACATATTATTTTCTTTTTTTGGTCGAAGAGCTACATATTATTAACAAGTGTCATAGTGACACTAGTTAAGATCACTAACATTATAAAAAACACATACCGATATATGCTGTGAATAATGGAATACAACATATTCATAACATATATAAAAAAATTAGAAATTTTTAAATAAAAATGTTCATATTTTCAAAATTCAACTGGTAGCCCTTAATGAATATCCCAAGAGCACTTTCAATTTTTTTTTTTTTAATGTATATGTAAAGTCCCCTCTTCATGAGTAGACATTGAGTTCTATATTATATTAGATATAATCCATGCTTTGCGCGAGTTGTTGTATTCTATCATTAACATGGGATTAATCATTTTGAGCAACTATTATACTGTAGTCAACATGATGTTTTGACTTATTATATTTCGTTTATTCTTACTATGTCTCAAGTGTACCTGATTAATGTATTTTTATTTAGTAAACGTACTTGTATACTAATACAAAGTATTATGTCATTATCAAGGCACGAGACTTCTTTGATGCAAAAGAGGTGCAATTAAAATAAAGAAACAACGAAGAGAGGAAGGAGAGGGACAAGAGCAATAAATAAGAAGCAAAATGAATGGAGAGTATAAGAAAATGCTCCTTCGAACCTGATATATCCCTTACAAATAAGAATCCTATATGTCAACCTTAAAGGGGACACTTAGGGAAGACACTGTCATTATATATTTACTAATGTACACGCATTTGTGTATGCGAAGAATTGACATTCATGAGATTTTGCACGATCATCTTGTTATGAAAAATTTGAACTATTAATTATTAATATATAAAAATTATTGATACCTTTTAAGTAAATTAAATGCGCACATATATTGTAAAAAAAATGATACAAAAGGTTCATGAACTTTAATTCAATGTATAATATGGTACATGAACTTTCAGTTTGTTCAATGTAGTCCCTAAACTTTATCCCAATATGTAATGTAGTCCTTTAACTTTCAATTTATTCAACGTGGTCCATGAACTTTCAATACATGTTCAATTTAGTCCTTACATCTTATAAAAATGTTTAATGTTGTCCTTGAACTTGAATTAATGAAAGGACCACATTAAACATTTTCATGTAATTCAAGGAATAAATTGACCATGTACTAAAAGTAGAAGGACCACATAGAATAAATTAAAAGTTTAGAGACAACATTATATCTTGGGGTAAAGTTCAAGGATTAAATTACACATGGAGCCAAAGTTTAAGTACAATTTATGTCATTAACCTTATATTATGAAGAAAGAGAATAATATTTCAATATTTAGATTTTTAATACATTTGTTTGTAAAATGGAAAAGATTTAAATTTTATGTTCAAGATACGCCGGTGGTGAAATGAAACTGTTAATTGAAAATTTTGTCTACTTAAATATTCTTGAAGAAGAAAATATGTTGTATTCCCTTAAAAGAGGAGCTTCCTTTTATATAATATAATAACAATAAATAGATTAAAATCGGCGGTACGGAGGCAAGGAATATGATTATTTTTGTTGACATGACTAGTGAATTTCCTCATATTACAGAATCTTCAATTTGTTATATTACTAAAGATTTAAACGGAAATGTAATTATCAATTTCGCCTAAATGATTGGTTCTCAACCACATCATCTGATGGTGAGTTCTATTAAAAAAAAAAAATATATATATATAACACCAATGTTTCTAGTAAATAATTTGTAATGTTCTCATTTCAAACCTTTATGATAGTATATAATACGTATTAGTTTATTGAATACTTATTTGAATATTAAGGCAAAAAATAATTATGATTACATTCTAATATTTTTGCAATGGCGTTGAAATTTTTTCCTAAATAAATCAACCAGTCCGCTTGTTATGTTGAAGTAACTTAAGTGTTTTTGATACATATCTGAAATACTAATCTTGATTTGGATTATAATATCAAAAATTTCAAATAACTTAATTCTTTTTCGTCGGACCTAATGGCTTTTCTATTGTTCTTTTAACATTTTCAATCATCTAATGATTTTTGTTGTAATCTTTGACGTCTAATATCATTTTTTAATGATATTTTAAATGTCTTTTGTTTCGAAATCTGTTGATTTTCTTGGCCTTTTTTTTACTTGCGTCTTTGCTCAATTTTGCCTTGTGTAGTGGCCCCCTTTTGGTCTTTCACACATTTGACTCGTTACCAATTCGGTTGGCTTCATTTTTTCTGTTAAATTAGGTACATGTGCCTTCAATAGTTTGCAAAATGGCTAAATTCGATTAAAAAGAAAACGGAGTCTCTCTTGACTATGATCACCACGCATCTGTATATAAAAAATTAGCTGATCACCTGATGAAAGAGTCCGAGGAACCTCCGATGTCCAGTCGCCCAGCGAGTTCCAAGAATCCAGATCTTAATCGATAGATGCCATCATCATCTATATGTCTTAGTTCCAATGCCGAAATGAAGGGCACCCCATTGCCAGTATTCACAAGACACACTTGGATATCATCTGCTGGGGACACGTACATGATTTCTTCATAACCAGGACCCAAGTAGTTCACCGTGGTCCAATAATTAACATCAATGTATAAATCGAATGAAGGAATCTGATTCTTTTCATCATGGTTCCCATAGTAAAACCTTGCCCTAATCAAGTAGGTGTTGTTCTTGCCTTGGTCTGGTTTTAAAGTGTAACAATTTCTCTTTCCGTTGGGAAAACTCCTTAAATTATTCAAGCACTGTCGATAGCCTTCATGTATGAACGTCATGGATATCTGCTTGTTTTGTCCAGAGTCTATGAACCCTTCATCAGTTTCGTATCTTATTATGATTTCATCCTCGGTGTATGCATTAGTTGCCCCACAATCAATACTGATAAAACCTTGTAAGTTTAAGAAAAAAAGAACTCAGTGAATAGAAAAAAGATTTATCTTATTGGACCGTTGGAACAAATTCGGTGTATCTCGATCATGTGCATAGTTCAATAGTTATTGTTTCTAACACGGTGATGATTTGACACTTAGATCAAATGAGTCTGAATACAAAGAAGAGACCACTCGGTTTCAATAGGTGGTCATGACTAATTGAGGGGTGCGCAGACAATGAGATAGCCAACATTTCTTGACGTCATAGATAGGACAATGACACTGTACGAAGCTTAAACCACGAGACAGGAAAAATATCATGCTGTTGTAAGGAGAAAGGGGAGAAGAAAATTGGGGTCGAGGATGTCTACAATTTAGATTTCTCCTCGCCCATCTTATAAAGAGTATAATTTGTTCTGAGATTTTAACTCATGTTTCTCCCTCCTTTTTCTCTCCTTATAGTCCAAGCAACGCATGCAAATTCTAAATCTTTTAGCATCTCATGCAAACTCATGGGAACCGAAAAACTTCTCTCTTAACATCTCATGCGAACTCAAAAACTTTTCTCAACGCAGGCGCGCAGGCATGAGAGAGAGAGAGAGAGAGAGAGAGAGAGAGAGACCTGGAATCTGTTGGGCTTGGACCACAGGGACTAGTGATGAAGCTAAACCAGCAAGCAACGCAAACGAGAAAGCTGTAATAGATCTTTCCATTGTCATGGAGCAGTGGAGATTGTCGAAGAGAGAAGTGTGAGGAAGATATGCATGCAGGCCTTATATTTATAGCGCGAGCTCTCCGTTCATCCGTTTAACCGGCATCATCTTAATGGCTATAGACCAGTATATTTCATTAGTCTCATCTTAATGTCAAATTACTAAGAGGATCGGAAGTCCACGCAACCTCATGTGGTGCTGGTTCGCCCCCGCATCAATCTCATCTTGAATTTTCTTCAGTTTATAAATGACTGAGACATGGCTCGAATGCAAGAAGCCCAAGAATTGAAGCTAGGTCTTCATCTGCAGATGTACGAAGGTTAAGTGCCGCAATTAATCTCAATAGACAGCTTTTGATTGATCACGTATGGTCCATTGGTAAATTAGAAACAATACGTCATGTGATGCGCTATTTTTTTTTTTTTTGTATGTATCATTTTTACAATACACCGTGGAATTGACTATATTTTTTCAGCTAGAGGCATCCACATTGAAAAACCACATGGTATATAATGAGAAGGAAAAATAATTTTTAGGAGGATGAGTTTAGGCTCACATTTTCAGCAATTGGCAATAACATATTTCTATGAAGTTTTGTTGCTACCTCTATATCATTAATAATGACCACCGACCGAATCATCGGTATCAACGAATCTTACCATGGTTTGGACCAAACCACCTTTGCTTGTTATGCTCCATCACCTTACATGTATCATTACGTCATGTCCACACTACTGGGAAAAGCCCCGAAGATGCTCATTCAACTTAGAGGTAGGATTCGACCAAAAAAAAGAAAAAACTTAGAGGTAGGATGTCGTGCAATTTCCAGGCTCCAGCAATATGGGAGTAATTCGCAATGACTCCTCATTGGATTTGTAATTCAACAATTTACGGGAATACATGGACATAGCTTTACGAATTAACCATTTTTTGTTCCACCGGCCCCTTCGCTCTCCCATGCGAGTGGGATTTGATATTGCTAGTGCTAGTACCTAGAGGGAGGTGAATAGGTATATAAACGATTTTTCTTGATAGACGCACAATACTTAGACAGTTAAGGAATTGCAACAAATAACAATCAATCGTAAGACTCAGTGAATGAAAGAGAGAATTAAACACGTGGTTTATAGTGATTCGGCTTGATTCAAGCCTACGTCCACTCTTCTGCACTGACAGCCAATCGGCTGGATTCCACTATGAACAAAGAGATGTTACAGCGTTGATCTTCCTTGATTTCTGGGTGTAGATGAACTACCACACTCACTCAAGGTATCACCAAGTATAGACACTCTGTGTATACAATTTCGCTCGATCGTATCGACTAATAATCAAGGTGCTTCAGACTCTGGAATTTTTCTATCGATCACACTACTAAAACAACTAGAACGTCTTCCTTTTATACTCATTTATGCCATCATACCCGTTGGCACTTACCAAAGGAATTCCTCCAATCTACCCGTTGGACGGAATCAATCAAGAAGATCATTCGAGCTATTAAAGGAATCGATGATAGCCCATCAATCTGTTCGCCCATACAATCGGGATCTAGGTTTCCATGAATAGAACCTTCCAAGAATACTTCGTCGATCATCGGATCTTCAATTGATCTAGATACGAATCAAAGAATCCGTTATATTTATCCAGCCAAAAGATCTTCTCCGAGAGAATGAAATCCTTAATCATTTTCTTCGGATTTGGATTTCCTTCGACACCGAATCGATAGATTTGTCAATGAGAATAATTTTGAGTCTTAAGTCTTGAGTCTTGATTCTTGAGTCTTGAGTTCGAGTCTTGAGTACCGAGTCTTGAGTGCGAGTCCGGTGATCGAAAGTCTTCGGACAATCTGCAAATATCCAGGACTAGATCGATAGAAACGTTTTGTCAGCTTCAAAAACTTCTAGAACGATTTCTCCAACAATCTCCCCCTTTTTGATGATGACAAAACTTTCCTGTAGATTTGAACAACCTTGACCCGCAAAAACATTTCTCAAGCAATATGGCTATCTCATAAAGATTAATAAAACAACCGAGACTCGCATCCACAGAAAATTGGTTAGATTTTCATGAGTAATACCATATAACAACACTCGATATAAATGCCAACAGTCAAGCATCACAATCCACAGCCAAATTCAGTCCATACTCAAGTTCACACAAGTCATACTCAAAACATACTTAAAAACTTAAAAACTCACAACCACAAAAACAAATTTAAAATCAAGGTTTAAAAAAAGTTGGTTGGTTCAAATTTCTTCTCCCCTTTTTGTCATCGTAAAAAGGTGAGAAAAGAGTCGTCCGCTTGGGAATGCGCACGATCTGGAAATCTCCCATGGACTGTACTATGCCTTCGAGCCTCTTCAAGTCTTCCCTTAATTGAGCTACCTCTTCTCCTTTGGCATTGGCTTGAAGCTGTAGAGCAAGGTCTTTCATTCTGTCCTCCAGGGTAACTGAAGATGCTTGTCCAGCATTCTTGATGGTTTGAATCTCATAGTCCAGAGCATAGATTTGGCCCCGCATTTCCAGAAGAACATCAAGAATACGATGAAAATCTGCTGAATTGTCATCGCATACTAGCATTTACTTTCTCGGATGGAGTGAATGCGGACGATGGCGCTTCGTATAACCTTGCAGATTTGATGATGTATCATGTTCTTCTTCAGGCAATTGAGAAGCCCGAAACTCTTACGGAGCAAAGCATGAGGTGAGGATTTTTCTTGCTCCCCAACTCCCCTGTCTCTAAGACATCAAAATCTTGCTCGCCAACTCCCCCTGTCTCTAAGACATCAAGATGGGAGGAGTGATGATCATGCTCTTCCGTTTCCTTCTCTCCAGATTCAACAGCAGACTTTTCTTTCTCTTCTTCTCCTTCTTCTTCAGCTTCTTTTTCTTTCTCTCTCTGTTCTTCTTCTTCTTCAGCTTCTATCTATTTCTCTCTCTGCTCTTCTTCGTCTTCATCTTCTTTCTCCTTTTCTCGCTGCTCTTCTTCTTCTCTTTGCTTCGACTGAAGTTCCGTTGATCGAGATACAGAATGTCTAGTCCTTACCAGTGCAGGAATAGTAAGATCTTCCTCTTCTTCTTCATCCTCCAAGATTAAAGATATTCTCTTTTTGGATGGAGCACCAATGGGCTCCTTCCCTTTTCTCTTTGATGCAGAAGAGAGTGGAGTTTTCACTTTGAACTTTGCCATTTCCTTGCTAAGTTCTTTCAAACGCATCTTCGTCAACATATTCAAACCTACCACCATTTTATCGCACGATCGAACACAGAGAGTGTGTGGCGGTTCAATATTCATGTGTCTGAAGATCTTGGTCACAAGATTTGGGTAAGGTAATTGTCCCTTGTTCTTCGACATTGCTCTGTACATATGGAAGAGAATAGTATGAGGGAGAGAGAACTTCTTCCCTGAGTTGATTGCATACATCAATTTTGCTTCCGAATTAGATACATCAGTCTTTGATGTAGACTTTGGCCTGATGCAATTGATCACAATTTTGTGCAGCACAATATTGATGGCATTCATCTTCGAGTAAGTAATTTTCGCCTCTGTATCTCTGTTTTTGACAAGCTCCAGAGTAGCACGAGCAATCGAGATTTTGATTGGTTGATAACGTCCTCGTTCAACACCAATTATGTCCGCTAGCATGTCCGCATCTATCACATAGTCCCGATCTCGAACATCGAATGATATTCTATTCGCATCTAGAAAAGCGAGATTCGAATAGAAATATGCGATCAAGTGTGCATAACCATCCGTGGTATCGGTGCAAAACTGCTCAAGTTGAAGCGGTTTGAACTTTTCCCTTAAGTTCACATTAACAGCATCTAGGAAATCAAAATCAATACTCCTGGGGTTTATCACCCCTCGTTTTAACAGACTGAAGAACAGGTTCTCCTGTTCCTTCGATTTAAACAACTCCATCTTATTTCCCTTCACCTTTGCAGCAATGCCCATTCTCGGTTGAAAATCACTAAACATTTTATCATCTTCATTCCCCTCAGTGGGATTCGGTCCTGAAACACGAGGGTCACTTGGAATGTTCGCAAGTGCCTCTTCAGCCTTTCCTTTGGGAGCTATTCCCAATTCCTCCATTCGCTTCAAAAATTTGTACTCATTCCCATAATTCTTATCTTTAAGGAAAACATCTATATAATTCAGAGGAGAACCAGAAGCTTTCAACGCACGATAGAGCATGTAAATAAAAGTGGGTTTTTGAGCTCTCACAGGTTCAACGTCCTCTAGAATGACTTCCTCCTGATGATGACCCGCATCTTGTGGGGTAGATGGTGAGTGATGAGGTGGAGAAGGAAAAGGACTCTGTTGCTGTCCCGACAAATCATCTTCCTCGGTGAGATCGAAGTGCGTAGGTCCCTCCTTCATTCTCTGTGGACCCCTGCTTGCGATCCTTGACGACTTTCTCGAAGAAGACATATTTTCTTGTCAATGAAAGATTCCTTCACTCGCTTTCCCAAGGAAAAATGACAACTTTCTCGAGTATGAATACGAAGTAGAAAACAGGATTGAGAGAAGAATGCCTTTTAGGGTTTTGAGAATCGAGTAAAAGAGAAAAGCTGTGTATATATAACTCAGTTTTGAAAAGGAAAGATCAATCGATACAAAGGAAAGTGAACAGTCGTCTTTCTTTTAAAAATAATAACTGCCATTTTAAAAGAAATTATCCCTTTTTGAAAAGGCATGTTTCCAATTTTTTTATTTACGGAAATTAAAGATGGTATCAATCAATTATAACTGAATGAATGATCGTACCTTTTCGAGATAAAAATAACTTACAGTCTATACAATGAAGGTCTGAGTCTGAGAATTCAGAGTCTGAAGGTTAGAGTCTGATTGAAAAGAAATGTAGATTCTTCAGACTTTAACCTCTTCAAGCTTCAAAATGTTGAGTCTGGTACGGATAAAATCGAATTGATTTTTCTCCAAAGGCTTTGTGAATATATCCGCTAGTTGACTTTTCGAATCAACAAATTGAATTGAGATTTCTCCATTTTGAATATGATCTCTAATGAAATGATGTCGAATCTCTATATGCTTCGCTCTTGAATGAAGGATTGGATTTTTGGTGAGATTGATTGCGCTGGTGTTGTCACATCTGATTTCTGTGCATGAGTCTTCAATCCCAAAGTCTTGTAGCTATTGTTTTATCCATAGAATTTGCGAACAGCAGCTTCCAAGAGCTACATACTCTGCTTCTGTTGTAGAGAGAGCTACAGTGCTCTGTTTCCTTGAGAACCAAGACAACATCCCGCTTCTAAGCAAGCGGCGGGTTCTGAAGTACTCTTTCTATCGACTCTGCAACCGGCCAGATCAGCGTCTGAATATCCCAGAAGATTGAAGTCTCCCTCCTTAGGATACCATAGACCGATGCTTGAAGACGAGGCAACGTATTTAATAACACGTTTTGCAGCCTTGAGATGAGATTCTTTAGGATCTGATTGAAACCTAGCACAGATGCAAACACTCAACAAAATGTCGGTCTAGAGGCGTAAGATAAAGAAGTGAACCGATGATGCTTCGTACAGCTTTTGATCAACTTTCTTCCCTTCTTCATCTTTGTCTATTTTCAACGAACTTGACATTGGTATATCAATCTTTTTGCAATTTTCCAATCCAAACCTTTTGACAAGATCATTAGCATATTTTTCTTGACAAATGAAAGTTCCTTCCTTCAATTGCTTTACTTGAAGACCAAGAAAGAATGTTAATTCTCCCATCATACTCATTTCAAATTCATCTTACATAGACTTTGAAAATTTCTTGCACAGACTTTCATTAGGGAATCCAAATATGATATCATCCACATATATTTGAACAAGTAAAAAACTTTTGTTTTCCTTTTTAATAAATAAAGTAGTATCAACTTTAGCTTTGGCAAAACCATTCTTTAATAAGAACTTACTTAGTCGTCGTACCAAGCTCGAGGTGCTCGCTTTAAACCATACGAGCCTTTTCGGTCCAAGCGAGTCGGCTTCTTTGGGTCTTCAAACCCCGGAGGTTGTTCCACGTAAACTTCCTCATGGATAAATCCATTTAGGAAAGCGCTTTTGACGTCCATTTGGAATAACCTGAAATTTTTATAACAAGCAAACGCAAGTAATAGATGAATAGCTTCTAACCTTGCCACAGGAGCATAAGTCTCATCATAGTCTATTCCTTCTTCTTGCGCATATCCTTTTGCCACGAGTCTTGCTTTGTTTCGTACGACTTTTCCTTTTTCATTCATCTTGTTTCTGAACACCCATTTGGTTCCAATAACAATTTTACCTTTTGGTTTAGATGACAGATCCCAGACGTCATTAATGTTGAACTGTCTGAGCTCTTCTTGCATGGCTTCAATCCAACTTTCATTAGATAGAGCTTCTTCTATGCTTTTTGGTTCAATTTCAGAAATAAGAGCTACAGCACTAGACTCTTCGCGCCTTTTGGATCTGATGCGAATTCCTTCATTAATTTCTCCGATAATGAGATCTTTAGGATGACCGGATTTATGCTTCCGCCATTCTTGATTTGATTTTCGGTTAAAGATCTCTTTCTTTATCTCGAGTCTTCACGAGTAGCTTGATGCTGATTTTCCAAAGTCTCGAGAAGCTTCTTGAGTTGTAATCTTTTGAGGGTCTCGGAGCGGAGTTCGGACTCTTCATGCCGAGTCTGATTTGGATTCATCTTGCGTAGAGTCTTGGAATTTGACATTCATTGACTCCTCCACAGATCGGCTCTTCTTATTATAGACTCGTAGGCTTTGCTTGATGTAGAATATCCAAGGAAGATGCCTTCATCTGATCTTTCTTCAAACTTACCAATTTGATCTTTTGCATTTTTCAATATAAAACATTTGCATCCGAATACATAAAAGTATGAAACAATAGGCTTCTTTCCTTTGAGTAATTCATAAGGGGTTTTCTCCGAATAGGTCTTAGAAAGACTCTATTGATTATATAGCATGCTGTTGAAACAGCTTCGGCCCAAAATCGTGAAGAAATTTTACTTTCAATTAACGAGTTCTAGCCATTTCTTGAAGAGATCGATTCTTCCTTTCCACAACTCCATTTTGCTGAGGAGTATATGGAGAGGAGAATACATGTTTAAATCCAGAATCATCACAAAATTTTGTAAAATTTTGATTTTCAAATTCACCTCCATGATCTGTTCTTATACTTGATATAACACATCCAATTTCATTTTGAATCTTTTTAGCAAATTTTTCAAAATACGAGAATGTTTCGACTTATTTGCAAGAAAATATACCCAAGTAAAACGGGAGTAATCATCTACAATTACTAGGCAATATTTCTTACCTCCAATACTGGGTTCTGGTTGGTCCGAAGAGATCCATATGCAGAATTTTGAAAGTACATGATTAGTAGAGACATGATTTATTGGTTTGAATGAATTTCTTACCTGTTTTCCCAGAATGCATGGTGTGCATAGATTGGTCTTTTGATATGATAATTTTGGTAGTCCTCGAACAAGCTGTTTTGATGAGATTTTGGCCAATTGCTTTATGTTGACATGGCCGAGCTTTCTATGCCATAAGCTTGCTTCGTCTTGAATTGAGATTAAGCAATGCGATTCATTTGGTTTTACGTCTAGGAGGTAGATATTTCCATGTCTTCGACCTTTGAAAGATCGAGTAGAGTCTTTCCGATTCCGAACATGTTCCTTCTTGGAAGAAAATCTTGAATCCAAAGTATCACATAGTTTACTAATGCTGAGAAAATTGTAATTGAGTCCTTCTACTAGAGAAACATTGTTTATTGTGAGATTTCCAATTTTGACAATTCCAAATCCCACAATATTTCCTTTGCTGTTTCCTCCAAATGAAACTTTTCCTTCATTCACTTGAATAAGCTTTATGAAGCAATTTGAGTCTCCTGTCATGTGTCTTGAACATCCGCTGTCAAGATACCATTTTACCTTTTTCTTGACGGAGACTCCGCATTCAAAAGAGAGTCTCAAACTTTCTTTGGTACCCAAATTTTCTTGGGTCCTTTGGTGTTAGTAGAATAAACATTATAAGGCCATGCTTTCTTAACAGGCTTCCAAATCATAGGACACTCTTTTTCAAAGTGATCCTTACCTGTTACACTTTGAACATCTTAGAGCATTTCGATCTCTGATTTTACAAAAACTTTCTTGAAATGATTTTTGTAAGCCTCTTTCGATGGTCTTTTCTTAATTCTTTCTTTTACTTTAGGAAAATCAATCAAGGGAATTGTTTCTGCTGTCATACCTAGACCAGACTTATTGAAGTAAGGTCTTTGAACTGAAAGAACTTTTTCAAGTTTTTCAGATCCTATAGAAAATTTCCTTGAAATATTTGATAAGTCAGTTTTTAGAAAAGTATTTTCTTTTAAGAGATTATCTTCTTTTTCTTTAAGAGTCGAAACATTTAAGTCTAAACTTTTGATTCTTTCTTCTAAAATGTTTTCTTATTGTTTTAAAGCTAAGTTTTCCTTTTTTAGTTCGGAAACTCTTTTGAGAGAAGTCTTAAGACTAAAACACAGTTCATCAATATATTTAGAGACTTTGACAGGAATTTTAAAATCACTTACCTCAAATTCACTGTCTGAGTCTGATCCAGAAATCTGAGTCCGAGTCTGATTGTGCCATCAGACACAGATTGGCATATTCATCATCACTTTCTTCACACTCGTATCACTCCAAGTTTCGGCTTTGAGTGCTTTTCGAAACTTTTCAGCTTTTCCTTTCTTCTTCTTGAAGAAGAGGACAGTTGGGTCTTATGTGTCCCTTTTCTTACATTCGAAACAAACTACATCTTTGTTCGGTTCCTCATCATCAACAGACTTGGATTGCTGTCTTTGAAAACTTTGTTTCTTGGAGTTGAACCTTCTTCCTTTCCTATTCAGTTTTGTGAATCTTCTTATCATAAGAGCAAGCTCCTCATCGTCCGATCATCTTGAATCTGCATCATCAGAATCATCATTTGATTTTAATGCAATGGATTTCTTACCTCTTGGATCTTCATCTTCATTAATTCGTTCCACTTCATAAGACTGAAGAGTTCCAATCAACTCATCGACAGATAGTGGCATAATTCTTTGCGTCTCTCTTATTGAAGTCTTTATATGATTCCAATCCTTAGAGAGTCCACGCAATAGCTTGTTCACTTTCATGGGATCAGTGATTTTTTGTCCTTGGTTCTCAAGACCATTGACAATATCTGTAAAACGACTAAACATGTCAGTTATAGGTTCTCCTGGTTTCATTTTGAAGGATTCATATTGACCAAGGAGAATGTTGATTCTGGTCTCCTTCACTCGATTTGTTCCTTCATAGGTGATGTGTAATCTGTCCCATACTTCTTTTTGCTGTAACACAAGAAGATATTCTGTTATATTCGAGTTGGTGACAAAGCACAATATAAAGAGTAAATTGCTTTTGCATCGAGTGCTTGTCTCTTATTTATTTCTTCCCGAGTAATTCCACTTTGGTCTTAATTGTTTCTTTTCCTCTTTCGAGACGATGCAAAGCAGTAGGAGTGATCCCTTTTTCCACAACGTCTCATTCGGAGGATCCTTTGATCGTAGAAAGGCTTTCATCTTGTTCTTCCGGATGTTGTAATCCTTTCCATCAAAGTAGGGAGGTCTGGTATTGCTTTGCCCTTCCACCAGCCACTGGTGCCAAAGCATACTAGCCATGGATCTTTTACTCTGAAGTAAAACACTTCAAATAAAGTAAGAACACGGGCTCTGATACCAATTGATATTGCTAGTGCTAGTACCTAGAGGGGGGTGAATAGGTATATAAACGATTTTTCTTGATAGACGTACAATACTTAGACAGTTAAGGAATTGCAACAAATAACAATCAATCGTAAGACTCAGTGAATGAAAGAGAGAATTAAACACGCGGTTTATAGTGGTTCGGCTTGATTCAAGCCTACGTCCACTCTTCGCACCGATAGCCAATCGGCTGGATTCCACTATGAACAAAGAGATGTTACGGCGTTGATCTTCCTTGATTTCGGGTGTAGATGAACTACCACACTCACTCAAGGTATCACCAAGTATAGACACTCTCTGTGTATACAATTTCGCTCAGACTGTATCGACTAATAATCAAGGTGCTTCAGACTCTAGAATTTTTCTATCGATCACACTACTAAAACAACTAGAACGTCTTCCTTTTATACTCCTTTATGCCATCATACCCATTGGCACTTACCAAAGGAATTCCTCCAATCTACCCGTTGGATGGAATCAATCAAGAAGATCATTCGAGCTATTAAAGGAATCTGACGATAGCCCATCAATCATGTTTGCCCATACAATCAGGATCTAGGTTTCCATGAATAGAACCTTCCAAGAATACTTCGTCGATCATCGGATCTTCAATTGATCTAGATACGAATCAAAGAATCCGTTATATTTATCCAGCCAAAAGATCTTCTCCAGAGAATGAAATCCTTAATCATTTTCTTCGGATTTGGATTTCCTTCGACACTGAATCAGATAGACTGCCAATGAGAATAATTTTGAGTCTTAAGTCTTGAGTCTTGATTCTTGAGTCTTGAGTTCGAGTCTTGAGTACCGAGTCTTGAGTATCGAGTCCGGTGATCGAAAGTCTTCGGACAATCGCAAATATCCGGACTAAACTGATAGAAACGTTTTGTCAGCTTCAAAATCTTCTAGAACGATTTCTCCAATAGGATTTATGCAAGAAAGCCATTAATTTTTCTTCACTTTAACAGTGGAATCCATATTATGTCTCTGGTGTAATCGTGGATCGTTCGGTCACTGCTGAACTTGTACGATCCAGCCAGGTTCAAGATCGACATTTTCACGTCTGTCACCGGGAGCAAGAAAGCTCTTGATGAAGCATCTCATATAAGAAAGTTTAAACCCAGAATTATAGGGCCGCCGGAATATCTTGCTTAAAAATATTTTAATATAGATCGACAAGAAAGAGATTAAGGTAACGATAAAGACATAAAAGTTCTGTTTATTTCGTGAATAATAAATAATTTGAAAAATATTTTTTGAAAAAATGATCCGATACATTGTTTACAAAAATAAATGAACAAAACATATTTTTATTGTTTACGAGAATATTTAGATATAAATTATTATTGATAATGAAAAATTTTCCCGCTGTTTAATTATTCCAAGCGATACAAACTATTAATATTAAGAAAATATTTTAAAAATCATTTATTTTTTCGCGAAACAAACGAAATCTAAAAATATCATAATTTTTGTGCGGCGTTCACTTAAATATCAAAATTTTTCAAATGATCACTTGAGTAGCATAGCTTTCTTAACAGAAATTAATCAGGGAGGTGGCGCGCGACCTCAAGGAGAGCTATGACACGCTGGACCCCAATTGGAAGGAGGCAGCGATGAAGGCGTGGGTGATTCCTGGAGGTGATGATCATGAACAAATGTTTCACACTTGAGATCTTGGGGACCATGACGCAGTCGATGGACGATATATGCACCCAACGACCCCATCGTCAGCGACCACGGAAAGCTTTACATGATACCTCTCCGGTTGGTCTATATGAAGAATCACGTTGAACTAGATCACCTATAACTCAATTCTTAATTTTTCTGCGCAAAAACAAAGGTCGGAGACCAGCATAAAACTGCAATTTCTTGGGTTTCTTTACCATTTATAGAGTCCTACAAGATTGTCCTCACTTGGAGGAAGATTTTTCACCCAAATCGCACTTGCCCTCATCCTTCCTCTCTACGTCATCTTCCTCACCCAATCCATGGTCTCGCAACTCCTCTTCTTCAATGACCTCAACTCTGCTTCTATTAGGGCTCTCGCTTACAATGCTGCAGGTAATCAGCTGCAGTTTTAATAGTAATTTCAAGGGATTAGGATTGGGGATTTCTTCTTGGCCCTAATTTAACCCCAACTAGTCAATTTGGGTAAGAACTAAGGCGAACACGTTATTTTTGGTTATTGGATTTCTCTAGCAAGCCACGTTAGCTGATACATAATAAATTATGCTATGTCGGATTTTCCGGTAAAGAAAATTGTTGATACACTTAAGTAATTATTTTATTTTTTTATTTTTTATAAATAGGTAGTCAAGTGCTTACTCAAGAAATTTTAACAATGAAGTGCGTGTCATACAAAAATTATGGCATATCTTATGTCCTTTCCCCTATTAAGGTATAACATGGAGCAGTAAAGGGATACGTCACCACACAATCAAATGTGAAATTATCTATCGTCTTAAGTTTGCTGGGATGCTGTTATGTAACATGTAGGAGGAAATCACAAGTTGAATTTGATAATCGTGATTGGGTGTTCATCTCTAACACTACCTATTTAGCATGGCGGTGGTGGTACACTTATCGGCACATGAATAGTTACGGCTTCAGCTAAAGATTCACACATGAGACTTATGTCTTCAACTGCAGAGATTAGGAGGACACAGAAGGTTCTAATAAAAGAAAGCTTACAGGAAGATCCGGTCACCCAGCATGCTGTTCCAAAAAAAGAAAAGAGAAGTCTTATTTGTACCTCTTAGCATATGCCATATATTATGACAAGTAAGCCGAGCCTTCAAAAGGAATATTCCTAGTAATCATATAGGGCAGTGATTATTTGAGGTAAATATTACCTGAAACATCATGGGACCTCGCCCATCTCATACGAGATTTGAGGTGTCAAAGGATAAGTGTTGAATTTCCACATTTACCTTGCAAGGGGAACACCATCACCGTCAAACCCCAGAGCGGCCAATTCAATGAAGCCGGTTGATTCCATCTCACTTTTTTCTGCCATGTCTATGGCCAGACACTCTTCAGTTTAGCTAAGATGTGACTTGTGTCTGGCCTCTTAATTACATATGGCGAAGCACATCACGACATCCCTATTCACGACTTTCCAAACTGTCATTCGTTGGGTCCGCGTGCTCTCTACGTCTCCGCTTTTGATGATTGGAGTCACCCACTGCATTTTCTCCGGTTTATATTGACCGAGTCATGGCTGCAATCCAAAAAGACCAAGACTTGCAAGCTAGGTCTTCGTCAGCAACAATCAATTTGATTGGTGACATATAAACCATTGTTTTTTTTTTTTTTTGGTCAAGATAAACCATTGTTAAATCTGTATCAATATATCATATTATGCGTTAATTTATTATTTATCATAACATTATTACCATGAATTATTTTTATTTTTCTGGCCGGAGGCAATCGCCTTCGGTTTAGCTAAGATGTGACTTGTGTCTGGCATTGCAGATGGCGAAGCACATCACGACATCCCTATCTTCGCTACTTTCCAAGCTGACATACCCTGGTTCTGCAATGCTCGCTACATCTCCGCTTTTGACAATTGGAGTCGCCCACTGCATTTTCTCCAGTTTATAGTGACCGAGCCATGGCTATAATCCAAAAAGACCAAGACTTGCAGCTAGGTCTTCGTTAGCATGTGCCCAAGTCTCAGCACTACAATCAATGTCAATACACGCAGCTTTTTTGATCGGTGACATGTAGATCATTGGTAAATCTGAAGCAACATATTATGTTATGCGCTAATTTATTATTTACCATATCATTATTATCATGAATTATTTTTATTTTTCCGGCCGGAGGCATCCGCCTTCAATTTAGCTAAGATGTGACTTGTGTCTGGCCTCTTAATTGCAGATGGTGAAGCACCAAACGACATCCCGATCTTGACGGCTTTGGAAGCCTAGCTCACGTTGGAGCCGTTAGGATATTCCTTGGGTCCGCAATGCGCTCTCTCTCCCCTCTTTTGATAATTGGAGTTACCCACTGAATTTTCTTCAGTTTATATTGACCGACTCATGGCTACAATACAAAAAGACCAAGACTTGCAGCAAGGTCTTCGTCGGCATGTGTCCAAGTCTCAGGACCACAATCAATTTGTTTGGGGACATATAAACCATTGTTAAATCTGTAGCAATATATCATATTATGCGTTAATTTATTATTTACCATAACATTATTACCATGAATTATTTTTATTTTTCTAGTTGGAGGCAATCGCCTTCGGTTTAGCTAAGATGTGACTTGTGTTTGGCATTGCAAATGGCGAAGCACATCACGACATCCCTATCATCGCGACTTTCCAAGCTGACATGCCCTGGGTCTACAGTGCTTGCTACGTCTCCGCTTTTGACAATTGGAGTCGCCCACTGCATTTTCTCCAATTTATAGTGACCGAGCCATGGCTACAATCCAAAAAGACCAAGACTTGCAGCTAGGTTTTTGTCAGCATGTGTCCAAGTCTCAGCACCACAATCAATGTTAATACGCAGCTTTTTTGATCAATGACATATAGATCATTGGTAAATCTGAAGCAACGTATC
This sequence comes from Eucalyptus decipiens, assembly GCA_014182575.1. Classification (NCBI taxonomy): domain Eukaryota; kingdom Viridiplantae; phylum Streptophyta; class Magnoliopsida; order Myrtales; family Myrtaceae; genus Eucalyptus; species Eucalyptus decipiens. The sequence continues at coordinate 33,395,207 of CM024618.1, read as the reverse complement.
ATGTTATGCGCTAATTTATTATTTACCATATCATTATTATCATGATTTTTTTTTTTCCTGGCCGGAGGCATCCGCCTTCAGTTTAGCTAAGATGTGACTTGTGTCTGGCCTCTTAATTGCAGACGGTGAAGCACAAGACAACATCCCTATCTTGACGGCTTTGGAAGCCAAGCTCATGTTGGAGCCGTTCGGATATTCCTTGGGTCCGCAATGCTCTCTCTCTCTCTCTCCTCTTTTGGTAATTGGAGTTACCCACTGAATTTTCTTCGGTTTATATTGACCGACTCATGGCTACAGTACAAAAAGACCAAGACTTGCAGATAGGTCTTCGTCGGCATGTGTCCAAGTCTCGGGACCACAATCAATGTCAATGCACAGCTTTTTGGATTGATGACAGATACACCATTCGTAAATCTAATGCAATATATCACGTTATGTGTTAAACAAAATTTCTATTTCTCTAATTTTTAATTTTTATGGAATAAATTTGAAATAAAAATTGGTTTGGTAACGTAATTTTATTTTTCTATTTTTAAGACAAATTTTTATTGCGGAAATAAATTTGGAGTAAAATCAAAATTACAAGTTTTAATTTTTTTATTTCTAGAACAAAAGTGAAAATGAAAACTCTTCTCATCGTTCACTCTCGTCACTACTCACTGCCCACCCGCCATTTGTGAGATGCCGGATGCCCACCGCCACCCTCAAGAAATAGAAATTTTATTCTGTTATTTTTTTTCACAAACATAAATTTTGAGTAGTTATCAAATGCGTTTATTTACTTAGAAACTTGTCAATGGAATAAAAATTGAGAAATTAAATCCTTGTCATAAATTGATTTCTGTTTCAAATTTTTTTTCATATGCGCCTTTATTATTTACCATATTATTATTAGAATGAATTATCTTTATTTTTCCTGCCGGAGGCATCTGCCTTCAGTTTAGCTAAGGTGTGACTTGTGTTTGGCCTTTTAATCGCAGATGGCGAAGCACAAGACGACATCTCTATCTTCACGGCTTTCCAAGCGTAGCTTATGTTGGAGCCGTCCGGATATTCCTTGGGTCGGCAATGCTCTATATGCCTCTTCTTTTGATGATTGGAGTCACCCACTGAATTTTCTTCGGTTTTTATTGACCAACTCATGGCTACAATACAAAAAGATCAAGACTTGCAGCTAGGTATTCGTCAGCATGTGTCCAAATCTCAGGACCACAATCAATCTCAACACGCAGCATTTTTTAGGGCTGACCTTAGGCGGGCGCCCTTCCGAGGGTGCAATGGAGGTCGCCAACCTAGGCCATGGGCCTTCTTGACCGCCCATTGACCCTGTCCAGGTAAGTATTGATGACATATAGACCATTAGTAAATCTGAAGCAATATATCAGGTTATGCACTAATTTATTATTTACCATATCATTATCACTATGAATTATCTTTATTTTTCCGGCGGGAGGCATTCGACATGGAAAACTAGTAAGGTAAATTATAATAAGGAAGAGTAATTAATAGGAGGGTGAGTTTTTACTCACGTTTTTAGCAGTTGGCATGGTCAGAAATAACTGATTGACAACAATGTTTTCATGGGAGATAAAAATTTCTAGCTCCGAATGCCATGTCTATATCATCTGCAACGACCATTGAAAAAACCATCAATATGAACGAACCTTACCATGGTTTAGGCGGACCACCATCGATTGCCATGCGTCATTACCGAAGGCTAATTTTGTTATATGGATTAAGAAAATCTATTTGGTTATGCATGGGTAACCCGAGAAAGGGAAAAGTACTAAAAAAGTCCTAAACTTTTTGCATTAGTACAAATTAGTTCTAAGCTTTTCAATTGGATCAATTTAATTTTAAACATTTTCACATTAGTACCAATTCAATTCATCTGGCCAATGTTAGTTAAAAATTACTAACGTGAATGTCAGTGGTCTTACGTGATACCCTAACGCGGACAAATTTTATAATTTTTAAATTTTTTTTTGAATTTTTTTTTTTCCTTTTATCTTTCTACTTACCCTTGGCTAGTGAGGGTGCGGCAGCCGTCGCCTAGATTTAGGCGAGGGCACCACACCCTTGCCCACTACAAGTGAGGGCATCAAGCCCTTGCTTAGAGGCAAGGGCCACACCAGCCTCACTTGTGACGTCGTAGCCATCATCCACCACAAGCGAGAGCCTTCATGCCATTGGTTGTGGCCAACAAGGGCGCGGAGGCCCTCACTCTTGGTTGGCAAGGGCCGCTGCGCCTTCGATGGCCAGTAGGCTAGGGTTTCGGCCCTCCTTGGATTGGGTGGGGGCTGATGCCCTTGCCTATGGCAAGCAATGGTCGGCCGGTGACCTCGTCAGCCAAGAGGTAAGGAGAAAGAAAAAAGAAAAAAATATTTAAAAATTATAAATTTTGTCCATGTCAGCGCTGGTGACGCCATGTAGAACTAGCAACAGCCACGTTAGCAATTTCCGTCCTAAATTGGGCGGATGGACTGAATTGGTACTAATGTAAAAATGTTTAGAACTAATTGATCTAATTGAAATATTTAGGACTAAATTGGTATTAATACAAAAGGTTTAGGACTTTCCTCGAGAAAGAGTAAGGCAATTGTCGCTTTCAATGAAAATGATATTTAATAAGTTTCTAAAAAGCACATTGATACCATTGAATGGACCTAAGCTTAGAACTAGGGAAGGCTGAGTCAGTTTCTGCAGATATGCTTTCCCACGATAGGTGAACCTCTAGTTCAAGCTCTTTAGAGACAACCTTTTAGCAGCAAATTACTCAAAAATTTAGTTCAGAGCCTAGAGATACTTAGGAATGTCAAGATTGTAACATTTCTAACTATTCGAGCTGTCTTTCTCAAGGGATCCTACTAGGCCGGAGAAGAATAAGTGTTTAGAAAGACATTAAGAGTTTTCACAAACACTCACTTTACTTTAGGGAACTCTGCCCAACACCTTACATCCTCTTTACCTTTTATAGGCATTAAGAGGTCACAAACAAATAAAGACCAAGCTCACAAGTCCTAAAACAAACAGAGGTTCTGGAACATCCGGTTGGGAATTATTTTAGGTAGTGAATTGTAATAGTAAATAGTGATTTCCCTAACCTATTACTACAGTAATTTGCTTCGGTGACCTAGCTATAAGCCTATCTCTTGTCACAGGCATTGTCTTCGGACTCATGGGAGTCAATAATCTCTTCCCTCACTAGCATTGTAGTCATAGTTTCAGTCATTAGAAATATGCATCTCTACAAGAAGATGTTATTCGTATTTTTGTTCAAGTTCTGCAAGTCGGATATTAGAGGGGCTTGGAATGACCTGTGATGTTTGTGTATTCCACATGTTTGTGTTGCTTGATGAAGATGCTTCTTCATGAGTCCTAGAGGAACTTGGAGTGTCGACAAACAGGTTTGGTTGAGGCTAATTGGATGATTGAGTATAGTAAGACATGTCCAGTCCTAGAGACAAGGACATAGGTCCTTGATCATAGGGGTCTAAGGGAAGGGCCCCCCATTGGGCATAGGGATCTTGAAATGATTATGCAGGTCATATGTATTTGTCATTTCTTGCTCATGTGATGGAGGTGTCCTTACTTGCTTGAACTCTTTGAGTGCTTTTTTGGCTTTCGGTGCAAGGTCATAATGATCCCATGCAGTGTATACAATGTAATTCCATACGTCTTCAACGATGGTCTTATTTTCCTGGCATAAGACTCTCTGAAGTTCTCGGTACTGGTGTTCATAACAACCAACATAGCCTGGAAATGACTTGTAAATACGAGGTTCCTTAAGGTGTGGCTGAGGTTTATAGGATGTAGTTCCTATACTTTGTGGATCATTGGCAATGGTGCCATTATTTCGTAAAAGCCCATGGTCGTTGAAGAAACACAACAGTGTGAATCTCCGAGTTTGGTCGGACAGTTCTTAGCTTTTGCTGTAGAAGGTGCTTCAAATAAGTGGGAGGATAAAACTAATTGAGGAAAGCCAAAATGTTTATGTCACTTTTCTTTTAAATATTTCGGTCGAGCCCGAATATCTTGATTAGATTGGTAATGAACCTTTTGGTTGGAATTTCAATAGTTATTAAGTACTTATTGGTTAAGTATCATAACAACCATCAGAGTTTACCAGGAATGCCATCTTCCTTCCAGATTAGAGGGTGTATGAACAGATAGTTGGAATTTAATCCAAAAAGATAAAAGATTGAGCCTCCATGGAGTTTGAATAGATCCATGTGGCATTGCCACATAAGGTTTTTCAGGTTTTTAGTGAGGTTGTCATTCTGGATTTGTTCAACAATCTCCGGGGGGTATTGCTAGCTTGGTTAATCTCGTATTCTTTCGATTTTATACTTTTCGTTGTAATGAAAAGTATTGAAGGCATGTCTCATAATTTACATGTTGATTTCGTCGGTGCCTTTGGTCTAGACATGAAGTTAGCAAGTACATTCTTTTTCCCAACAATGTGTTTGGTTTCGAACAACATGGCTGCTCAATATTCATCAGTGGCATCAGTTTGGAGATTTCTCTTTCTCGTCGATGGGATTTGTAATAGAGGAAGAATCTACATGATCTCCTTAAGTTCAACGACTACTTTAGTCTGAGATCTTCCCCAAGGTGGAAGATTCTTCTTTAGCATTGATTGTAGTGGGATCATCAATTTTGCAATGTTAGGAACAAAGTCTTTGAGATAGTTAATTCTCTCAAGAAATTGCCGAAATTGATGAACTTGCTTCGTCATAAAGTTCTCTTTTGAAAACTTTAGCAATTCCTGCACAATGTGTGGCTCTGGATAATATGTCCCTTTATTAAGATGCATACCAAGAAATTCAATTTATGTTTAGGCTTCTTTGAGAAAGCATAATCCCATACTCCTTTACAATGTCTACAAATTGCACAAGAAGTCGGCAGTGGGATTCCTCATCAAGGCTATAGAGCAAGATGTCCTCAATGTATACTACTAAGCTTGACAATATTGGTTGGAAAATTCGACACATGGCCTTTTGGAATAAGGATTAAGCCACTTTTAGGCCAAAAGGAAGAATCTTCCATTGAAAATACAGAACCCTATTTTGGGCATGTCTTTAGGATGAATGCCCAATTGCCAAAATCTGGCCTTAAGATTAAATTTCGAATAGATATGGGTTTGGATAATCCAGCAAAAAGGGAATTTCTCAAAGGCAGAAGGAATTTGTCATATTAAAGGAAAAGGTTAAGAGGCTAATAGTTTATTACCAGTCGCATCTTTTCTATGTTTTGCTTAGCACGTTTGTTGACACAAAAAGCTTCGCAGGCCCCTTAAGAATGCCCCTTAAGAATTTAAAATTTCAATAAGGTTTTGTTGTAGCAGTTCTGAGCATTCATTTTGAGAAGAGACTAGGTGTTTTGGCTTTATTCTCATGTGACTCGCCTTGGTCGGATTTATGTGTTCATTTTTTTTAAGGGAATGCGAACAAAGAATTCTGAATTTTTCCATAAAGGATCATGACATTTTTGAGAAAATTCAGAATGGGATTCTGAACAAGATTCTAACAATTTTTGCATGATCGGATCTAACAGACTCATATGAATGGAAAAAAGTCTTTAGATATTGACGAATTCAAAGAATTGATCCTTATACTTAAGACCTTTTTTAAAAATAATACGGAGTTGAGAAATTTGAGTGATGACGTCCCAACCAATAATTAAATCTTTGTTGGAGAGACTGAATCCGAAAATCTTTGTGGTTATGGAATATTGGGGAAAAAATTGAACAGTTACTTGGGTAGTTCTTACGTTCGTAAAAAAAGTATCTCTTGAGGCAGAATCAAAATATCAAACAAAGGAAGTCCAATATTCTTCAGGAAGAATTTTAGTGTCTAGGATTAAAGAACTTATACTAGTATCTATGAGAGCAATGATTGTGATAGGTTTGGCAAACTTTGAAGTGAAGATTTTTACAGGAAAATGAGGACAATGGGTTTGGCTTGAAAATATACTAGGATCTTGTTCTGAGAAAGTGAGAGATATATGAAAAAGATCTTTAGAATCTAAGTCAGAATTAGTTTCACTAGGAGTTTGATAACAAGAAATGGCACAAAGAGTTTGTTCGGATGATTTTTCATCCGCAGAAAACAATGATTCAATATCATCATTTTTTAGTGAAATAATAATTTTAATCTCTATGTGATGTATCAAATGATTCTGACTTTTTTTTTGCCTAGGGGCAATTTTTGGCGAAATGACATTTTTTGTTATAAATGAAGCATCAAGATAATTTCTTGCGGCTTGAACGATCTTTCATTTTGCGTAGGAATCGTCATTTCTTCTTTCTCCGGGAATGCTTGGATCCATGCTTGGATTTTCTTACCTAGAAAATTTATCCCAAACTTTTTTCTTTGCAACACACAAAATCTCATACTTTGCCAACTGTGATATATTTACCCCAAACTCTATGGCCGAAGAACATTTCCGTCTTTAATTTTTTTCTTTCCTTTTTTTTTTGGTCACTTTTTTGTTCTCTCTTCCCTCTGCTAGCCATGGCGGAGGGAAGCCAGACTCAGGTGAGGGTGACCCTCGACTGGGTTTGGCAAGGCCGACCCTCGTCAACCTAGGTGAGGATGGCCTTTGCTTATGTTGCAACCCTTGCTCGACGCAAGCGAGGCGAGGGCAGCCCTCACCTAGGTCTTACTTCACTCTGCCATGATTAGCAAAGGGAAGAAAGAAGAAAAAAAAGAGAAAAAAGGAAAAAAAATTAAAAAGTAAAAGACAAAAATGCTCTATAATTTTAAGTAAATGTGTCACATGGGTACAAGTTTGAGATTTTTTGTGTCATGAAAATTTTTTTTAGATAAATATGTCACAGTTAGCAAAGTTTTGAGTTTTTTTGTGCCCCCCTCTCTCCATGTCATGAGAATGACAGAAATGCCAAGGCAGTATACCTTATGATCGATACGCAGCCTCGAACACACTAGTGGACAACAAAAGGGGAAACTTACAGGCTCCAATGACCAACCGTATTAATCAGTCACCACCATTGAAAAGGTTGCTACATGTGAAAACTAATCAGACTTCAAAAACATGACCCGCCAATCGCGCTCCCCAAAGTCCTGCTTTACATTTTTCTCTTGGCTCTCACAAATCCTTCGATGTAGCTACTAAAATTCATGTACCGATAGATCACATACGGGGTTCAATTCAGCGCCACCGCGATTTGCATTAGATATCTCCTAGCTTCCGAATGCCGAACAAACACACATCTCCCGAGTAAAAGAAAAACATCTACTTCGAAGAGATTGGACCCGAGACGATGCGGAAAACGGAAAGAACCGAAATGCTCGGATCTTCGACGAGACTAAAGCACGGAACGCAGCTGCAACGGCTCAAAAACGACGCGTACAGCCTAACCCCACTCAATGACTCCGAGATAAATGTGTTAAATGGGTTGTGCAACCCATTTATGGACCCATTTATGATTAAATGGGTCATTAATGGGTCAAGCTTTATTTCATAAAGCACCCATAATAGGTTTTAATGGGTCAAGACTAAGATATATGGGTTTTAAATGGGTCAACTCTCTAACCCGTTTATGACCCATTTATCAACCCATTAAAAATGAACCCATTTATTTTCATTCAAAACATCACTATCTCTCTCTCTCTCTTCTCTTTAACTTTACATTTTTTTATTTATAAAAACCAAAATTATAACTATTTTTTATTATAATTATTTTTTCTTTTTTTTTTTTTTTCTTTCTCCGATCGTTGGCTTGGCGATGGCTGGCGACCGGCCAGGCGAGCCTCGAGCTCACCGGCGTCGGGCATGCTCGAGCTCGAGCCTCGCTAGCGTCGAGCGAGGCTCTAGCCTCGCCAGATCCGGCGAGGGGCGAGCTCCGACACCAGCGAGCCTCGAGCTCACCAGATTTGGCGAGGCGGAGGCCTCGCCGACATTCAATGAGGCTCAAGTCTTGCCGATCTGGCGAGACTCGAGCTCGCCGGATCTGGCGAGGCGGAGGCCTCACCGACATCCGTTGAGGCTCGAGCCTTGCCAATTAAGCGAGACTCGAACTTGTCAGCATTGGGCGAGGCTCCAGCCTCGCCAAATCCGGCAAGGGGCGAGCTTGAGCTCGTTGGCGTTGGCGAGCCGGGCGAGCCAGCTTGCCTGTGGCTGGTCGCCGGCCGTTGTCGTGGCTGGCGAACGGCTAAAGAAGAGGAAGAAGAAAAAGAAAAAGAAAAAGAAAATTAAAAAAATTAATTTTTAAAAATAAAAAAATTATTATTATTATTATTTTAAAATTATAAAATTTATCCATTAAATTTGTATTGTATAAAATTATGTTATCAATACCATTTATATATATATAAGCTTTTTTAGGTTTCGTTAAATGGGTCAGGTATGGGTTGGGTATGGGTCGGATCAGGTATGAGTCAAAAAATTTGCACTACAATAAATGGGTCATAAACGGGTTAAATGGGTCGATTTGGATCAGACCATTTATGACCCTACCCAAATTTGACCTGATCCACCCATTTAACAGGTCTACTCCGAGACGTAATCGTCACTCGCCTGTCGCCATCGTTGGGTTAAAAAAAACCTCACAACCATCTCCTCCTAAAAAAAAAAAGAAGAATAAAAACGGACCAATGCGCACGTGTCTACGCTCAGGTCACAACCAGAAGCCACGTGAGGTTGGGAAGGAATTCCCAGCGGCTCAGGGTCAAAAACACGGCACCATCTACACTCCCTCGACGGCAATGCGAAACGAGAGGAGCTAAGAAAGAGAGGAAGACAGCGCACGAGAAGCGGCCGAGAAACCCTAGGAGAGAGAGAGAGAGAGAGAGAGGAGCGGGAACCTGCAGGAGAGGGAGGGCCAGACGAGGTTGTGGTTGGCGAGCCAGTCGTAGAGGACAGGGACGAGCGACTTCCATTGGGTGTACCTCTCGTCCACCGATCTCCCCGCCCCCTTCCCTCTCTCCTTCATCTCCTTCTCCTTCCTTCCTTCCTTCCTTCCCTCTCTCTCGGCGTTTCTCATTTCCCGCCTCTTCTCGACCTGGCAGACGAAGTGCGAAGTGGGGAAATGGAAATGGGACGACGGTGGCCCCCCAACCCTCCTTGTTCCGGCCGAAACTCCATCGTCCGTGCCCGAATCTACGTGGGTTCGATTGGTGGGGCCCGCGTATCGACGGCCCCGATTTTTTCCTTTTTTTAAATCCCACGTCTGGGTCCCAGTCAGACTAGAAGGCTCGGCTTGTTCCCGGATCACGAGGCTTCGTTCGCGGTCGCGGGCTCACCGGGCCTGTCTTCGGCTGGGACGGGGTTCGGTCAAGAAAATGGGCCCTGTCTGTTTTATGCCGGCCCAATTTGGTCTTCGGCACGGCCTGCGGGAGAGAGTTTTCGAGCCCATATGATAAGGCCCACGTTTCAATTTCATTTAGATAGGGCAAATTAATTCGGTTCTTCTTTTCACTCTAGTAAATTCTTCAACATCCGGCCCCAACTTCTCTAGAATATATGACAGCCACGAAAAACTTAAATTCAACTCGTCCAACTCGCGTGCACATCTCTCGCCGATTTGGCTTCTTTTTTCACTAGCTATTTAAAAGCTCAATACCTTTTGCTAAAGGAGATTGCTTGGAAATAGTTTAAGTTTGAACTTATCAACATATCCAACTGAATGAATCCACGTTCATTTAAAAGTTTGAATCAATGAGTTATGGGCCAACTAGATATGGTGTTTATTCCAAATCACATCAATTCTTTGGTGCGAATTTTTTTTTAAATAACTTACATGTACATTTCAACAATCTATATTCTTTTCGTTTTGTTTTAAGATTATAATTCTTCTCTTGACTCTCTCGCTCAATACTCCCCTCTCCTCCATGTCTCATCTTCGTCTCACTCCTTTCTTCCGTCAATGTTTCATTTTCGCCTCTCTCATCCTCGAAATCTAGCCCTCCTAGATACTTGCCTCACTCAACTCCTAACACTATTCATCTCTTTCTCTCATATAATTCATTGTGTTTGCATCTTGATCTTGAAAATTTGTCCTGGACCACCTTTTGCCATGATGATATAACGTAGGCCATAAATGAGGTTTGAATGATTCTACAGGATAAAAAAAGTTAGGCAAGGAAAAAAAGTGGTGGGCCTCAGTGACCGGTCCCTCAAATAGACCCATGGAGTCGAAATTTCCAATTTAAGAAGAGGCGCATATTTTTATTAGTTATATATATTCAAGAATACATTTGAATATACATTTTTATCCATTTTTGAATTCAAATTCAATAAGCGATAGAAGGTGATGGTTTTATGTGATGGGCTTAAGGCCCGTCCCCCCATGTTGGGCCTAAAAGCCCGGCCCATAAGATTAGGGCCCATGGATGAAGGGGTACATTTCTATTTTTGAAGGAACGTATATAAGGGAGGAAAGAGAGGAAGAACGCACCCTTTGGCAATTTCAACGTACGTTCCTCTCCCTCTCTTTTTTCCTCCAAGCGCTAAAGGCGACGCCGTCTTCCCTTCAAGGCTAATCGACATCATCAGATCTAAAGGGATCAGAATTTCTTCCTCGATCTTCGGCATTGGTGTTTAATCTGTGGCTAACAAGGTACGCTTGATTGCATGGTGTGCTTTAGGATCGGTGATACATGTATTTCCCGGGCTTATCTTCCGCATTCGTTTTAGGGGTTCGATTTAGTGTCGAATCCGATTTTCAGGGATCCGTTATTCCCAACATTGGTATCAGAGCCCTAGTTCATGTTTTCCCGACCCCTTTCATGTTTATGGATGATTTCTTATTGTTTTTTCGCGGAATTATTTGGCCGACACGGATCGGGGCGAGAAATCCCGACACCCGAGCACTGTTCATCCGTTTTTTCGAGTTTCCGTAAGTCGAAATAAATTTCTGAAGGCATAGGGTGAAAGCACTCGTCAAGACGAGTCCGACGACATGTTAGGCGTCACCGGGCAACGCTGGACGCGCCCACACGCGCGGCCAGAAACCGCTGCGCTTGGGCGCGACGCGCCCGAAGCGCTGGCTCCGCCAGCACGTGCGCCACACGCGCCGGTGGCGAACCGGCACGTGTGCGCCGGCGGCCGGCGAACTGGCGCGTGCTGACGTCACCGTGACGTCACGGTAACCGTCAGGATGACGTCATCGCCAACGACCGTTGGCCGGCCAATCACCGGTCGGCGACCCGACCCGACCCGACCCGACCCGCATGGAGCCTAGCGCATGTCGCGCACGTGCCGGCTAACGTCTGCGTGACATCAGCCCACGCATGCGCGCGGCATGTGCCGAATGACGTCTGCGTGACGTCATCCCGCGCACGCACAAGGCACGTGCCGGTCGATTCATCCGACCGGCCGGCCGGTCCGACCGGCCCGACCGGTCCCACCGGTCCGACCCACGTCATCGTCGATCCGACCCGTTGACCGTTGACCGACGACCGTTGACCCAAAAAAAAAAAAAAAAAAAAAGGAATTTGTTTCCTTTTCATTTATGCCTACGTGGGTTATATGTAATCCATTATTTATTCTGCATTTGTTGCATGAATTTTGGAAAATTATGTATTTTCCCTTATGTAAATTATGGATTATGAGTAATCCATTTTTAGTTCTGCATTTGTTGCTGGAACTATGATGCGTTATGCACGGATACCTGCAATCCCGAGAACAGATGAGGGAAATGCAAGATTTAAAAGGCTGATGTCAGATTTAGCTAATTATCGATGGCATGACGGTGATTTAGTATCACATGTGGTCAGGGTCAATTAGATGATACAAGAAATTATCTGGAATGTTTATCTTATGCCGGATTTTGAGAAGGTGCCGGATTTGATGAACACTCTTCCACCTATATGGCAAATAGTGTTAGATCGGCTATGGGAGGTCAACGTGGTCCCGGGTTATAGGAGGCTAGTGGAAACTTTTGTAAGAGAGTACTATAGAATTGAGTTGGCCAAAACTTCAACCCTTAAATTGAGCGCCACATGGCGTAGAGTAAATGCGCCTTAGTGGCGACATGAAAGCTCTCCAAAAGTTTTTCCATGGTTGGCAAATGTGCCTTCAGTTTTCTCAGATATTTTGAATGATACATTAGAAGGGACATTCCCTATTTATTTCTTAGATTAGTTTGAGATTTTTTTTTTTGAATGTGAATATCTCTCTCTATGTTGATATTTTCCTCTGTATATATTGCTTAGTGTAATTGATAGTTATATATTGTGAAAGTATTATTATATTGTATGTTAAATATTATTTGCTTTCTGTTATTGTTGACTACTGTGGGTAGTTGATAGAAGTTTTTGTAACTTCATAGAATTTATTTTGCATAAGACAATTATATTAATAATAATTTTGAGTTAGGATTTTTGGAGGATGATTGGAAATATAGTGACATTTTGATTCTGAAGCCTTACTTGAAATTATTCATTAATATGATGGGTCTGTGCAAATAGGGATGCATAAATGATAAGCATTAATTATTCGTGCATATATGTCTGATGTATTCAGATCGATGCTTTCAGCAACTAAGAACGTAATTGCTGATATGAACGGCAACAATTGTGAAATATTGAATATGAAGATTCAATATGTGCTGGAAAAGTAAGAAGCACTATAAGCTCTTGACCATGTTATGGAAGATCTTGAGGATGCCGTGCGCCACCTTGAGCTAGCAGAGGACCGCTTAACGGCATTTGAGCCGAAAATAGATATTTGCAATGCTGGTTCTAGCTCAGAAAGGGCTTTGAGCTCTAAGCGCAAGCGTATTGATTCGTTCAATATGTGGGAATACAAAGGATCAAGTCCTTATTGCAAGAAATCGAGAGTTAACCAACACAGGAGAGGAAAACGTCCTCAAGTGAAGAAAATGTCAAGGGTGAGGTGTTACAATTGTGACAAGAAAGGTTACTATGCTCGCAACTGTTGTGAGCAGAAAAATGTAAACACCTATTGTACATTTGAGAACTTTGCTTATGTGTCAAGTTCTATATTATTAGCTGAATCCAATCCTTTGTGGACTGTAGATTCAGAAGCGACAGACCATGTAGCGAAGGATAGAGGATCCTTCGTGGAATTCCGACGATACCAACTGGAATTAAGTGAATCTATGTAGGAAATAACTTTAGAGCTGAAGTTAAAGGGATTGGCACCTGCCAATTGAACATGCGTGGTGGACGCAGCTTGTTCCTACATGATGTTCTATATGCTCTGGAGATACGTCGAAATTTAAGTGTCTGTTTTGGTGTTGGTTAAACTTGGTTTTAGTGTGAACTTCCGTAATAGCGATGTAGATTTGTATTTGGATACAAACTACTATGATTGTGGTCACTTTCTGGATGGTTTTATTGTACTAAATGTTGACTGTGTTAATGTCAATATTTGTTATTCCCTTGTTTCACGTCTTCTACTTCATATGATAATTATGTGATTATGTGGCATGCTAGACTTGGTCATATTGGCCAACAACGTATGAATAGACTAGCCAAAGAGGGCTTGTTTGGCAACATTGAAAAAGTCGATTTGCCCATATGTGAGCATTGCCGGGTTGGGAAAACGACAAGGAAACCATTTGGAAAAGATAAAAGAGCTGAATTTCCTCTGCATTTAATCCATACTGACGTCTGTGATTTAATGAATGTGAGAGGAAGGCATGGGGCTGTTTATTTCATCACAGCCTACTAGAAATGGTTAGGTCCATGATGGCGCATGCTAACTTGCCTATCACTTTTTGGAGTGATGTGTTGTTAACTGCTGCCTATATACTTAACCGGGTGCCTTCCAAATCAGTTACTTCAACTCCATATGAGTTATGGACATGTAGCAAAATCGGATTTAAGTTTTCTTAAGCCATGGGGTTGTGCTACCTATACTCATGAGTCATCTCACAAGTTTGGGAAATTGGGTCCCAAAGTAAATAAGAGTATTTTCATGAGATACTCCGAACACTCGAAAGGGTATGTGTTCATAGGTGAGCAAAAAAGTGGGAGTATAACTGAATTTGAATCACGGGATGTCACATTCTTAGAGGATGAATTTCCTAAGCAGGGCGAAATAGGGGCAGATTACTCCCTATTTGAAACCTTGGATCAAGACAATGATATTAGTGGAGTTCGTCCAAGTGTGAGTAATATGAGAAGTGATGAATTGAATTCAACTCATTCTCAATTGCAACCACATGATGAGACGACGTCATCATTATCTAATCCTAGTGGGAGCATAATGGGGAATGATGTGCTAAGTGTACAATCTCCCATACGGCGAACAAGTCACCAAAGTATTCCCCGTCGACGTTTTGACATTGAAGGGGAAACTTTTATGATTGCTCCGCAAGATGAGGGTGAGCCAAGAAATATCAATGAGGCTCTGAATTGCCCTAGTAAGGAAAAATGGATTCATGCAATGGAAGATAAAATAGAGTCAATGAAATCAAACCAAGTCTGGGAACTGGTTGATCTTCCAAAAGGACGCAGAGTTATTGGGAACAAGTGGGTTCTCAAAATAAAGCGAAAGGCTGATGGCTCGATAGAAAGGCATAAGGCTCGCCTTGTGGCGAAGGGGTATAATCAACATGAATGAATTGATTATGAAGATACATTTACTCCTGTAATGAGATTTACCTCGATTCGCATTATTCTGGCAATAGTGGTTAGTATGGATCTTGAGTTACATCAGATAGATGTAAAGACTGCTTTCCTCAATAGAGAATTAGAGGAAGAAATATATATGGAACAACTTGCTGGTTTCATAGTGAAAGGCCAAGAAGAAAAGGTATGTCGACTTTTGAGGTTAATATATGGCCTTAAGCAGTCATCGAGACAATGGTATATACGTTTTCATAATGCCATAATAGCATATGACTTTACAATGATAGATGAGGATCATTGTGTATATATCAAAAGATCCAAAGATCAATTTGTGATCATATCATTATATGTTGATGATATACTAATTGCCGGAAGCAATATGGAGTTTGTTAATATTGTGAAGAATTGGTTATCTTCCAACTATGAGATGAAAGACATGGGTGATGTTGCATACATTCTTGAAGTTAAGATTTCAAGATTGTAAACCCATAGACACTCCTATTGCAAAAGGTGAAGGAATGAGCCATAGACTGTGTCCACGGACTCCACAAGAGAAGGAACAAATGAAACATGTTCCTTATGCTAGTGCTGTTGGAAGTTTTATGTACTCTATGATGTGTACAAGACCTGACATATGTTTTTGTAGTTGGAATGATGAGAAGATACCAATCCAATCCAAGTCAAGCACATTGGAAAGCCGTTAAGAGAATACTGAGGTATCTAAAGGGGACTGCTGATTATATGCTGAGTTATTAAGGAAAGGATCTGCGACTCTAAGGTTATTCTGATGCTAATTGGGGAGGAGGTTTAGATGAAAGAAAATCTACCTTTGGGTTTATTTTCTTACCGAATAATGGCACCGTATGTTGGAGCAGTAAGAAACAAAAGTGTATAGCCTTGTCCACGATGGAAACTGAGTTCGTGGCATTATCAGCAGCAATATAAGAAGATGTTTGGCATAAGAGATTATTGGATCATTTAGGTGTTATTGCAGATTTGTTATTGGTTAACTGTGATAGCCAAGCAGCGAAAGCGCACACCAAAGATCCAAAATATCATGACAAGACCAAACATGTAGATACCAAGTATAATTTTGTCAAAGATATGATTGTACGAAAAGATGTGAACTTACAGTACATATTACGCATATAATGGTAGCAGATCCTATGACAAAGTCAGTAACTAGAGATGTGTTTTGTGGCCATATGAAATCTCTAGGATTGCGTAGAGTCTGATGTACTGAATATTGTAATTTCCATAAGTGTTCACATTTGATGAATTTGTGTTTTCATCATTAATGCCTATGAATCTTTGTTTGATCTTTATGCATCTTAATGCTCAGTGCATTGCTTTAAGTTGAGAAAGTATTTCGGACAGATATAAGATTAGCCCACTCACACGGGTAATCGCCTCTATTTACTGTGTGATAAATAGAGATGAAACTGTTTTTAAGCTTATTATCTAGGTGATAATCAAAAGCTCAAGCTTAAAATACGTATATCGCCTTAACTGGGTGTTAAGATGATGACATAATACTTACTATATCCGAAAGTGAAATACCCCACATATTTTACTTTATCTGTCTATGATGCCAGATGTGAGTTCTGATGAATTTTGTAAATGAGTAGATACGTGAACTCAAGTTAGACATTGGGTATGTCTGAACTATCATCTGTACGGTATTGAAGTTGTAGACATACGCTCCATGGAAAAGGAGTTAATACCGTAATTCGTATTTCATACTACGTATGCATGAGACGACCAATAAGAGTGGCAAAAGTTTGATCTCAACTTTTATGCCGTGTGAGGCTCTTGAGGAAAAGAGTTCCTCAGTTTGAGTCCCCTCATGATTCTTACTTATTCTCAAGATTTCTATTTAGTGTTTACTATCTTAGGATGTTGCCAATGGTTATGAGTTTGATTCGATCTAATGGGACATTTCTAGAAAAGCAAGCTGAACTGAAATTGAGAGTTTGAAGGAAAAAAGGAAGATCGATTTTGGAGAATCACATTATAGTTTTGTATTCACTGGTCGACCAATTATGACTGTATTTGTGATAATTATAATTGTAAATACAATATATATATATCACTGTTTAAAAGAGATCAAGAGAGATGTAAATGTGATCGATCGATCTAAGGTATTGCATACTAAATCTACTCAGAGTGAGACGCCCATTATGAGCTGCTATATATTCCTAACAAATGTATGGCAACGAGCTCTCAAAGTATACTGGTCGCACGGATTATTCACCGGTATGAATGTTGAAGAGAGGTAAAGAGAATCATGTTCGGCCCACCATGTGCGAGTGGGAGATGATGGTTTTATGTGATGGGCTTAAGGCCTGTCCGCCCATGTTGGGCCTAAAAGCCCGGCCCACAAGATTAGGGCCCATGGATGAAGGGGTACGTTTCTATTTTTGAAGGAACGTATATAAGGGAGGAAAGAGAGGGAGAACGCACTCTTTGGCAATTTCAACATACGTTTCTCTCCCTCTCTTTTTTCCTCCAAGCGCTAAAGGCAACACCGTCTTCCCTTCAAGGGTAATCAACATCATCGGATCTAAAGGGATCAGAATTTCTTCCTTGATCTTCGGCGTTGGTGTTTAATCTGTGGCTAACAAGGTACGCTCGATTGCATGATGTGCTTTAGGATCAGTGATACATGTATTTCCCGGGCTTATCTTCCGCATTCGTTTTAGGGGTTCGATTTAGTGTCGAATCCGGTTTTCGGGGATCCGTTATTCCCAACAGAAGGCTTGTGAGACAGATCACTAAGCCAATCCTAATTGATTGAACCTGAGCCATGTGGCACAATTACGTGCCGCAACTTATCATGTGTCGTAGAGGCAAATTAAGTGTTACATGATAAGCACTGGAGCAAGCATTCTCTCGGCTCTTGTTTTAACCATATACATGATACGAGAAGATAAAATTCATGCACATATTCACACAATTTTCACCATTTTGACCAATAATTTACCGTATTAGTTCCATACGCTAATCCGTAAGCTTCTCTTGTTTATCCCTTTTTCTCTATCTAGCTCTTTTTTCTTCATTCATTGACCGCTAAGAAATGATAAGCCGTCGACTTATAAAAATATAACGTGGGCCAAATGATGGCCCAAGCCCGAATACCAATTAGATATAGCTGGCCATAGGATGTCCACAAAAGGACATTTGGAAGTAGCAATATGTTTCGATTCTCAGGTGAGATCAATCAATTAATAATCGTGCAAGAAGAAACAATACACTCGAACATATAATGTCATCCTTTCGTCCTCCCCCTTGTCTCATTTTTTGAAATTTTAATTTTTGAACCGATGCAGCACAAATATACGATTTTCACTATGGGACGATATGGGATGGGTCCAATGTTTAACTTACGCCTAAAGAGCCTTCCAAATTCAATTATGACTAAGAATGCGTTTGGGAGAGCTTATGAGAAATGCTTTTGCACAAATGCCATGGACTTTAGGTTAAGAGGCTCTTGATAAAATGTAAATAGCGTTAAGTAAATACTATGCATATAGGCTAAAGGATTTATACGAAATGCAAATAGTGTCTACATAAATGATTTCGTGTTAAAAAAAAAAGATTGCAACAGTGGCAAGCGAAGCTAGAAGCTTTGGCAACAATTGTTGCTAAGGTCACCAAATCCCAGGTGTGTCAACATTGAAGTTTGCACAACCCTAGGTGACTCATGCCAATGTTCTAGATCTCCAAAAATCCATATTTGCAGAGTCCTAGACGTTAGCGTTGCGCGAATTCAGCCACTTCTTCTATGACCTTGTCAAGCCAGATATACACTTGGGGTGAGCGTTGCGCATGCTAGGTGATAGGCCGCAGCACTTGGATGTCAAAGTTGTGAACAATGATGAGCCAAATCTAGAAACGATGGTGAGCTTGTCGAGGTAAAGTTCATATTTCTCATTGACAAGAAGGGACGGGATCCTACTTCCCGGTGAGCAAGTGGGGGACCGAGGGCTGCCCCCATGCCAACGGAGGGCTTTTATAGTTTAAGTCAATATCTTATTGATAATTAATATTTGGGCCCATAATAGCTACTAAGTATATATAATATCTTTCTTTGTTACAAGAAAGAGATGTGATATGTTAATTATAGTTGAATCTTATGTTAGACGTAACCCTAATTTAAGGGTAAATCATGATAAAAATCTTGTGTTTTGATTTCTTTTTCTTGCTTTTATTTTATATATCACTATGATTATGTGCGGAATTTTAACAAAGCTCAGGAGCGACCGTGGATTCTCCAGATTTTGCCTTGACCCCTTAGATCTCGCCTAGCTGACCCATGATGTTGACCTCGGGCAACACTCAACCCTTGGTGATGGTCCTCTTCATGGATTTGCTGAGTAGAATTGAGGCTTTTGTGTTTGAAAAGCTTAAAATCAAAAGTATGTTTATTGAATGGGGGTAAGATGGAAAATAAAAAAATTCATTAACTTACTGTTCAATGTCTCGAGAAAGCCAGAATGATGCTAATGCTGAACCGATGGTTCCGTGAGAGAAATTTCTTTACAAATGCATTACAGTTCACAAATGGGCTTTCAAAACCTTTTACCAAACACATGAATTTCAAGCCAACTTTTTAGGCTAAAAATCCATTGGCAAAGCTATATCAACCGGACTGTAAATAACTTTGATCGTTTTTTTGTTGTAAAGTTATTAGGTCGAGGCAAATCTTATGGAACAGATCTACCTTGCTCAACGTCAAGAGTAACGGATAAAAAATGTTGTTTCTAATCTACGGCTATACAAGTAAATGAATTTATTTAAAACAGTGGTCTATGCCAATCCATACTCTTTTTTATTTCTTTACTCAATATAGCTCTCAATTTTTCACGACCATAAAGCGATTATTAGTCACCAACTTTTGGGATGAGGAATTCTCTGTATTTTTTTTTCAATAAGAGGATTTTTTTTTTTTATCGGTCATACTCTACTCTTATTCTAATATTTACTTTTAAACTTTTGCTCTATCTCTTTATAGAACGTAAAAATCAAAATCTATATCTAAAACTAAATTATTCTCAAAACTCCCAACTCCCATTTCTCAAGGTGGCCACGAGGGAGCCCTAGTGGTAAGATGAATGAGCAATTGGAATGTCTCCACTTCTTTTTGTCATTAAGGACATGTTTGTTTGTGTTCTTTTTTTGGTTCCCCGAAACACAATTTTTGTTCTTTTGTTCCGGGGAACAAAAAAAGAACGAAAACACATTTATTTACACTTTTGTTCCTGGGAACAAAAAATCTATCTTTTTGTTCTTGGCAACACTTCCGATAAACAATTTTTCTCTCTTCAATTTTTTATTCTCTTTTTTTCTTCTTCTTTTTTATTTTGCTGGTTGCCGACTTCGGCCATGGTCGACGACTAGCCGTCAAGAGCCGGCGACCTCACCGAAGCGTTGCTGGCCCCCGGCGAGGCTCGGCCTCGCCTACCTTGCCTTGGTTGGGCGAGCACGAGCTAGCCTAGATCCGGCGAGGCCGAGCTCGCCCAGCCACCGGTGAGGCTAAGCTCGCCCAGCCACCGGCGAGGCCGAGCCTCGCCGTTGGGTGAGGCCACAGGCCCTCTTTGGCCGGTTGCCGGCCATGGCCGAGGCCGGCGACTGGCCAAAAGGAAGAAAAAAAGAAAAAAGAAAAAAGGAAAAATAAAATTAAAAAATTAAAAAAATTAAAAGAAACAAATGTGTTTATGTTCTTATTCTATTCCAAGAACAAAAATTTTGTACATTTACCAAACGCATTCTTCTGTTCAAAAATTGTTTCTCAGAACAAAAATATTTTTTCCTAGAATAATTTTTAAACAGAAACGCTACCAAACGCATCCTAAATGGCCGATAAGGATTTAAGTTGAAAAGAAAAGTAGATAAAGAAAATCACAAAAGCAAGTACGAGCGCACACGTGGGATCCACCTTGAAATCAAAAAGCACCCCATGGGGATGAAATGTGGACGGCTATCATCGAGTCGTTACTCCCACGCACTGAAACGGAAGTAAGATCTCGCTCTATACCCGGTAGCGCATCACATCGTCCCTTTTGCATCATTTGAAGAAAGAAAGCAGATGGACGGCTAAGATGGGCCCACTGGATGGAGTCGGCAGTGGGCGGCTAGATCAAAAGGTAGGACAGGGCAAGGGCGACGACATTTAAATATTCTCATTTTTTTTTAGTTGATTCTCGAATTTAATATGGCAAGTCAAGTGCAACTTTTCATAGTTAAATTATGCTTAAAGATGAATTCAAGACTTAATCCTTATAATAATTTTACGACTTCATTGTATTTTTTAAAAGCAATATGACTTAACTGCAATTTTACAACGAGTTTTAGGACTTTTGTAGCATTTATATCTGTAATAATTTATTTTGACTAGTCAATTTGGTTTGGTCCGGTCAAATATAGTTGATGGAAAACTTTGGGCTATCTCTTGTTTCTCCACTAACTTCATATATACCGTGAGTATTATGACATGAAGGGAGATCACATTTATACAAATATATGTATGTATTAATACCTCCTATCTCGTTCAAACATGATTTGACATGTCAAATTTGACCAACGAGGGGTTGCACATGTGAAATAAATTGGTGCAGAACCCGACTTTGATACTATGTTAAAAAGTTCAATCTAAAATATTTAATTTAGTTATGGAGGAAGACTATACATACATATACATATATATATATATATATATATATATGTATGTATGTATGTATGTATGTATGTATGTATGTATGTATGTATGTATGTATGTATATGTATGTATGTATATATATGTAAAGAACATATAAACCTTGTAAACAAGAGATGTGGTGATGTGGTGTTACTTCGACAAGACATTTAAATATTGGATAATGTCTAGATGCAAGACTTGAAGATTTTAGAGTATATAGTATTGATTCCATGAACTTTCTACACATAATAGTCCCACATTATTAGAATAAAAAATTAAATCGTATGTCTATACATACTAATTTACCCAGGCTTCCCATTAACTTGGGTCTTCAAGCCAAATTGAGTCTAATAAATTAGGTGAAATGGGTACTTGCTTTGAAATTATGGAATGATGTGCTTTGGAGTGCATTTAAAAGTTTATACACTCGTTTTACAATTCCTAATTGATCCCTGATAAGAGTGATTCATTCAGTGATTTTATTGATGGTTTGCGCAAGAAAAGCACAGTAATTATATGATGTACCACCACAATACTCGAGAACAATAAAGATGATTTTTACCTCAATAATGCACATTGCACTCCGATTAAAGAAATTAAAGAGCAAAGACTTTGCTAAAGTAAAAGTGAGTTTTACTTTCGCATTCGACCAGAAAAAGAATTTTGGTTGATTGGTTTTTCGATTCAAAAAGAGATTTTTGTTGTGGAAGATGATTTGCCTTTCCAAAAAAGAGAAAATGGACTTGATCGTTTCTTTGGTCCATCATCTATTATGAGACAACAACATTATCCTTGCTAAGATTTGCTTTTAATTGACGAACCAAGATATTGTTCTTCTAATGTGTCCTTTACATCTACTGATCATCTTTGTTCTTCTTTCTTTCTTTCTTTCTTTATGTTTTTATCAAACCATATCTCTATTTCAGTATTTAGTTACTCCAATTGCTCTTGACAATGTCTTGGCTAAATCGATCATTGTTATCTAATCATCATTGTAATGTCAGCGATTTAGGTTCTGTGGAAGTCGACAACTTAACAAACATTCAATTTAAATAGATGACGATATTCAAACTCTAATTTCCTTTCCTTCTCTCTTCTTACGGTCTCAATTATTTTGTCACTAGTGACTTGACTCTCCCTTTGTCTTCTAACTAGGGGTGCGTTTATTTCATGGAAAACTCAATGATAAAGGAAAATGTTTTCTGGGAAAGCATTTTCCAAAAATAAGGTTTGTTTTCTTTTGTTTGGCGATATATAATTGAATATGTTTTCTGTCGTTTGGATCCCATTGAAAAATAATTTCACACTTCATCACAAGAAAAAAAAAAAGAATTTTTAATTTAAAAAACTTCAAATTTTTAATATTGTTGTTTTTTTACTTTTATTTTTTATTTTTTTTAATTTTCTTTCTTTTTCTTTTTCTCTTTTTCCTTCTTCTTATCCTTCACTCCTCAGCTTCCTCATGCCATCCATCCTGCTTCCTCTAGCAATTTGTTCCTGGCTGGCTTACAAGGGGTGAGCTCCAATTGTCGCTAGAGGCGACAAGCTCGCCAACTGGCCACTAAAGGCTGTGAGCTCACCCAATCTGGCGAGGCTAGAGCCTCATCGCCAAAGGCCACAAGCTCATCCAATTTAGTGAGGCTTGAGGCTTATTGGCCTCAAGCAAGCTCAAGCCTTGTTATCGAAGGCCATAAGATCGCTCAATCTGGTGAGACCAGAGCTCACTGGCTA
The DNA here is from genome assembly GCA_014182575.1 of Eucalyptus decipiens. Lineage (NCBI taxonomy): Eukaryota > Viridiplantae > Streptophyta > Magnoliopsida > Myrtales > Myrtaceae > Eucalyptus > Eucalyptus decipiens. Next base: position 33,372,215 of record CM024618.1, on the reverse strand, counting down.
TCCTTATGGCTGGTGATGGGTGAAGAAGAAGCAAATTTGAATTTTTTATTTTTATTTTTAAAATGTTTTCCAAATTTTATTTTAAAAAATAAAAATAAGAAATTCAATTTTTTTAAAATATATTTTTATAAGAATAATTGTTTGTAAACCAAGCATCAAATCTAAGTTTTGGTAGATTCGGAAAACATTTTCCGGTCATATCAAATGGGAAATCATTTTCCTGAATTTAAGCTTTGATAGGAAAACATTTTCCGTTGACTAGGAAAACGTTTTTTGTTGACTCATTTTCCTAAGCAACCCAAACGTCGGAAAATGAGGAAATGTTTTCCCCGAAAATGCATTCCGCAAAACAAACGCACCCTAGATCAGTAAAGCTTTGGTCAATTCTCATGGTTGGCCAACAAAGTCATTGGAGAACAGACGATAAGGGACTTGAGTTCAAAGGCACATTTTTGTTTCGACTATGTGGTTCTATTGTTGTTTGTAGTGCTTGATCTAAAGTCCCTCAACCAGAAGGGACATTACATACTTATGTCATGGTATGTGCAAATTTCTATTAGTCTCATATCATCAATTGGTTCTTTCTCCGGGTTCGCTCGCTAGGATGAGCCCCCATTTTCTGAATCCTACCATTAATCGTCGTAAATGGGACAAATCCATGGCACGTGGGTGGATCCTTTTTTTGACAAATCAGGCAATGTTACACTAGTGACACACATCTTCTTTGACCGCGGGGCTCTCGTCTAATCAATGATATCGCTTGTTGCGTTAGAACCCCGAGACATAAAACCTACTCCACATTCTAAGAATTAGAGAGATCAGGATTGCCTTTTATTTTGGATATAAACATGTTGCAAATGTATGCATTATCATAAGTCAAGCTCAAGTCTTGTGTCCATAATTTGTAAACGATGATTGTGTGTATATCCCAAGTTACTTGTGAGAAGTACTACATTAAGACCACCAGAATCCTCATTATAAATTTTCTCATTCTACTTCCTCAACATTGCAAAATTGTTGCTTCTTCAACTGTGTTGATTCCAACTAAAATCTCAGTTGAACCACAAGAACGTGCCGCAATGCCAATTACCTCATCTATGGATAACCTCAACATCTAAATCGCGAATTACCTCCACCCACGCTCAAAAAGGAATTTCTGATTCCCCAGTATTAGAAATTCCAGGAACTAACATTATGAATGGAGAAAGAAGTAACAAAGGATGAAAGGATATCATTGTTATAAAGCGAGTTTCAAAGACTTATTTATATTAAGAAAAGGGAAATGGATCATGCAATAAAAAAGAAAGTACAAATTTACGGACAAAAGTTTATCTTTTACCTAAAACAAAAAGAGCATTTCTAGATCAGAAAAGTTCTACTACCTTGCCATAGGGGCATTGTGAGAATGGAGCTCCAGGGAGGTCATTTCAAAGGAACCACTTGATTCGCTCCCCAAAGATTCCTTCAACTCTACCAGTACATGATTTATGTCTGGCCTTTGACTTGCTATTGATCGCGTACAGGACATAGCAATCTCCATTACTTTCCAAGCCGAGTTGACGTCAAATTTTCCTTGTAACATGGGATCCATAATCCTCTTTATATCACCGCTTTCAGCAATAGGAATCAACCACTGAAGTAAGTGCATGCTGGCATTACCACCTCGACTTCTCATTATTGCAGGTCGGCCCGTGATCAACTCAAGGAGTATGATTCCAAAACTATAAACATCACTCTTCCTATTTAAGATTCCGGAAAAATGAAACCTGGGTGGAAAAGAAGAACAAATAATGGATCTTTAACTCAAAGATGAAATCCTAGGCAATGCCAATTTTTATATGCAAATTGAGATCTTGAATTGAACTATATCGATAATATTGAGTTTTAACCATTACTCGGGATCGAGGTAGCCAGGAGTGCCCGCAGGACAAGTTGACACATAAGAGTCGTTTTCAGTAGCAAAAGTTCTTGATAGGCCAAAATCAGCTATTTTGGCTTGGAAGTGTTCGTTCAACAAGATGTTTGTAGTCTTCAAGTCTCTATGAATGATGGGTGGCTTGCAACCGTTATGCAAATAATCCAAACCTATAACTCCTTGCAAAAACCATGTCAACAATGCCAAAGCAATGTTGGGAAAGAACCTAAAAAAGTGGATATCCCATTCACGTACCTTGTGCTACATCCACAGCTATTTGTAGTCTCTTGCTCCACGTCAAGACCTTTGGATGGCCCTCTGTTAAATGTATCCTAACTTTATTTGTGAAAAAGAAATAGAGTTTTACAGGACAATTTTAGAGAAGAAAACAATAGAAAAGAACATAAATATGCACCTGATAAATGTTGCCTTAAATTTCCATTGGCCATGTATTCATATATTAAAGCTATGTGCTTGGAATCACCACAATATCCAAATAGAGAAACCAAGTTTCCGTGATGAACAATCATTAAGAGTTGTGCCTGCAGTGTCACAATTGTGCATTATAATAATGCATACTAACAATAATCTAAGAGGAAGTTTCTAAACAAACGTCTACATAAGTGTCAGCATAAGTTGATCTTAAAAGGAAGAGTGATTGCATCATCCTATCTAACCTCAGCTTGAAATTCCTTGTACCCTTGCTTTGATGATTTAGAGAGAATCTTTACAGCAACCATGGTGCCGTCATCTAGTGTACCAAGATAAACCTTTCCAAATCCACCTTCACCAATCACTCGTCCAAAATTTCTAGTGATTCTGGAAACCTCTCCATACTTGAAAGGTCGGTTCTTTAATCTCAACATCATTTCACTAGATTCTGTACCAAAAAAGTTCCTATGAGTTTAGTGACTACCCCGTAGGGTAGCAGACTTTAATGGCAAATAACTTCCCATGGTAATTGCGCCCACAACAATTAAAAGACATAGGAAGGGTTTTACCAATCCCGTTTTAAGAGCTATATTAATGGAGAAGAGGACAATAATTGAAAGATCTAGGCAGGGATTCTATGTCGCTGCCTTCAACATGCTATCATATAGATAATTGTTCTTTACTCACTTCACAAAGATTAGTTTGCGATCGCACAATCGAATTTTCTTTTTAGGAGCCTTAGAATATTAAGGACAAAATTGTACTATCAAGCTGTTATATGTCCTTCCCATACGTAGCATGGTTACTCTTGAAAAGAAAAATTAGAAATTTCATTATGTTAAGCCGAATAATGCACATATACTTTGCGATGCTGATACAGCCATGCTGTGGAGATCCCTGTCTCTCTTTTCTCTCCATTTTCTTATGACCACTGTATAATTAAGATTACTAGCATTGGGGAATTTGGATTAGTGCCACCTTTCCTTTATTCCTGAGGTTGATGAGATTGTGAAATAATAGTTTGAGTGGGAGTGGGGAGGGGTTGGGGAGAAGAGGTAGTAAGTTGCTGAGTTGTGTTTTCTCCACTAAATTATCCTAGAAAAGACACTGTTGCAGTTAGAACTATACCAATGGATAACCAAAGTCAAGATTGTTGTCAAATGCAGTGCAGATTGTGTGAATAGCACAAGTAAGAATGCTTGCCTGCTCTTCTTTTCTGTTTAATTAACCAAACAATAGCCAAAGCACCAAAGAGAACTAAAAAGAAGCCTGAAACTGATGAAACAACTGGAACAAGGATGGAATTTTGTTTCTTCTTCTGCGCGCAAGGATCGGCTAGGCAAAGATTCGTGTTTCCTGCCAAACTGGATCAAAGAATGAAATAGCTAAACTTAGATTCCTATCAACATTGCCATATGGTGATGACAAGTTGGCCTTCTTAATTGTTTTTAATCACATTAAAAAAGAACATGTTGATGGTCTTTCCACCCTATAGAAGTTGCATACAACTCAGAGAGAGAGAGAGAGAGAGAGAGAGAGAGAGAGAGAGAGAGAGCACCTCATGATCAAAGTATTGTCCAGAACCCTTTTGTTAAGAGCTTCGGGAACTGATCCAATTAGGTTGTTTCCACTTAGATTTCTGCAAATATAGACATGTTTAGAGGTTTGTCCACTTCAAATCTTTTGCTGATTCACTTTGTCACATTAACTTACAGAAATCTAAGATTTGGTAATTCTGCCAGAGTTTCTGGTATTGCTCCTGTAAGCTGGTTGTTGGACAAATCTCTGAGAAAGAGCAAGTTTAGATCACCTCATATCAAGTTAACTAGCTCCATGGCCAAATGCAGTATGTTTCCACACATTAAGGCAATATTTCAATAGCCTATGTCTCCTAAAACACAACCTTAATCATTAAATCATAAGTTGACTCCGAGTTAGTGCTTAATAATGAGTGACATGTAGACACAATTAATTCAAGCACGGTGATACAAGTCTTCCATTTTTGATAGAAATGACAGTGATGAGACTATGTAGCCCATCAAATTGCTTGAGCCCAATTTCCTGACCATCGGAGATCAAAATAGAGGATCCTGTCATTGCCATCTTCATAAAGGCAGCATTTTTCGGCACAATATAGAAAATTTTGTGCAATTAATTCTTTAGAATGAAGATATTTTAGGTCCTTCTAGTTTGAATGTTTTAGGTAAATCGTCAATTTGATTCCTTGCATGGGTCTCACTATCTCCTTGTTCTATAATTTATGGTTACTTTTGGACCTAGATTACCTAAAAATTATTCTCGGAGGACCCAATACTTGCTCATACACAATGCAATTTGGAACACTAATGTCAAAAATAGGAAAAGTAGGCTATTGGGGAATTTTACATGATATTGGAGAGAGCTCATAAACTATTCCAAATTTCACACCCACTGCAAAATGTCACCATCCTATGTGGGAATTCACTTCGGAAGGTTGCATTAATCATAAATATTATTTCTCGTTGATACTTATAATTTCCAGTTTTCATGACGTATAAGATTTCTTTTAAGTTTCACCTGGAAAATCAGTAATCGAGATACGTTGCCAGAGGACTCACATTGATATGATCCTTGGAGGATTTCCATTGCTACAATCTAGACCATCCCATGTGTATTTGCTTGGTACACATGGGTCACATTGCCAGCTTTCTTTCCGGATATGAAAAGTTGTTTTGATGTCATTGATAGCTTTCACTGTGGTTTAAATCACAAAAAAATAAATTATTTTTTAGAAAAAATGATAGAGATGCAAAAAGTGGTGGCAATCAATCACATATGAGTCATACAGACTTAATAGTTTTTCAAAAGACTTGTAACATCTCAGGGCTTCAATTTGAAGAGACTTTCCAGCAATTACCAAGCAAAAAGTAGCCAAAGCGGGGAATTAAGCAGATAGCAAAGTAAAACTCAGCCACTTACGTTGATCCCAACAAAGCAATTATTGATCAGAGTTCTTGAATAAATAGGACCCAGAGTGGAGACAAGTATATTTAGCATAGGATTGCCTAAATCTTACTTACTGACATTGGAATAGCTGTCTAATTATTGTCCATGTCAGTTGGAGCACAACTGTACGTGTATGTAGACAATAACAATATGTAAAAGAATAAAAGCGTACCATCATCTTGTGCTGTGGGTACATTTGGAAGATCACCAATGGTATAGAACTCCACGGCATTGAGGATTGGTGGACTTCCGGACTTATTTGTCGATTCAATCGAGAAGTTGATGAGTGACGACCCACTAACAGGAGTGGAGACTACAACCACTGGCTTTAAGTATTCAAGGCTCACTATCTCCATGAATTGATTATCATTCATGGAAACTGTGAACTCCCTCTGGGGGTCGTTTATCAGTCTCTCAATCTCAACGAAATAAAAGTACACAATCCATTTCTCTGTAGAGCTTGAAGGTGTCCACTGTAAATACAAGGCAGTACGGGCATTGACTGTACTTCGAGCGGTCGTAAGAACTTCACTGGGAACCTTATAATTATAAGCATCATTATCGTCAGATGAATTAATGACAGATGTGGTGTTCAGAAAGTTCCAATCAGTATAGTCGTCAACTCCATAGTCGTCAACTTCCCAAATCCGATCGTAAACATCGTCAGGGTACCTGAGTAAGGCATTTTTGCAAACAGTTTAAGAGCAAACAACTAAGCAATTGACTGAGAGATTAGCAAATGCCAATTAATTTGGATTGGCAACAGAAATATATAATTTACCATATTCATCACATTACTAGCGAAAAGCTGATGATTTGGTCGGTTACGAAAATCAGAATATCTCATTGGTGATTCAATGCAAAACTTGAAGATGGCAATACGATGTGCAGTTGATTATATTTGTCAAGAGAAGTGTGACCACGGACTTGAAGCACGTCTGTACATACAAATCATCGGTTTCATATAGTTCATTTTACGAAATTAAACAAAAATGTTATTGATTTTTTAGCATTTCCCAAATGTGATTTTTTTTTCTTCTTTCAGGCTAAAAGGGTTCGGACGAGGTTGGGATCTATTTCTCCCGCTGCTGAAATATTTCTTGGATGGAATGTAAGGACTTCAATATAGCTCTGTATATTAATCATGTATTTTACGTAAAACAAGTATCAGCACCAAACTTCAGAGATACGTATTTTATTTTATTTTTGGTCGAAGAGCTACATATTATTAACAAGTGTCATAGTGACACTAGTTAAGAGTACTAGCATTATGAAAAACGCATACCGATGTATGCTGTGAATATTGGAATACAACATATCTCAAGAAATTAGAATACTTTAAATAAAAATGTTCATATATTCAAAATATAACTAATAGCCCTTAATGATTGTCCTGACAGCACTTTTATTTTTTGTATATGTATATGTAAAGTCCCCTCTTCATGAGTAGACATTGAGTTGTATAATATGCTCGATATAATCCGTGCTTTGCACGGGTTGTTGCAACTACCATTAACATAGGATCAATCATTTTGAGCAACTAATATAATGATATAGTCAATGTGATGTCCTAGGTACATCACGTGCTACACGTGTCCTTTCCAATTATATCCTATAATTATAATTACGCATGTGAAAGTATTGCAAAATACATCATCATACATCATACAAGAAAGTCGCAGGAGTTTAGTACATGTTGCTTCTTCTTTATACAACTACCAGTACTTACCATCAAGACATACAAACCTGGGATCTGTGGGTTATGGGCTCACTAGTACCACTACTCCTGTATTATTTCATAAGCGAGCCACCATCCAACTTAGGGGTTGATGGTATCATATATCACCTCATCCCCTCTACCGTTATGCCTAAGGGGACCATCCTACACACTTGAAGAGCTAGAAATACAAGATGGCTCGGGTGGTTAAGATTGAAAGTAAGTGTAGGCAAGAAATGGGAGCTTACATGAGTAATAAGAAGTGGTAGTGCGTGCCCAAAATGAAGGGGTAAGGCCCCCTTATTATAATCACCATCTATGGCTATACAATGATTGTCTTACTTAAATGCAAGGCTAAGTGTTCCAATAGAAAAACCTCACCTAGCTTAACTAAAGTTTGGGTGGCAAGTCTATTTACATGAGGTGTCTTTAGTATAATGATAATGGAACAAGTTGCCCCAATGAATGACCTTCAAGTGGCCCCTATGAGAATAGCTAGGGCACAAATGGCCCAATGAAAATTTGCCACAAGATATTTAAATGGAGGTGAACATGAGATCCTCTTCTTTGGCCAAGTATTTACATGAATCATCATACATTGATGAGATATAGGGATGAGTCACCCAAAACATTAATGAATTATTGTTGAAATTGATGATGCCATGCATGTTGTAAAAGCCAACCAAATTAAATATCTCAAACCAAAGCATAGGTTTAAAAATTTTGGTGGACAAAAGAGAAGTGGCATGCCAATTGAAGAGAAATAGAGATTTACGGAAACCAATATTCATTCTGAATATTGGTGAGTTTGAAAATATTTTGAATCAACTAAAATCATTAATGAAAGATATCAAAATTAGGAAAATCTCAATTCAATAAATTCGAAATTTGAATATCATAAAATATGAAGTTCGAAGTTTCTACAATTGATATGATTGTAACGATAACACAAATTCATGCTAAATACTATTATCAAGTATAGAAAATTCAGGATATCACGGTCAACACAATGTTTTGGCTTATTATATTTCATTTGTGCTTACTATGTCTCAAGTGCACCCGATTTATGTATTTTTTATTTAGTAAACGTACTTGTATACTAATATAAAGTATTATGTCATTATCAAGGCATGAAACTTCTTCGATACAAATGAGGTGCAATTAAAATAAAGAAATAACGACGGGAGGAAGGAGCGGGACAAGCAATAAGTAAGTAGCAAAATGAATGGAGAGTATGAGAAAATACTCCTTCCAACCTGATCAATCCCTCACAAAAAACAATCTTATCGTGTCGACCTTAAAGGTGACACTCAGGGAAGACACCGTTAGCATATATTTTCAAATGCCCACGCATTTGTGTATGCGAGAATTTACATTTATGAGATTTGTCCATGAACTTGACTTAATGGAGCAATCTTATTGAATATTTTTATATAATTTATTCACAAATCATATTAAATAAATTAAAAGTTTAAGAACTACATTGCATATTGAAATAGCATTCAGGGATTACAATACATATTGAGCCAAAGTATAAAGAAAGAGAAAAATATTTCAATACTTAATTTTTAATACATACGTTTGTAAGATAGAAAAGATTTAAATTTTATGTTCGTGATACACAAAAGGTGAAATCAATTATTAATCGAAAGATTTGTCTACTTAAATATTCTTGAAGAAGAAAAAAATATATGGTTTTCCTTAAAGTAGGAGCTCCTTTTTATTTAATGTAATAATAATATATGTTAAAATCATACACGTCTGATAGAAAAGAGGTCAGGAATATGATTACATTTGTTGACATGACAATCTACCAATACTAAGTGAATTTCCTCATATTACAAAATCTTCAATTTGTTATATCACTAAAGTTTTGAACTGAAATGTAATTATCAATGTCGCCTAAACGATTGTTCCTCAACCACATCATCCGATGGTGAGTTTTGTTAAAAAACTATATGCAACTCAAAATCACGACATGACCTTATATTTATTTGACATCGATAACTTACTATAACACTAATGTTTTTAGTAAATAATTTGTAATGTTTTCATTTCAAACCTTTATGATAGTATATAATGCATATTAGTTTATTGAATATTTAGTTGCATATTTAAGGCCAAAAATAATTATAATTATATTTAAATATTTTTGCAATTGGGTTGAATTTTTTTTCCTAAATAAACCAATCAGTCCGCTTGTTATGTTGGAGTAACTTAAGTGTTTTTGATACATATCTGAAATTCTAATCTTGATTTGGATTATAATTTCAAAATTATCAATTACCTTTATTTTTTTTCCTCGGACCTAATGGCTTTTCTATTTCTCTTTTGATATTTTCAATCATCTAATGATTTTTGTTGTAATCTTTGACGTCTAATATCATTTCTTCTTCTTTTTTATGATTTTTAAGTGTCTTTTGTTTTGAAATCTGTTGATTTTTCTTGGCCCTTTTTTGTGTAGTGACCCCCTTTAGTCTTTCACACATTTGACTCGTTACCAATTCGGTTGGCCTTATTTTTTCAGTTAAATTAATACATGTGCCTTCGATAGTTTGCAAAATGGTTAAATTCGATTAAAAAGAAAACGGAATCTCTCTTGACTATGATCACTATACATCTGCATATAAAAATTAGTAGATCACCTGATGGTAAAGTCCGAGCTACCTCCGATGTCCTGTCGCACATCGTGTACCAAGAATCCAGATGTTAATCGATAGATGCCATCATCATCAATATGTCTTAGTTCCAATGCTGAAATGAAGGGCACTCCATTGCCAGTATTGACAAGACAAACTTGTATATCATCTGCCTGGGATACATACATGATTTCTTTTGATTTGTCTTCCGGGTAGTTCACCGTGGTCCAACGATTAACATCGACGTACAGATCGAATGAAGGAGTTTGATTCTTTCCATCATAGTTTCCATACCAAAATCTCGCCCTAATCAAGTAGGTATGGTTCTTGCCTTGGACTGGCTTTAAAGTGTAACAGTTTCTCGTTCCGTTGGGAAAACTCCTTAAATTCTTTGCCAACTGTCGATTGTCATCATATATGAACGCCGTGGATATCTGCATGTTTTTTCCAGAGTCTATGAACCCGTCATCGGTTTCATATGTTATGTTGGTGCCACCGTCGGTGTATTCATTAGTTGCCCCACAATCAATACTGATAAAACCTTGTAAGTTTAGAGAAAAAAAATAATAAGTGAAATGTAAAAAACAATTTACCTTATTGGACCAACGGAACAAGTTTGGTGTTTCCTACTCATTAACACAGTTCAATAGTTGTTGTTTTTAACGGAGTGATGATTTGATGCTTAGGTCAAATCAGTTTGAATATACAAAAGAGATCATTTTGTTTCAATAGAAGGTCATGACCAATGGAGGGGTATATAGACAATAAGGGTGCATTTGATAACATTTCTATTCCCTAAAATAATTTATTTTCATAAATAGTTATTTTCTATTCCTATTCTTTGGAACAATTTCTTAGTAAAATAATACGTTTGGTAATTATACAAAATTTATATTTCTAGAATAGAAAAAGAATAGGAATGTGTTTAATATGACCCCACAAGTTTTTTTGTGATATAAAATTTCTTCAATTTCTTAGTAATTTTTTTCAGATTTTTTTTTTCTTTTTTTCCTCTCATCTTCTTCTTCTTCCTCCTCTAGTTGGTCATCAGGCGATGTCAGATGGTGACAACGGGTGGCTGCGACTGGCAGTAGTAAGAGTTGGTGATGGACGATGGTCAGCGACCAACGGTAAACGACAAGTGATGGTGGTGGACAACAGGCAACGAGCAGCAGCGGACGGCAGTGGTGGGTAGCAAGTCTCCATCGATCGATTGGAAGAGGAGGAAGAAAACAAGAAAACAAGAAAAGAAAGAAAATGACTTATTTCTAGATATTGTTACTAGGAACAAAAACTTACTTTTCTCTATTTCTTCTTTATAATCCAAATTTACTCTCTAGTCACTTTTCTATTTTGAGGAATAAAAAAATTAACTAACGTTACCAAATGAATTTTTATTATTTTTCTCTTTCGGATGAAAAAAGAAAAATCAGACGTTGACATGCAGGCCTTAAAATGGCCAACATTTCTTGACGTCATTGACGGGACAATAACATTGTACGAAGCTTAAACCACAAGACAAGGAAATTGTGATGCTGTGTTGGGGAGAAAGGAGAGAAGAAAACTGGGGTCGAGGATGTCCACAATTTAGATTTCTCCTCCCCTCCCATCTAATAAAAAGTCTAATTTGTTCTGAGATTTTCACTCGACTTTCCTCCCTCCTTATTCTCTCCTTATAGTCAAAGCAAAGCATGCAAACTCATGGAAACCGAAAAACTTTTCTCTTAGCATCTCATGCGAACTCAAAAACTTTTCTTAACGCAGGAGCGCACGCATAAGAGAGAGAGAGAGAGAGAGAGACCTGGAATCTGTTGGGCTTGAACCGCAGGGACTACTGCTGAAGCTAAAGCAGCAAGCAATGCAAACGAGAAAGCCGTAACTGATCTTGCCATTGTCATGGAGCAGTGGAGATTGTCGAAGAGAGAAGTGTGAGGAAGATATGCATGCACGCCTTATATTTATAGCGTCAGCTCTCCGTCTAGCCACATCATTTAATGGCTATAGAACAGTACATTTCACTAGTCTCATCTTAATGTCAAATTACTAAGAGGAGCGGAAGTAACACGTAACCTCATGTGGTGCTCGTTCGCCCCCGCATTGAATTTCCTACACCTTGTAATTGACTGAGTCATGGCTCGAATGCAAGAAGACCAAGACTTGCAGCTACATCTTCATCTGCAATACATCAAGTGATGCGCTATTTTTTCTTCTTCTTCTTTTTTTTTTTTTTTTTTTGATTGATCACATGTGGTCCATTGGTAATTTCGAAACAATACGTCAAGTGATGCTTTTTTTTTTTTTTTTTTTTGTATGTATCATTATTACAATGCACCGTGGAATTGACTATATTTTTCTGGCTAGAGGCATCCACATTGAAAAACCATATGGTAGATAATGAGAAGGAAGAGTAATTTTTAGGAGGATGAATTTTGACTCGCATTTTCAGCATTTGGCTTGAAGTTTCATTATTACCTCTATATCATTTGTAATGACCACCGATCGAACCATTGGTATCAATGAACTGTACCATGATTTGGACCAACCACTGTCGCTTGCCATGCATTGTCACCTCCCGCGTATCATTACGTCATGTCCACACTAATGGGAAAAGCCCCGAAAATGCTCATTCAATCAACTTAAAAGGTAAGATATCGTATAATTTTCAGGCTTCAGCAATATGGGAGTAATTCCTACTGACTCCTCATTGGATTTGTAAGGTAATACATGGACATAGCATTACGAATTAACCATTTTTTGTTCCACCAACCCCTTCGCTCTCCCATGCGAGTGGGATTTATGCGAGAAAGCCATTAATTTCTCTTCACTTCAACAGTGGAATCCATACTATGTCTCCGGTGTAATCGTGGATTGTCCGGTCACTGCTGAACTTGTGCGATCCAGCCGGTCCAAGATCGACATTTTCACATCAGTCACAAGGAGCAAAGAAAGCTCTTAATGAAGTATGTCATATAAGAAAGTTTAAACCCAAAAGCTATAGGGCCATCGATATATCTGGCTTAAAAGTGTATTAATGTAGATCAACAAGCAAGAGACTGAGGTAAGTAAAAAGACACAAAAGTTTCGTTTGTTTTGTGAAAAATTAATAAATTAAAAAATATTTTTTTCAAATAAAGGATTGCGTGCATTACTTACAAAAATGAATGAACTAAAAAATATTTTTATTGTTCACGAAAATATTTATATATAAATTATTATTGATAATGAAAACATTACCCATTGTTTAATTATTTCAAGTGATACAAGCTATTGATGTTAAGAAAATATTTAAGAAATCATTCATTTTTTGTGAAATAAATGGAATCTAAAAGTACCATAACTTTCTATAGCGTTTACTTTAATATCAAAACTTTTTGAATGATCAATCGAGTAGCACATTAGTGAAAAACGATCACTTAAATGTCTCTAGCAACAAATTTTAGCGATTTGTCCTATGTGTTTTCTTTTTTCTTTTTTGTTGAAATTTTAATTCTGCATAGCTTTCTTAACAAAAATTAATCAAGAAGGTGGCGCGAGACCTCGAGGAGAGCTACGACGCGCTGGACCCCAATTGGAAGGAGGCAGCGATGAAGGCGTGGTCGATACTTGGAGGTGATGATCATGAACAAATGTTTCACGCTTGAGATCTTGAAGCAGTCGATGGACGATATATGCGCCCAACGACCTCATCCTCAGCAGCCACGGGAAGCTTTACATAATACCTCTCCGGTTGGTCTATTTCAAGAATCACGTTGAACTAGAACACCAATAACTCAATTCTTAATTTTTCTGTGCAAAAACAAAGGTCAGAGACCAGCATAAACTGCAATTTCTTGGGTTTCTTTAGCATTTATAGAGTCCTACAAGATTATCCTCACTTGGGAAGAATTTTCACCCAAATCACACTTGCCCTCATCTCCCCCTCTCTACGTCATCTTCTTCACCCAATCCATGGTCTCGCAACTCCTCTTCTTCAATGACCTCAACTCTGCTTCTACTAGGGCTCTCGCTCACAATGCTGCAGGTAACAGCTGCAATTTTAATAGTAATTTCGAGGGATTAGCGTTAGGGATTGCTTCTTGGCCCTGATTTAACCCCAACTAGTCAATTTGGGAAAAACTAAGGCCAACGAGTTATTTTTTTATTGATTGGATTTCTCCGGCAAGCCACGCCAGCCGATATATAATAAATTAATTTTATGTCGAATTTTCCGGTAAAGAAAATCATTGACAACACTTAACTAACTGTTTTTATATTTTATTTTCTTATAAAGAGATACTCAAGTACATAACATGGAGCAGTAAAGAGATACGTCACCACACAATCAAATGTGAAATTATCTATCATCTTAAGTTTGCTGGGATGCTGTTATGCAAGACGAAAGAGGAAATAACAAGTTGAATTCGATAATCATGATTGGGTGTTCATCTCTAACACTACCTATTTAGCATGGCGGTGGTGGTACACTTATCGGCACATGAACAGTTACGGCTTCAGCTAAAGGTTCACACATGAGACTTATGTCTTCAACTGCAGAGTTTAGGAGGACACAAAAGGTTCTCATAAAAGAAAGCTTACGGAAGGTCCGGTCACCCAGCATGCTGTTCCAAAAAAGGAAAAGAGAAGTCTTATTTGTACCTCTTAGCATATGCCATATATTATGACAAGTAAGCCGAGCCTTCAAAAGGAATATTCCTAGTAAACATATAAGGGAGTGATTATTTGAGGTAAATATTACCTGAAACATCATGGGACCTCGCCCATCTTATACGAGATTTGAGGTGTCAAAGGATAAGTGTTGAATTTCCACATTTACCTTGCAAGGGGTACACCATCACCGTCAAACCCCAGAGCGGCCAATTCAATGAAGCCGGTTGATTCCATCTCACTATTTTCTGCCATGTCTATGGCCAGAAACTCTTCAGTTTAGCTAAGATGTGACTTGTGTCTGGCCTCTTAATTGCATATGGTGAAGCACATCACGACATCCCTATCTTCACGTCCCTATCTTCACGACTTTCCAGCTGTCATTCGTTGGGTCCGCGTGCTCCCTACGTCTCCGCTTTTGATGATTGGAGTCACCCACTGCATTTGCTCCGGTTTATATTGACCGAGTCATGGCTGCAATCCAAAAAGACCAAGACTTGCAAGATAGGTCTTCGTCAGCACGTGTCCAAGTCTCAGGACCACAATCAATTTGATTGATGACATATAAACCATTGTTAAATCCGAAGCAATATATCATAATATGCGTTAATTTATTATTTACCATATCATTATTACCATGAATTTTTTTTTTTTTTCCGACCGGAGGCATCCACCTTCGATTTAGCTAAGATGTGACTTGTGTCTGGCATTGCAGATGGCGAAGCACATCACGACATCCCTATCTTCACAACTTTCCAAGTTGACATTCCCTGGGTCCGCAGTGCTCTTTATGGGCGCGCATGATAAAATTTTCACTTCTCTATTTTTCTGTTTTTCTGTTTCCCGTTAGAACATAATTTCGTTTGGTAACGCAATTTAATTTTTCTATTTCTGGAATATATTTTTATTTCAAAAATAGATTTGAAGAAGAAATCAGAAGTTAAAATTGATTTCTCAATTTTTGGCTAAAAATCAATTTTTGTGCCAGAAATTTTGTCATGTGTACCTTAGGTCTCCGCTTTTGACGATTGGAGTCGCCCACTGCGCTTTCTCTCCGGTTTATAGTGACCGAGCCATGGCTACAATCCAAAAAGACCAAGACTTGCAGCTAGGTCTTTGTCAGCGTGTGTCCAAGTCTCTGCACCACAATCAATGTCAATACGCAGCTTTTTGATCGATGACATATAGATCATTGGTAAATCTGAAGCAACATATCATATTATGCTCTAATTTATTATTTACCATATCATTATTATCATGAATTATTTTTATTTTTCCGGCCGGAGGCTTCCGCCTTCAATTTAGCTAAGATGTGACTTGTGCCTGGCTTCTTAATTGCAAATGGTGAAGCACCAAACGACATCCCTATCTTGACGGCTTTGGAAGCCTAGCTCACGTTGGAGCCGTTCGGATATTCCTTGGGTCCGCAATGCTCTCTATCTCTCCTTTTTTGATAATTGGAGTTACCCACGGAATTTTCTTCGGTTTATATTGACCGACTCATGGCTATTGGCTACAATACAAAATGACCAAGACTTGCAGCTAGGTCTTCGTCGGCATGTGTCCAAGTCTCGGGACCACAATCAATGTCAATGCACAGCTTTTTGGATTGATGACAAATACACCATCCGTAAATACTAATGCAATATATCACGTTATGCATTAAACAAAAATTCTATTTCTCTATTTTTTTAATCTTTTTTTCGAAATAAATTTGGAATAAAAATCTGTTTGGTAACGTAATTTTATTTTTCTATTTCAGGAACAAATTTTTATTACAGAAATAAATTTGGAGCAAAAATTAATAATTTTTTTTATTTCTAGAACAAAAGTGAGAATGAAAATTTTTCTCATCGTTCACTCTCGTCATCGCCCACCGCTCACCCGCCATCTATGAGACGCCAGATGCACACCGCCACCCCTAGAAATAAAAATTTTATTATGTTATTTTTTTCTAAGTAATCAAACGCGTTTATTTACTTAGAAACTCATCACGGAAATAAAAATTGAGAAATCAAATTCTGGTCAGAAATTTTGTCATATGTTCCTTTATTATTTACCATATTATTATTACAATGAATTATCTTTATGTTTCCTGCTGGAGGCTTCTACCTTCAGTTTAGCTAAGGCGTGACTTGTGTTTGGCCTTTTAATCGCTGATGGCGAAGCACAAGACGACATCTCTATCTTCACGGCTTTCCAAGCCTAGCTTATGATGGAGCCGTCCGGATATTCCTTGGGTCGGCAATGCTCTCTATGCCTCCTCTTTTGATGATTGGAGTCACCCACTAAATTTTCTTCGGTTTATATTGACCGACTCATGGCTACAATACAAAAAGACCAAGACTTGCAGCTAGGTCTTCGTCAGCATGTGTCCAAATCTCAAGACCACGATCAATGTCAATACACAGCATTTTTTATTGATGACTTATAGATCATTGGTAAATCTAAAGCAATATATTATGTTATCCGCTAATTTATTATTTACCATATCATTATCACCATGAATTATCTTTATTTTTCCAACTGGAGGAATCCGACATGGAAAACCAGTAAGGTAAATTATAATAAGGAAGAGTAATTAATAGGAGGATGAGTTTTTACTCACACTTTAGCAGTTGGCATGGTCGAAAATAACTGATTGACGACAATGTTTTCATGGGAGATAAGAATTTCTAGCTCCGTATGCCATGTCTCTATCTTCCACAACGACCACTGAACAGACCATCAATATGAATTAACCTTACCATGGTTTAGGCAGACCACCTTCGATTGCCATACGTCATTACCGAAGGCTAATTTTGTTATCTAGATTAAGAAAATCTATTTGGTTATGCATGGGTAACCCAAGAAAGGAAAAAGTACCAAAAAAGTTCTAAACTTTTTGAATTGGTACCAATTAGTCCTAAGCTTTTTCATTGGACCAATTTAGTTCAGAACATTTTCACATTTGTACCAATTTAGTTTATCGGGCTAATTTAAGCTGGAAATTGCTGACGTGAGCGCCGACGGTCCTACATGACACCATTAGCGCCAACGTGGACAAATTTTATAATTTTTAAATATTTTTAAGATTTTTATTTTTCTTTTTCTTTTTTCTCTTTTCTTTTTTTCGTTTTTCCTTTCTTCTTACCCCTTGGCCAGTGAGGTCGCCAGCTGACTATCGCCAGCCACAAGCGAGGGTGCGACGGCCCTCACCTAGATCCAAGCAAGGGCACCACGCCCTTGCTTGCTACAAGCGAGGGCATCGAGCCCTCACCCAAATCCAAGCAAGGGCCACAACGGCCTTGCCTGAGGCATCACAGCCATTGCCCGCCACAAGCGAGGGCCTTCATGCCATTGCCTATGGCTGATGAGGGCACAAAAGCCCTCACTCACTCTTGGTCGACGAGGGCCACCGCGCCCTTGTTGGCCAATAGTTTAGGGTTTTAGCCCTCGCGGCCAATAGGTAAGGGTTTCGACCCTTGCTTGGATCAGGCGGGGGCCAACGCCCTTGCCTATGGCAAGCAATGGTCGGCTGGCAACCTCGTTGGCCAAGGGGTAAGGAGAAAGAAAAAAGAAAAAAAAGAAAAAATATTTAAAAATTATAAATTTTGTCCACGTTAGCACCGGTGATGCCATGTAGGACTGCCAACAGCCATGTTAGCAATTTCCATCCTAAATTGGTCGAATGGACTGAATTGATAATAATGTAAAAATGTTTAGAACTAATTAGTCCAATTAAAATATTTAGGATTAAATTGGTATTAATGCAAAAATTTAGAACTTTTCTCGAGAAAGAGTAGGGCAATTGTTGCTTTCAATGAAAATGATATTTCAGAAGAAGTCTATTAGAAACGTTAAAAAGCACCTTTCATCGGTGAGTAAGGCTATACATTCAAATATAATTAATGTGTTGTGGAAATAGCTACACTTCTCAAAGGTCCAGTCCAAATATAATTAATGCGTTGTGGAAATAGCTATACTTCTAAAAGGTCCATTCCCAATATAATTAATGCGTTGTGGAAAAAGCTATACTTCTCAAAAGTCCAGTCACCCCTCGTGTTATTCAAAAAGGAAAAAGAAAAAACGCTAGGCTTATTTGTCCCTCTTCGGATATACCATGTCTTAATGACCGGTTCATTGTGGACTGAGTCCACAAAAAAAGTATTTTGAGCGAACATACGAAGTGATGACCATCTCAAGTGGATCTTGCTCATTTACAACATCACAAGACATCATCTTTTTTGACGTGGGAATTAAAATACTATGTGATATGTCTTGAATTTCCCCCATTTACCTCGCAAGGGGAACACTATCACAGTCAAGCCCCAGAGTGGCCATTTCAAAGAAGCTGTTTGATTCCATCTCACCATTTTGCACTTTCTGGCTTGCCACGTCTACGGCTAAACATTGCTTCAGTTCAGCCAATATATGAGTCATGTCTCGCCTCTGAATTGCGGATAGTGGCTTACATGACATTGCTATATCCATAGTGTTCCAAGCTGAGCTTATGTTGAACTGTCCGTTTAACCTTGGGTCTCCAATGCTCTCCCTGTCTGCACTTTTGATGATTGGAGTCACCCACTGAAGTATGTGGATGTTACCCTCTTGGGTTCTTAGTGAACATTCACTTCCTCTCTTTTCCAATTATTTTTTATGTTTTCTAGAGGGAGTGAACCACTAATCTCTAGAATGATACAAGGGGATGAATTATTAATCTCTAAAATGATATGAGGAGGGGGATTGAATCGCTACAAAAACAAAGTATATTTTCTTTATTGAGTTTCCGATCTTTCTCCACAATTAGAATTTGAACTTTTGTTGTGTGCGCCAGCAAGTGGTATCGAGCAAAAAGGTAGGAGACCGTAAACTCAGCGCTCATGAGACATGGTCCATGAAGACAGTGGTCCAAAAATATTCTACGTGAGCAGGTGGTCCGGGATCGGAGCGCCAAAGTTCGACTAGTGCATAATCAAGGATTGTGATCAATTGGTCTAGGACCAAGCTTACTTGGTATAATGTTGGGCATTATAACCAAGTCATGCTCGTGGATATTTTGAGTCTTTTTAGCAGCATTGAAAGGCTCAACAACCCCAATGGTAATAACTAGAGTATCCGCATTCATATTTACCTATCAGGTCAAGACTTAAAGAGATATTGTTGGCGGTAGCAACACCACACTATACATAGATGATAACGAGTTGAGGAAGCAGAAGATAAAAGTCAGAATTGTGCTTTATGTTCTTGTAGTGATTGTTGAAGATGAATTGTTACAAAACATCGATAAGGTGATGACTCTAAAGGAGGTGTGAGATGCCTTGCAGCACTGTTTGCAACAACAAACGATGCCAAGTGGCAATGTTGGAGAACAAGTTATTGTCAATTTCACAACAACGCATGACGGTGAGTTAATAATTCTCCAAAGTTAAAACTCTTTGTTAAGAAATTCTAAAATTGGATTCTCAGAGTGCCATGTCCAAGATAAGGATAAGGAGAATTATCATTCATGGATTATGACCGGAGTATAATGATATTGTCATGGCCATCCGTAGATAGGCACAAGACCCAGCTCCTACTAATCTAGAGAATATACTGGCCAACCAAGAGGCTTTAAAGGAAAAGTTGTTTAAGGTCTTAGACAAGGATGATAAAAGTGCACTACTTGGTAATAAAGGAGTGTTCAAGAAGAGTAAGAGGAGAAACGGACCATGCACTGAAGATTAGAAATAGAAAAAAAAAAGAAAAAAAAGGTGAGATGGTCAAAGAACTAGAGAGAGCTCATTGGGATCGAGGAAAATATAACAAGAATGAAGATAAGAACAGATAGAGGTGAGATGGTCATTGCTAAATTTGTGGCAAAATTGCTCACTTTGCTAGGGATTGTCGATTAAAATGATCATAAGGAAATGTTGCAACATCCATCATGAAAGAGAACAAAGTTAAGCATAGTGGGATTTCCAAGCATCCATTGTGGTAAAAAAACGAGTAGAGTTCACAGCCTTCTTTATCACTATGTTAGATCATGCGACGGCTTTTGTCATGGTAAATTTAAACTAATTAATTATGATAATGATTGGATAGTTGACTCACGATGCTCAAACCATATGCATCAAAACAATCTATCCAACATGTTTGAGTGTACCAGTAGATGAGTAGTAGTCATCGCAAAACTAGACAGTGATTACATCAAATTCAGTTGACATCAGATTGATTAGCAAAACACATGTATCACGTACCAGGATTGAAAAAAACCTATTGTTGGTGTCATAACTTACAACTTGAGAAATTATGTGGCGTTTCACCTAAACGATTTTAAGGTGCACTGCAGTTTTAAAACCACTAGTAGGTTGATCAAGGAGGGGTGTTGACTGAAGTTCATATACATGATGTCGGCATAGACAACTAATGTGGACAAAATCCAAAAGAGCGAGACACCCAATTGACATGCTCAGCTTTGACACATAAATTATCATAAGTTAAAGGTGACAATGGAGAGGCTATGATAAAGGGTCTCCCCCAATTAAATGTTCAAGAAGACATAATATGTCTGGTGTCAACATGGGAAGACACATCAACTTATGTGTGAGGAGTTCCAATACCAAGCCAAGACTCCTCTTGAACTAATCCACTCAAATGTATTTAGACTAGCAAAGCAATGGATATTTTGATGTCAAAGTAGATGACAACGTTCATTGCTAATTTCTTTAGGTATGTTGATTTTATAGAAAAAATGTAAGGAATTTAAAGAAAATGCAGAAAAAGAATTCAGCAAGCAATACCTTCGTCCTAATAATGGGGTGAGTAGACACCACATGAGTTTACATAGTATTAGCAAAAGTGTAAGATACGCCAACAATTTACATTTCCAAGTACAGCACGACAAAATAAAAGTTGCAGCAAAAAAAAAGAAAAAGAAAAAGAGAATGGGCATGTGGTAGAAACCTATAGGAGCATGTTTCATGTATAGAATGTTCCACAAAAGTTTTAGATCAAGGATATTAAGACAACAACACACGCGATCAACAAATTACTCCAAACAAGTCTTGTTTTTATGACATCATATGAGAAATTATGGAATTGCAAACCCAAAGTGAGTCACTTTAAAGTATTTGGATGTGTATATTATGCATTCACGCCAAATCACCTATTATTGACACTTGATTTTAGCCGACAAGCCTGGTTGAGGTAAAAACTTGAGATTAGAGGTCCTAATCACGACAGATCCCGTTTCTTGACAAAAAAAAAAAAAAAAAGAAGACATTTCATTGGTTTCTTAGAGCGCGCATGACAAAATTTCTGAAATAGAAATCAATTTCTGGCCAAAAATTGATTTCTCAATTTTTATTCCATGGACAAGTTTCTGAGTAAAGAAATGCGTTTGATAACAATTCAAAATTTATATTTCTAAAATAAAAATTCGTTTGATAACATAATAAAATTTCTATTTCTAGGAGTGGCAACGACCGGCGTCCGGTGGCCGGAGTTCAACATTCAGCGACCGGCGTTCGGCGTCCAGTGACCCGCGGCGGGCAGCCAAAGTTCGAGGTCCAATGTTCGATGTTCGGCGCCAAGTCCGGTGATCGGCGGTGGGCGGCGAAAGTCCGAAGTCCGACACCAAAGTCCAGCAACCGGCAATCAGCGTCCAACGTCCGAAGTTCGACGTTTGATGTCTGACATCTAGAGTCCGACGACAAGAGGTCAGCGATGGGTGGCCAGTGGCCGGAGTCTGGTGGCGGGTGGCGGGTGGTGGGCGACCGACATCCGATGGCCAATGGTGAGTGGCGGACAGTCGCCAACGAACATCCGATGGTTGGTGATGAGCCTACGGCATCCAATGCATCTGGCATCCGGCGACTGGCAGTTGGCGACGGGCGGCCGGAGTACGATGGCCAACGATTGACAACTAGTGGCCGGGGCCGGTGGCAAGCGGCTGGCAACTAACAGGGGGCTAGTAACCTGCGCGGGGCCTCCAGTATCCCATGGGTGGCAAGTGGGCGACGAGCGGTGACGAAAGTGAACAATAAGAAAAATTTTGATTTCTCATTTTTATTCCAAAAATAGAAAAGCTAAAAATTTTAATTTTTGATTTCTGCTCCATATCTATTTCTGGAATAGAAATCTATTCCAAAAATAGAAAAATGAAATTGTGTTACCAAACGGATTTATATTTCAAACCTGTTTCGGGGAACAGAAAAATAGAGAAATAGAGAAACAGAAATGTTGTCATGCGCACCCTTAAAGTTTTTCAAATTCCATTGCATTCAATCGAAATGCAAGCATTGATTTCATCAATGATCCAACGTTGACTTTAGAGTTGACCTTTTAATTATATCCTAAAGTCAACTCTTCGTCAACTTTTTTTCAAAAATTTGAAAAATCGAAAAATCATCAATTCAATTATTGGCCAGCTTAATTTAAAAATAAATAAAAAAAACCGATAGAGAGTGGACTTTTTGACCAAACTAAAAATTTTGACCCCCATCGGTAACATTCAAAATCCATTGATTTCTAGAGTGATTTCTAGAGTAACTTCTTTGTGCCAATAACCATTCCATCCCTGCCATGCCTAGCAGTATTGGAGCATACGTTTCAGGAGCACTCTTGGACTATGGTTGATGGACATTTGATCCAAAAGTTGTAAAGCATTGAAATCTTAAGCCAATTTTGAGAATTCGAGCTTGAGACGGGTTAACCAATTTTTGAGCGTCATTTTAGGGCCCCTTTCTATCCTTCATAGGTAATGCCAATTAGCCTAATTGGAATCCAATTAAGCTAAATTAATTCAATTTCAATATCAATTTTGGCAAAATCTAACTTGGCATAACTTGACTAAAAAGGCAAATTGGGATCAATAGGGTCTGGCCGAGTCAACCCAGTTGAGCCCACTTGGACCAAAACCCGATTTAGCTAATTGGGCAGAGCAAGGCAAGATTGGCCAAACCCATAATACAGTTCAAAGCAATTGGGATCGCACAAGTTAATTCGGTTGAACCTAGTCAACCGGCCTCGAACCGAGCCATCCAAGTTTGACCGATAGGACCCGACTCCTTGGGCCAAAGTCCAATGCAATCCCACTTGGCCCAATTAACTATAGCATAAGGGGAAAAAACTACCAAAAATCCCAAACTTTACTCAATGTAACAAATTTACCATAAATTCCTGGGTTGAAAGTGGGATTCGTGCTTAAGCTAGTAGAACCAATATTTTTTTTGGCCTTTTTTCTTTGAAACCCATTTTGACCCATATTTTACAAAGCACTAACCTTACAGTATCAATTATACTCATGACAATCACATGACATCGACCAATGGCTGAAAAGTCTTCAGTTTTTACCACAAAATATTTATATCAGACAAAGCCATGTGTGTAGCATCTTTTAGGTTCAACAATAGAGTTTTGAATCATGTGAAATTATTTGGGATTAGGGCTATCAAAATGGGTTATATGAGTTGTATGTGATATGTCCTAATCCTAGTATAATAGCACATTGGTTATTCAAAACTATACGGTTGGGACCTAAAAGGTGTTTGCACTCGGACAAAGCCTTCATGGCTTTGTTTGATATTATTGTTTTGTAGTAAAAGCTACTTAGGGAGATTATCATAGCTATAAGCTGGCTCTATGGAAAGAAATACTAAGGTCTTTCAGCCTATCGTGGATGCCATGTGATTGTCATGAGTACAATTGATATTGTAAAGCCAACTATTTAGTGTTTTAAAGTTCGAAAAACTAGTACTACTTCACAGATCTTCCAAATATTAGTGTCACATCCAGCTATTATAGGATTTGGTTGATGATGTTAACCTCTTCTTTTTAAATCATCGGCGCTTTGTCCTCTCTCTCTCTTGCCTCTATAATATTTATTCATTTCATGTCAGCGAAGAAATGCCCGTTTCATTACTTGAGCCCTAGGGAGTCACTATCAATGTATAACTTCGAAAAATTCCAACCAGAATATTCCAATCCATACTTGTGTAATTTATTCAAACCCTAATCTCCAACAGAACATCTAAAATCATTCTTAGCTGCGGCACGTTTTGCACATAATCACCAAACGTCACAGGACTAAAGGCCAAAATGATCACTATCCTTGCATCCGATACCTTGTTTCTAGCTCTATCTATTTAAGTGAGAGTGAGGAAGACTGAGTGCGTGTTACAGGTTGAATCTAATCATCTGGGTCGGCCACATGGAAATAATCAGGACCATTTCTACTACAGAAAGTTGCACCTAATGTAGTTAAAAAGCTTTTCAATTAATTGATCTAGTTTTCACGGTCATATTGGCAAACAAAACAGATGCACTGATTAAGTATCAAGCAATCTCTTCATAATCTAATGAGGCAACCGAAACGTGCCTCTTAGTAAGGTTATGACAGCAACAGCGCCTTAAGTTGGAATAAATTCCCTTAACCTTAGAAAGGTCATGACAGCAACAGCGGCTTAGTTCGCATAAACTCGGCGAGGGACATTGAACCGTCGCTGGTGCCTGACTCCCTCTCTTTCTCTGTCAATGGATCTCTAATGTTAAGTTTTATTTTTAATTCTTGTGCAACTTTTCAGCTTTCAACAAAGGTGCCCCTAGTAATCCTAAAAAACATGCACATGACTATTACGTGGAAATTTTTTGGCCATGACCAACATAGGGGCTATTGACACAAATGTCTCAAATTCACGGGCTATCGTCCTTATGCCTTTAAATGGACATTTTTGTTCTCCATCTCTGCTGCAACAAAGAGAAGCACCAAAAATGCAGAAAAACGATGACGGTAAGGAGGACGGAGGATTAAAGAAAGTAGAAGGAAAACATCAAAAACAACGAATCCAGATTCCAATGAGATGAGCCGAGGGAAAGGAAAACATAACCGGGGACTAGTTTCCAAGAGAAGCACAAGAAATCCATTACCCGGCCGTTATATTCAAGAAGAAAACGAGCTTTTTTTCTTATTGCCACAACCTGAAGATAAATTGGTAAGAAAAAGGAATTTAGGCTGTGTTTGGTAGTTTGGATTTGAGTCCACCTACCTAGTGTTTGGTGACATTCTCCATATTAGAATATATGTGTGAGCTGTGTTAAAGAGAATATAAGAATTGATGTGGTATTGAACCATTAATATATTATTTGGCTCATATATCATTAACTTAAACAGCCAACTGACTATATTGATGAATTCAAATTTAAGCTCTTTTTTGGTGATCTCATCATGTATCGGGCTTTTGCAAACTACTGCACTCTCCCAACACTCCTAACCACACCAACCTGGATGAGATATAAAATTTGAAAAATAACTAAAATGTTCATATTTTAATTTTTTTTTAAAAGAGTGATAAAGTAATGAATTACATATTGCTTGCCAACACCACTCGCCTAGGGATCACCACCAAAATTATCTATGTTCATCACTTTTGACCATCACATAACCGTTGCCTTTGACCACTGCAGTCGGTGATTGTGTTCCAGCAAGTTAGGTTGAAAAGGCGCCTTAAGACGATCGCCATGCCAACTCTGCATAGATCCTCCTTTCCACCCTAGTCGCAAACATGCATAACATTGAGCCGACCTTCCACGATGATTCGGCTCTTCACCTGCTGGTCGATGAAGAATGGCCAGCACACCATCAGTTTCTTGGTGACCAAGCTCTGAAGTGTTGAGTTCTAGCATCAAGAACGCTGCCACGGTACTGTGATGCAAAACCTCCTCCCGCGGGTATATCCCATGACGTACATCTTCTCCGCTATCGCCTCTCTTGGCCACCTTCTTTGGCAATGGAGCCTAGTCGTACAACCCACATGAAGTGGGTTCTGCTGTTCATGAGGCCGTCCAAAATTATGTGAATTCGTATCCATTGAGAGGCCTCATGTTCCGAGGTCTACTTCCCAAGAGGGTTTGAGTCTCACGTATAAGAGGGGCAAAGTTAAATTTGGGATTTTCAAATGAGAAAGATTTTCAAAGATTTTCAATCTTATGTAGTTGTAGATTTCCAAAAATTATGAAAGATTTTTTTCGAAAATTCCAAATTCTATCTTAACTTGGGCGAAAGATATGATAAGATATTTTAACAATTCAAGGATATGTGAAAGATTTTCAATCTTCTTTATCCTATCATATTATAATTCAAAGTCAGACGACTAAACACGGGATAAAGGCTCGAAGTCAACCAATCTGCGGATCAGTAGATTAGGCCAGCGTAGAGATTTGTAGCAAAGAAGCGGAGCAATTGCAATAGTTTTGCTCCACATCGGCGCACGAGTGGTGCAGGATAAGCAAGATGCACCAGGATTTGAGTCACTCCTTCATGTGATTTCCCCGCTTGCATGTCCAGCCCATTTTATTTGAGAATTTTTCATTTGTAGAAGAGAATCATGCCATCCTTAACATCTCGACCTTTATAATTTTCTGCAATATATCGGGAGCAATTATTTTCCTAGAATAAAAAGAAGAATTTCCAGTAATAGCGAAATCGATTCACATATAAAAAATTTGCCAGGATCTGATTCCATTTTGATTTTGCGGTCCGCGCGTAATCACAAAAGACCTTGATGATCAAGTCTGAATGGTCATCTAAGAGGTATGCTTGTTTTGATTGCTCTTGCTGCTTACCAAATTTAAGAAAGAAGGATTCGTCGTTGGTACTAATTATCTCTGAAGTGGAGGTTCAGATTTGAAGAACCCGTGAATTTGAGACCTTTGTATCAATAGCCCCTAAGACGCAAGCTAATCAACTTTGAGACAGCGGCCCCTGTACAAGAAGATTTTTGTCATTTTCTCGTTATCACTACACTACCAAGCAATTGCATGGGTTTTACCAACAAAACGTGAATCAACCAATCCAGGAAAGGAAAGAGAAAGACATAGATGCGGCCCCGAGAGAATTTGCTACTTACCTATTATGATGTTGCGGTGGCCAAAGAATCATTAGTTCGTTATGATCACCTTTTGAGATAAGTCAAAACACGAAATTCGTTATCTCGAATGATAAGGCCGGGTACTTGAGCTCTTGTTTGCTCACACGCATGGTGTTTTAATTTTATCTCAAACTCATGTGTTGAAAATTTATTTTAAAAATTGACAAAGCATTCCTCTCTAGGAATAATTTCTTTGTGCAAAAGCGTAATTGGATAGATTTGATCTAATGAATTATATTGTCACACGATAATAAAAAAATAATCATATTCACATTAGAATTCACGAAATAGAGCTACAGATATACACTATCATTAACTCCTATTATATATAGATACTCTTATTATTATATATTGATACTGGTAGTAAAGAGATTCTCTAGCGCCATACTTACTATTTTGAAAAGGGTTTTTCACGTAAAAATTCGTTTGTTTTCTCCTCCTTTTTTTTCTACAAAGATTCGCGTTCCTAACGGCTCAATCCACTGCCAATGTGTAATTTGCTCGATTCCGGCACCTCCGATCCTCTGTTTGCATGCTAAAACTTGCTTTTCATACGTTTCCTTCTCATGACTGAAGTCTCTGATTATTGCAATAACATCTTTTATCGCTTTTGGATTCTCTGAATTGCCGTTGGTTTGCGTTTTGTTAGGTATTCTCGTAGCTGTTGTTGGGTCATATGTTGTTTCGCTTGTAATGTCGAATTAAAGGCATCTGCTGATTTTTATCTCCTAATGGCAATTGCGGGGGCTGAAAAGTTTAAGGCTTTATTTTCCTCAGCCATTGTTTCAGTTCTCGAGAACCTGTAGAATAGAGCTATAGTTATTTGATGTTATGACAGAGACTTTGAAGATTAAGAAGTTTCTTGGCAAGTACCTATGACATTGATCATCTCCAAAGATGGGTTTCTAGAATGTTGTCAACATCGTGATTTAAGGGATTGACAGGGATTACTTCACTTCCTTAATCATTAGGAGACATACGTTCTCAATGAAATTATTGAGATAATAAAATCAACCTCTTGGTACTTCTCGCTATTTAGATACTTTTGCATTATGCAGGATCCAAGGTTTTCATTCTCCACCAAGAGTTTTTTATTGTACTCGAGGCAGAGTGTACAGGCTTATCATGTCACTCTCTTTTTGACTTGCTAATTTGAACATCTGTTTCCTCAGATAATTCTGGTGAATGTTTTTCTACTCAACTAATTGATGGTGATGGCACATTCAATGTCGACGGACTGGAAAATTTCATCAAGGAGGTCAAATTGAGGGAATATGGCCTTTCATACGCCGTTGTCTCCATTATGGGTCCTGTTGCTAGTGGTGTGTATTTACTCCCAGTGGCATTGCTTTGGATTTTGCTTCTCTTGCTAAATATAGATAACAACAAAAGTTTTTGTAAGGGCTGTGAAGTGATCGTGAAAAGAACAAATTTTCTCCAGTAACATTGGCTCTCTTTTACATACTATATGATATTTCAAGTTGCTTAAAATTCAGTTTAATTCTTGGGTTTGCCGTTCTCCTTTTATTTTTACTTTCAGCAAAACCATTACCTGGACAGCACCACATTGCTGCTTTTGTTTCCATCTTCACTTATCTTTTCTTTTGCCTTCAGAAGAGTTTTTAACTTATTCTATTGCTGTGTATGATTTTTGGCAGGGAAGAGTACGCTATTAAATCATTTATTTGGCACCAACTTTAGGGAGATGGATGCTTCAAAAGGAAGGCATGTCTACAAACCAACTGTTACCTCACTCTAATGAAGGATTTGGATTTGGAAAGTCTAAAACCAGTTTGATATTTTTCCAGGTCCCAAACCACCGAAGGTATATGGTTGGCGAAAGGTGCTGGCAATGAGCTGTGTACTCTGGTTATGGACTTGGAGGGAACTGATGGAATAAAAAGAGGAGAGGTATATTTACTGGATGATTTTACATGGATATATAATGGCTTATTTTGTCCATGTTCAACTACTTATTTTTATCCATGAGTGACTGCAAATTCTATATTTTTCTACATGTTGAAACATTAATTGGTGCATCAGTAGCTGCCATATGATCTTTAACTTGCTTTTCCATTTTTGTATGTCTTTGCTTATCTTACCAACCCAGAAGCTTGATTTATGTGTAGCTGATGCTCGTTGAAACTCACCTAATCTACACTTGGTTTGAGTAAGCAGCAATTAGCATTCTCGCAGCTTCTTAACCAGTGTCATTTTTATTCAGGACGATACTACTTTTAAAAAGCAGAGTGCTCTTTTCGCTTTGGCTGTCTCTGATATAGTGCTCATTAACATGTGAGTCTTTTGCTTTGCTCTAGTGAGATACCGTTTCTGTTTCTGCCATGTTATCTACAAGGTTGTTGTTTTAGTATTTTCCTAATGCCCTTTCAAGCATCTTTTTCATAGGTGGCATCATAATATTGGCTGTGAACAAGCTGCCAACAGGCCTCTTCTGAAAACCGTATTCCCGGTATTTCTTGTCTTCTTGCGTTAAGATAAGCTAAATTTCTAGTTCTAAGAGTTTATGATAAAGTCGTGACTCTTCTTGAAGGTCATGATGCGATTGTTCAGCCCTCGGAAAACAACTCTGTTGTTTGTCATACAGGATAAAACAAGGGTCGGTACCTATACTTAATCATGTTTCCATTCTAAATTGTGATGGTTGTTATCTGCTCGTTTTGGTTGCATCTGGTAAGTTTTACCGATCTGAGTTGATTTTCTTTATATGCTCTCTGGTTTTTCTTTTTGTACAGATGCCTCTGGAATATCTAGAACCTTTCTTGAGAGAAGATGTGCAAAAGGTGAGGGTTGTCGCATTTCCGATTAAAAATCGACTTTGTAAAGTTGTTCCTGTTTTCATTTAGTATTTTCCTGCAGATATGGGACGATGTTCCTAAGCCACAAGCACACAAGGAAACTCCTCTCAGTGAATTTTTTAATGTAGGTGCTTTGATGCTTGTATGAGTTCCTCTCAATAATTTGCTTGTGCCTTTAATTGTAGTAATGAAGTGACTCTTTTTTGCTGTTCAGGTTGAGGTTGTTGCTCTGTCTAGTTATGAAAAGAAGGAAGAGCAATTTAAAGAGGAGGTATACCTACCTTGCACCACACGGAAGCATGTTTGGATCTAGAGTAGGATTGCCCATTTTTTATGTTAGCTTTGTTGTTGTGTTTACAAAATTCTTAAATGCTGCAGTGGGCACTATTTCCTTCACACAAATCCTGTACTTGAGTACTGTTTAACACAAAACTTTGGTCCTCATAAGCATAAGTTTTGGAATATCTGTGGAAATGCCACTCATCATTGACAGCTATTTCTTATTTTGTTGGGGCTTATCATTGATCAATCATCCTTATTAAGTTTGGTGATTTTCACTATGTTGGGAATAACGGATCCCCGAAAACCGGATTCGACACTAAATCGAACCCCTAAATCAATGCGGAAGCGTAGCCCGGGAAAATCACGTATCACCGATCGTAAAGCACACCACGGATTCGAGCATACCTTGTTAGCCACAGATTAAACACCAATGCTGAAGAAGAGGAAGAAATTCTGATCCGATGATGTCAATCGAAAGGAAGATAGTGCCGTTTGCCTTCCTGTTCTTTTTGGAGAGAGAGAGCGCGCGGGAGAGGGGAGAACGTACGTAACTTCTGTTTCCAACAGGTGCGTCCTCTCTCTCTCTCTCATCCCTTTTATACGTTCCCCCATCCGCGGGCCCTATTCCCGTGGGCCGGGCTTTTTGGGCCCAACTTGGGCGGACGGGCCTTAAGCCCATCTCAATTAAATCCATCATCTCCCACTCGCACATGGTGGTACAAAACCAACATAGGCGGACAGGCCCTACTCATCCCCATCGAGAAAAATCCATCATAGACTCTCACTTAACATGGTGGGCGTACAGAATCTCTTTTCCTCTCTTCAACATTCATACCGGTGAATAATCCGTGCGACCAGCATACTTTGAGAGCTCGTTACTATACATCTGTTAGGAATATATAGCAGCTCATAATGGACATCACATCCTGAGTAGATTTAGTATGCAGTACCCTAGATCGATCAATCACATTTATATCTCTCTTGATCTCTTTTAAACAATGATATATATATTGTATTCACAATTATGATTATCCCAAAGACAGTCATAATTGGTTAACCGGTGAATACAAACTATAATGTGATTCTCCAAAATCGATCTTCCTCTTTCCTTCAAACTCTCAATTTCAGTTCAGCTTGCTTTTCTAGAAATGCCCCATTAGATCGAATCACTCATAACCATTGGCAACATCCTAAGATAGCAAACACTAAATAGAAATCTTGAGAATAAGTAAGAGTCATGAGGGGACTAAAAAATTTGAGGAACTCTCTTCCTCAAGAGTCTCACACGACATAAAAAGTTGAGATCAAACTTTTGCCACTCTTATTGGTCGTCTCATGCATACGTAGTATGAAATACGTATTACGGTATTAACTCCTTTCCCATGGAGCGTATGTCTACACCTTCAATACCGTACGCAGATGATAGTTCGGACATACCCAATGTCTAACTTGAGTTCACGTATCTACTTATTCACAAAATTCATCGAACTCACATCCGGCATCTTAGACGGATAAAGTAAAATATGTGGGGTATTTTATTTTCGGACATCACAAGTATTATGTCATCATCTTAACACTCGGTTAAGGCGACATACGTGTTTTAAGCTTGAGCTCTCGATTATCACCTAGATAATAAGCTTAAAAACAGTCTCATCTCTATTTATCACACAGAAACGGAGGCGATTACCCGTGTGAGTGGGCTAATCTTATATCTGTCCGACATACTTCTCAACTTAAAATAATGCACGAGCATTAAGATGCATAAAGATCAAACAAAGATTCATAGGCATTAATGATGAAAACACAAATTCATCAAATTGTGAACACTTAGGGAAATTATAATATTCAGTACATCACCCTCTACGCAACTCTAGAGATTTCATATGGCCACAAATCACATCTCTAGGTATTGGCTTTGTCATAGGATCTGCTACCATTCCATGCGTAGTATGTACTCTAAGTTCACATCTTTTCGTGCAACCATATACTTTACAAAGTTATACTTGGTATCTATATGTTTGGTCTCGTCATGATATTTTGGATCTTTGGTGTACACTTTTGCTGCTCGGCTATCATAGTTAACCAACAATTAATCTGCAGCACTTCCAATAACACCTAAATGATCCAAAAAATCTCTTAAGCTAAACACCTTCTTATACTGCTGCTGATAATGCCACGAACTCAACTTACATCGTGGACAAGGCTATACATGTTTGTTTCTTACTGCTCCAACATATGGTGCTATTATTCGGTAAGAAAACAAACCCAGAGATAGATTTTCTTTCATCTAAATCTCCTTCCCAATCAGTATCAGAATAGCCTTAGAGTTGCAGATCCTTTCCTTAATAACTCAGCGTATAATCAGCAGTCCCCTTTAGATACCTCAGTATTCTCTTAACGGCTTTCCAATGTACTTGACCCGGATTGGATTGGTAACTACTCACCATTCCAACTGTAAAACATATGTCAGGTCTTGTACACATCATAGCGTACATAAAGCTTCCAACAGCACTAGCACAAGGAACATGTTACATTTGTTCCTGCTCTTGTGGAGTCCTTGGACACAGTCTATGGCTCAATCCTTCACCTTTTGTAATAGGAGTGTTTATGGGTTTGCAATCTTGAAATCTTAACTCCAAGAATGTATGCAACATCACCCATATCTTTTATATCAAAGTTGGAAGATAACAAATTCTTCACAGCATTAACATAACTCCATATTACTTCCGACAATTAGTATATCATCAACATATAATAATATGATCACAAATTGATCCTTGGATCTTTTGATATATACACAATGATCCTCGTCAATCATTGTAAAATCATATGCCATTATGGCATTATGAAAACGTATATACCATTGTCTCGATGACTGCTTAAGGCCATATATCGACCCCCAAAGTCGACATACCTTTTCTTCTTGGCCTTTCACTATAAAACCAGCAGGTTGTTCCATATATATTTCTTCCTCTAATTCTCCATTGAGGAAAGCAGTCTTTACATCCATCTAATATAACTCAAGATCCATACTAACCACTATTGCCAGAAGTATGCGAATCAAGGTAAATCACACTACAGGAGAAAATGTACTTTCATAATCAATTCATTCCTATTGATTATACCCCTTCGCCACAAAGCGAGCCTTATGCCTTTCTATCGAGCCATCAGCATTTTGCTTTATTTTGAAAACCCACTTGTTCCCAATAGCTTTGCGTCATTTTGGAAGATCAACCAGTTGCTAAACATGGTTTGACTTCATTGACTCCATTTCCTCTTTCATTGCATAAATTCATTTTTCCTTATTAGGGCAATCTAGAGCCTTATTAATATTTCTTGGCTCATCCTCATCTCGTGGAGCAACCACAAAAGTTTCCCCTTCAATGTCAAAACGTCGACGGGGAATACTTTGGCAACTTATTCGCCGTATAGGAGATTGTACACTTAGCACATCATTCCCCATTATGCTCCCACTAGGATTAGATAATGATGACGTCGTCTCATCATGTGGTTGCAATTGAGAATGAGTTGAATTCAATTCATCACTTCTCATATTACTCCCACTTGGACGAACTCCATTAACATCATTATCTTGATCCAAGGTCTCAAATAGGGAGTAATCTTCTCCTATTTCACCCTTCTTAGGAAATTCATTCACTAAGAATGTGACATCCCGTGATTCAAATTCAGTTATACTCTCACTTTCCTGCTCACCTATGAACACATACACTTTCGAGTGTTCGGAATATCTCATGAAAATACTTTTATTTCCTTTGGGACCTAATTTCCCAAATTTGTGAGAGGACTCATGAGTATAAGTAGCACAACCCCATAACTTAAGAAAACTTAAGTCCGGTTTTCTACCTATCCATAACTTATATGGAGTGGAAATAACTAATTTGGAAGGCACCTAGTTAAGTATATAGGTAGCAGTTAACAACGCATCACTCCAAAAAGTGATAGGTAAATTAGCATGTGCCATTATGGACCTAATCATTTCCAGTAGGGTTCTGTTTCTTCTCTCCGCAACACCATTTTGTTGAGAAGTATATGGAATAGACAATTGTCTTTCCATTCCTTTTTCATCACATAATTTTCTGAACTCATCAGATAAATATGCTCAACCTCGATCGGATCTAAAAAACTTTATTTTCTTGTCTAATTGATTTTCTACCATGTTAACAACTTATGCTTCAGATTTATGAGAAATCAAATAGACATATCCGAATCGAGTATAATCATCTATAAAAGTGATGAAATAAACAGCCCATTGCCTTCCTCTCACATTCATTGAACCACAGACATCAGAATGGATTAAATGCAGAGGAAACTCAGCTCTTTTACCTTTTCCAAATGGTTTCCTTGTTATTTTCCCTACTAGGCAATGCTCACATCTGGGCAAATCGACTTTTTCAATGTTGCCCAACAAGCCCTCTTTGGCTAGTCTTTTCATATGTTTGTTGGCCAATATGACCAAGTCTAGCATGCCACCATATTCACATCATTATCATATAAAGTAGAAGACGTGAAACAAGGGAATAACATATTGACATCACTATAGTCAACATATAGTACAATGAAACCATCCAGAAAGTGACCACAAACATAGTAGTTTGTATCCAAATACAAATCTACACCTCTATTATGGAAGTTCACACTAAAACCAAGCTTAACCAACATCAAAACAGACACTTAAATCTCGACGAATCTCCGAAGCATATAGATCATCATGTAGGAATAAGTTGCGTCCACCACGCATGTTTGATTGGCAGGTGCCAATCTCTTTAACTTCAACTCTGAAATTATTTTCCACATAGATCCACATAGTTCTAGTTGGTATCGTCGGAATTTCATGAATGATCCTCTATCCTTCCTTACATGGTCTGTCGTTCCTGAATCTACAGTCCACAAAGGATTGGATTCAATCAATAATACAGAACTCGACACATAAGCAAAGTTCTCAAAAGTACAAGAGGTGTATTACTTTCTTTGGCTCACGACAGTCACGAGCATAGTGACCTCTCTTGTCACAATTGTAATATCTCACTCTTGACATTTTCTACACTTGAGGACGTTTTCCTCTCTTATGTTGGTTAACTCTTGATTTCTTGCAATAAGGACTCGATCCTTTGCATTCCCACATATTGAACAAATCAATACGCTTGCGCTTAGAGCTCAAAGCTCTTTCTGAGCTAGAACCAGCATTGCAAATGTCCATTTTTGGCTCAAATGCCGTTAGGTGGTCCTCTACTAGCTCAAGGTGGCGCACAACATCCTCAAGAGCTTCCATAATATAGTCAAGAGCTTCCAGTGCTTCTTGCTTTTCCAGCACATATTGAATCCTCATATTCAATATTTCACAATTGTTGCCATTCATATCAGCAATCACATTCTTAGTTGCTGAAACCATCAGTCTGAACACATCAGACATACATGCACGAATATTTAATGCCTATCATTTATGCATCCCTATTTGCATAGACACATCATATTAATGAATAATTTCAAGTAAGGCTTCAGAATCAAAAGGTCACTACGTTTCCAATCATCCTCCAAAAATCCTAACTTAAAACTATCATTAATATGATTGTCATATACAAAATTAATTATATGAAGTTACAAAAACTGCTATAACTACCCACAGCTAATTACCCACAGCAACCAGCAGTAATAGAAAGCAAACAATAATTTATATTCAACAGAATAATCATGCTTTCAACATAATACAACTAACATATTACACTAAGCAATATATATAGAGAAAACATATCAACATGAAAAGAGATATTTACATCCATAAAAAATCTCAAAATTAATCTATCAGTCAAAATATCTGAGAAAACTGAAGACACTTTAGCTAACCATGGAAAAACTTTTGGAGAGCTTTCATGTCGCCACCAAGGCGCATTTATCTTACGCCCTGTGGCGCTTAAACTAAGGGTTGAAGTTTTAGTTAACTCAATCCTATAGTACTCTCTCACAAAAGCTTCCACTAGCCTCCTATAACCCGGAACCACGATGACCTCCCATAGCCGACCTAACACTGCTTGCCATTTAGGTGGAAGTGTTCATCAAAGCCGGCACCTTCTCAAAATCCGGCACAAGATAACCATTCCAGATGATTTCTTGTATCATCTAATTGACCTTGACCACATGTGATACTAAACCACTATCATGCCACCGATAATCAACTAACTCTGTCATCAGCCTCTTAAGTCTTGCATTTCCCTTGTCCGTTCTCGGGATTGCAGGTATCCTTGTATAACGCATCATAGTTCTTGCAACAAATGCAGAACTAAAAAATGGATTACTTATAATCCATAATAAATATAAGGGAAAATACATAATTTTTCATGATTTATGCAACACATGCATAATAATTAAAAAAAAAATGGGTTACATACAAACCACATAGGCATACATGAAAAAAAGAAACAAATTCTTTTCTTTTTTTTCGGGTCAACGTTCAAAGTCAACGGTCAACGGTCAAAGTCAACGGTCGGTCAACGGTCAGCCAACGGGTCAACGGGTCGGGTCAACGGGCGCGCGGGTCGCACCGGTTTGGACCGGTCGAGGCGGTCGGACCGGTCGCGCTAGTCGGGCTGGTTCGGACGAACCGAACGCACGTGCCGTGCGCGTGCGGGATGACGTCACGCAGACGTCATCCGGCACGTGCCGCGCGCGTGCCGGGCTTCCTCGCTGGTCGGGTCAGGTCAGTCGCCGTCGGGTCAGGTCGCCGGCCGGCCAACGGTCGTCGGCGATGACGTCATCGATGACATCATGCCGGCGGTTATCGTGACGTCACGGTGACGTCAACACGCGTCGGTCCGCCTATCGGCGCGTGCCGGTTCGCCGGCCGTCGGCGCGCACGTGCCGGTTCGTCACCGGCGCGTGTAGCGCACGCGCTGGCAAAGCCAGCGCTTCCAGGCGCGTTGCGCCCACGCGCAGCGCCTTCCGGCCGCGCTTGTGAGCGCGTGCGGCGTCGCCCGAAGGCGTTCGACCTATCCCCAGACTCGTCTCAACGTCGCCTTTCACCCAGTGCCTTCAGAATTCGTTTTTGACTTACGAAAACTCGGAAAAATGGCTGAACAACGCTCGGGTGTCGGGATTTCTGCCCCGATCCGTACGGCCGAAGTTCTTTTTGCGAAAAAATCAAAGAAAAAACATCAAACAGGTCGGGAAAACGTGAACTAGGGCTCTGATACCAATGTTGGGAATAACGGATCCCCGAAAACCGGATTCGACACTAAATCGAACCCCTAAATCAATGCGGAAGCGTAGCTCGGGAAAATCACGTATCACCGATCGTAAAGCACACCACGGATTCGAGCATACCTTGTTAGCCACAGATTAAACACAAATGCTGAAGAAGAGGAAGAAATTCTGATCCGATGATGTCAATCGAAGGGAAGACAGTGCCGTTTGCCTTACTGTTCTTTTTGGAGAGAGAGAGCGCGCGGGAGAGGGGAGAACGTACGTAACTTCTATTTCCAACGGGTGCGTCCTCTCTCTCTCTCATCCCTTTTATACGTTCCCCCATCCGCGGACCCTATTCCCGTGGGCCGGGCTTTTTGGGCCCAACTTGGGCGGACGGGCCTTAAGCCCATCTCAATTAAATCCATCACACTACTCCAATTCCCTTTCTTAATCAATTATACTTTCACTTTGAGCTTTTGCTCTTTTGTGGAATTTGGACCATTGGCTGCCAATTTGATTATACTTTTTATATGTACTAATTTTTTGCCACATCATTGAATTTCGTCGGATGAAAAGGTAGCCATCCTTATACAGAGGTTCTTTCATTCTATTGCACCTGGTGGGCTCACCGGATATCAAAGGGGAATAGTCCCTGCTTTAGGATTTTCTTTTAATGCTCAGCAGATGTGGAAGGTCATCAAGGAGAATAAGGACCTTCACTTGCCTGCACACAAGGTGAGAGATTAATGGAAAAGCCATTGGATATATTGTTGATAAGGAGAATGCAAATGCTAATGTATGCATCATGCTATCCGTGTTAAGGTCATAGTTGCTACCGAACGATGTGAAAGAATTGCCAATGAAGAATATTCCAGTCTTACTGAAAATGAGGTATTGATCGGGTTCTTCTTTGGACATTAAACTTACTTGTCTGTTTCGCTATTTTGAAATGCAAGCAGATGCATTTTATCTTACACATATTAAGATCGGGCTAGCTCTTCTAAACAGGATTGGCATTTGATTGAAGAGGCTGCACGGTCAGGACCAGTTCCTGGTTTTGGAAAGAGACTCAGTTCAATTATTGAGGCTTGTTTATCAGGGTAAGATAAGAATTTTATCTGATGAATTACACAGATGGGGTGCAGAAACTAAATTTTATGTTTATTAAATAATGCAAGTATATTAAGGTTATCCAGTGCAATCGGCTTCATATTCTTACTTCTAAGAATGTTGCTCCTTTAAGTTTTTCCTGGCTTACATGAAGTCGGGATAGGAGCATTTTCTTTTCTTGAAACAAGTGCATTTTATAAAGAGCAACCACAAAGGAAACCTCGGCTTGTATGAAGTTTATATTGCTTAATTTTAGATTGTACAAGTTTGCCTCTGTGATATATCTACAATCTGGTTGTTGAGGTCTAGCCTGAGTAGATGATATATATGTGTCGAGGTCTGGCCTGTGTGGATAAGATATGGCTATTCTGTTCAAGTGATCATTCCAGTTTGGAAATGGCCCCCTTCATTCACAATCTGAGTATTGTTTCAACCGGTTGTTCGATAGTTGCTTTCACGCAATCATCTTTTCATTTGATTGATCTGTTTTCATGATAGTAGGAGAGTAATGGCTATTTACAGTGTATCAGTTGCCTAGCTGACAGCTTAGCTTAACTTGGCCATAGCTATGGACCCTGTTCTGTTTGAAATGTTTCCTTGTTTTATTTTTGGGTGAAGATTAAGTTCTATCAGGGTTAGAATTTGTTTATCAATATAAGTATGTTCTGTTAATGAAGTAATGAAGTTTCTTGTGCTCCTTATTAGGTATGAATCAGAGGCTGTATATTTTAACAAGAATGTTAGATCTTCAAAACGAAAGCAGCTTGAAGAAAAATCACTTCAAGTAAGAAGTTATGGGACGTTTTTCCTTGCTTAGAGTGCATCATTTTTGGGTTCCATTGTATGACTACCACTTCAAGCCGCTTGGAATGTGGAAATATTTTCCCTTTCTGACACATTTTTATTTCAGTCAGGATGTTTTCATTTGAAGTTAGTTTACATAGAGAGACTGTCTGTTGAGGATATCTTATCATATGTTGCTTGTCGTGTTTTGTGGGAATCATCAGCTTGTACAACCAGCTTTCCAATCTGTTCTTGGACATATTCAGTGTGGAACTCTAGATAAGTTCAAGGAAGCATTTGATAAGGCTTTGAATGGAGGAGAAGGGTTTTCTGTGGCTGCTTATGACTGCACTCAGTTTTATATGGCTCTATTTGACAAAAGATGTGCAGGTACGGCACCGATGACGTCATCATGACGTCATCCAACGGTCGGTAACCGCTCGGATGACGTCACCGATGACGTCATCGCCGACGGCGTTTCGCCGGGCGGTCCCCGGCCGGCGACCCGACCCGACGGCGACCGACCCGACCCGATCGCCTGGCGCATGCCGCGCACGTGCAGCTGACGTCAGCACGCTCACGCGCGCGGCACGTGCGGCCAGCGCACGCGGGCGGCACGTGCGTCGGTCCGCGCGAGCGGCCCGACCGGCCCGACCGGTCCAAGCGGTCCGACGAACCG
Source organism: Eucalyptus decipiens (assembly GCA_014182575.1). Taxonomy (NCBI): domain Eukaryota; kingdom Viridiplantae; phylum Streptophyta; class Magnoliopsida; order Myrtales; family Myrtaceae; genus Eucalyptus; species Eucalyptus decipiens. The sequence continues at coordinate 33,332,129 of CM024618.1, read as the reverse complement.
CGCCCGTTGACCCGTAGACTTGACCGTTGACCGTTGACTTGACCGTTGACCATTGACTGTTGACCGGCCGTTGACTTTAACCGTTGACCCGAAAAAAAAAAAAAAAAAAAAAAGAATTTGTTTCTTTTTTCATGTTTGCCTATGTGGTTTATATGTAATCCATTTTTTTTTATTATGCATGTGTTGCATGAATTTTGGAAAATTATGTATTTTCCCTAATATACATTATGGATTATAAGTGATCCATTTTTAGTTCTGCATTTGTTGCAGGAACTATAACGAGTTATGCACTGATACCTGCAATCCCAAGAACGGTCGAGGGAAATGCAAGACTTAAAAGGCTAATGTCAGATTTAGCTGATTATCGGTGGCATGACGGTGATTTAGTATCACATGTGGTCAGGCTCAATCAGATGATACAGGAAATCATCTGGAATGGTTATCTTATGCCGGATTTTAAGAAGGTACCGGCTTTGATGAACACTCTTCCACCAGAATGGCAAGCAGTGTTAGGTCGGCTATGGGAGGTCAACGTGGTTCCGGATTATAGGATGCTAGTGGAAGCTTTTGTAAGAGAGTACTATAAGATTGAGTTAACCAAAACTTCAACCCTTAGATTGAGCACCACATGGCACAGAGTAAATGCGCCTTGGTGGCGACATGAAAGCTCTCCAAAAGTTTTTCCATGGTTGGCAAATGTGCTTTCAGTTTTCTCAGATGTTTTGACTGATAGATTAGAAGGGACATTCCCTAATTATTTCTTAGATTAATTATGAGATGTTTTATGGGTGTAAATATCTTGATATTTCTCTGTATATATTGCTTAGTGTGATGTATAGTTGTATTATATGAAAGCATTATTTTTTTATTGGATGTTAGTTACCTGTTGCTTTCATTGTCATTCTTTGGTTCTTTGTGGGTAATTAGCTGTGGGTAGTTATAGAAGTTTTTGTAACTTCATAGAATTGAATTTGCATATGACAATCATATTAATGATAATTTTGAGTTAGGATTTTTGGAGGATGATTGGAAACATAGTGACCTTTTGATTCTGAAACCTTACTTGAAATTATTCATTGATATGATGGGTCTGTGCAAATAGGGATGCATAAATGATAGGCATTAATTATTCGTGCATGTATGTCTGATGTGTTCAGATCGATGGTTTCAAAGCAATTAAGAACGTAATTGCGATATGAACGGCAACAATTGTGAAATATTGAATATGATGATTCAATATGTGCTGGAAAAGCAAGAAGCACTAGAAGCTCTTGACCATATTATGGAAGATCTTGAGGATCTTTGTGCGCCACCTTGAGCTAGTAGAGGACCACTTAACGGCATTTGAGCCAAAAATGGACATTTGCAATGCTGGTTCTAGCTCAGAAAGAGCTTTGAGCTCTAAGCGCAATCGTATTGATTTGTTCAATATGTGGGAATGCAAAGGATCAAGTCCTTATTGCAAGAAATCAAGAGTTAACCAACATAAGAGAGGAAAACGTCCTCAAGTGAAGAAAATGTCAAGAGTGAGGTATTACAATTGTGACAAGAGAGGTCACTATGCTCGCGACTGTCGTGAGCCAAAGAAAGTAATACACCTCTTGTACATTTGATAACTTTGCTTATGTGTCGAGTTCTGCATTATTGGCTGAATCCAATCCTTTGTGGACTGTAGATTTAGGAACGACATACCATGTAAGAAAGGATAGAGGATCCTTCGTGAAATTCCGACAATACCAACTAGAACTATGTGGATTTATGTGAGAAATAATTTCAAAGTTGAAGTTAAAGGGATTGGCACCTGCCAATTGAACATGCGTGGTGGACGCACCTTGTTCCTACATGATGTTCCATATGCTCCAGAGATTCGTCGAAATTTAATGTCTGTTTTGATGTTGGTTAAGCTTGATTTTAGTATGAACTTTCATAATATAGGTGTAGATTTGTATTTGAATACAAACTATTATGGTTGTGGTCACTTTCTAGATGGTTTCATTGTACTATATGTTGATTGTAGTGATGTCAATATTTGTTATTCCCTTGTTTCACGTCTTCTATTTCATATGATAATGATGTGAATATGGTGGCATGCTAGATTTGGTCATATGGGCCAACAACATATCAATAGATTAGCCAAAGAGGGCTTGTTGGGCAACATTGAAAAAGTTGATTTGCCCATATGTGAGCATTGCCTAGTAGGGAAAACGACAAGAAAACCATTTGGAAAAGGTAAAAGAGCTGAGTTTCCTCTGCATTTAATTCATTCTGACGTTTGTGGTTCAATGAATGTGAGAGGAAGGCAAGGGGCTGTTTATTTCATCACTTTATAGATGATTCTACTCGATTCGGATATGTCTATTTGATTTCTCATAAATCTGAAGCATAAGTTGTTTCAAAATGTTTATGAACTTGGTAGAAAATCAATTAGACAAGAAAATAAAAGTATTTAGATTCGATCGAGGTCGAGAATATTTATCTGATGAGTTCAGAAAATTATGTGATGAAAAAGGAATAGAAAGACAGTTTATCTATTCCATATACTCCTCAACAAAATGGTGTTGTAGAGAGAAGAAACAGAACCCTACTGGAAATGGTTAGGTCCATGATGGCACATGCTTACCTATCACTTTTTGGAGTGATGCGTTGTTAACTGCTGCCTGTATACTTAACCGGGTGCCTTCCAAATTAGTTATTTCCACTCCATATAAGTTATGGACAGGTAGAAAACCGGACTTAAGTTTTCTTAAGTCATGGGGTTGTGCTGCCTATACACTTGAGTCCTCTCACAAATTTGGGAAATGTGGTCCCAAAGGAAATAAGAGTATTTTCATGAGATACTCCGAACACTCGAAATGGTATGTGTTCATAGGTGAGCAGGAAAGTGGGAGTATAACGGAATTTGAATCACAGGATGTCACATTCTTAGTGGATGAATTTCCTAAGAAGGGCGAAATAGGGGAAGATCACTCCATATTTGAGATCTTGGATCAGAATAATGATATTAGTGTAGTTCATTCAAGTGGGAGTAATATGAGAAGTGATGAATTGAATTTAACTCATTCTCAATTACAACCACATGTTGAGACAATATCATCATTATTTAATCCAAGTGGGAGCATAATGGGGAATGATGTGCTAAGTGTACAATCTCCCATATGGTGAACAAGTCGCCAAAGTATTCCCCGTCGACGTTTTAACATTGAAGGGGAAACTTTATGATTGCTCCACAAGATGAGGATGAGCCAAGAAATATTAATGAGGCTCTAAATTGCCCTAGTAAGGAAAAATGGATTAATGCAATGGAAGAGGAAATGGAGTCAATGAAGTCAAACCAAGTTTAGGAATTGGTTGATCTTCCAAAAGGACGCAGAGCTATTTGGAACAAGTGGGTTCTCAAAATAAAAGCGAAAGGCTGATGGCTCGATAGAAAGGCATAAGGCTCGCCTTGTTGCGAAAAGGTATAATCAACAGGAAGGAATTGATTATGAATGTACATTTTCTCCTATAGTGAGATTTACCTTGATTCGCATAGTTCTGGCAATAGTGATTACTATGGATCTTGAGTTACATCAAATGGATGTAAAGACTGCTTTCCTCAATGGAGAATTAGAGAAAGAAATATATATGGAACAACCTGCTGGTTTCATAGTGAAAGGCCAAGAAAAAAATGTATGTCGACTTTGGGGGTCGATATATGGCCTTAAGCAGTCATCGAGACAATGGTATATACGTTTTCATAATGCCATAATGGCATATGATTTTACAATGATTGACGAGGATCATTGTGTATATATCAAAAGATCCAAGGATCAATTTGTGATCATATCATTATATGTTGATGATATACTAATTGTCGGAAATAATATGGAGTTTGTTAATACTGTGAAGAATTCGTTATCTTCCAACTTTGAGATGAAATACATGGGTAATGTTGTATACATTCTTGGAGTTAAGATTTCAAGATTGCAAACCCATAGACACTCCTATTACAAAAGGTGAAGGGTTGAGCCATAGACTGTGTCCAAGGACTCCACAAGAGGAAGAACAAATAAAACATGTTCCTTATGCTAGTGCTGGTGGAAGCTTGTTGTATGCTATGATGTGTACAAGACCTGACATATGTTTTGCAGTTAGAATGGTGAGTAGTTACCAATCTAATCCGAGTCAAGCACATTGGAAAGCCGTTAAGAGAATACTGAGGTATCTAAAGGGAACTGCTGATTAGATGCTGAGTTATTAAGGAAATGATCTGCAACTCTAAGGCTATTCTGATGTTGATTGGGGAGGAGATTTAAATGAAAGGAAATCTACCTCTGGCTTTGTTTTCTTATCGAATAATGGCACCATATGTTGGAGCAGTAAGAAACAAAAGTGTATAGCCTTGTCCACGATGTAAGTTGTGTTCGTGGCATTATCAGCAGCAGTATGAGAAGATGTTTGGCTTAAGAGATTTTTTGGATCATTTAGGTGTTATTGGAAGTGCTGCAGATTAATTGTTGGTTAATTGTGATAGCCAAGCAGTAAAAGTGTACACCAAAGATCCAAATTATCATGGTAAGACCAAACTTATAGATACCAAGTATAATCTTGTCAAATATATGATTGCACGAAAAGATGTGAACTTAGAGTACATACTATGCATAGAATGGTAGCAGATCCTATGACAAAACCAATACCTAGAGATGTGTTTTGTGGCTATATGAAATCTCTAAGATTGCGTAGAGGGTGATGTACTGAATATTGTAATTTCCTTAAGTGTTCACAATTTGATGAATTTGTGTTTTCATCATTAATGCCTATGAATCTTTGTTTGATCTTTATGCATCTTAATGCTCAAAGTGCATTACTTTAAGTTAAGAGAAGTATGTCGGATATAAGATATAAGATTAGCCCACTCACACGGGTAATCGCCTCTATTTCTTGTGTGATAAATAAAGATGAGACTGTTTTTAAGCTTATTATCTAGTGATAATCGAGAGCTCAAGCTTAAAACACGTATGTCGCCTTAATCGAGTGTTAAGATGAGGACATAATTCTAACGATGTCCGAAAGTAAAATACCCCACATATTTTACTTTATCCGTCTAAGATGCCGATGTGAGTTCGATGAATTTTGTGAATGAGTAGATACGTGAACTCAAGTTAGACATTGGGTATGTCTGAACTATCGTTCGTACGGTATTGAAGGTGTAGACATACGCTCCATGGGAAATGAGTTAATACCGTAATACGTATTTCATACTACGTATGCATGAGACGACCAATAAGAGTGGCAAAAAGTTTGATCTCAACTTTTATGACGTGTGAGACTCTTGAGGAAAAGAGTTCCTCAATTTTTAGTCCCCTCATGACTCTTACTTATTCTCAAGATTTCTATTTAGTGTTTGCTATCTTAGGATGTTGCCAATGGTTATGAGTGATTCGATCTAATGGGGCATTTCTAGAAAAGCAAGCTGAACTGAAATTGAGAGTTTGAAGGAAAGAGGAAGATCGATTTTGGAGAATCACATTGTAGTTTTGTATTCACTGGTTAACCAATTATGACTGTCTTTGGGATAATCATAATTGTGAATACAATATATATATCATTGTTTAAAAGAGATCAAGAGAGATATAAATGTGATCATCGATCTAGGGTACGCATACTAAATCTACTCGGGATGTGATGCCCATTATGAGCTGCTATATATTCCTAACGGATGTATAGCAATGAGCTCTCAAAGTATGCTGGTCGCACGGATTATTCACCGGTATGAATGTTGAAGAGAGGAAAAGAGGATTCTGTTCAGCCCACCATGTTAAGTGAGAGTCTATGATAGATTTTCTCTGATGGGGATGAATAGGGCCTGTCCGCCCATGTTGGTTTTGTACCACCATGTGCGAGTGGGAGATGATGGCTTTATAAGTAATTGGGCTTAAGGCCCGTCCGCCCATGCTGGGCCCAAAAAGCCCGGCCCATGGGAATAGGGCCCGTGGATGGGGGAAGGTATAAAAGGGAGGAGAGAGAGAGAGACGCACCTCTTGGACAGAAAATCAACGTACGTTCTTTTTCCCTCTCTTTTTCTCTCAAACGCTCAAGGCGACGCCGTTTCCCTATTCAAGTCGAATTGGCATCATCGGATCAGAATTTCTTCCTCGATCTTCGGCATTGGTGTTTAATCTGTGACTAACAAGGTACGCTCGAATCCGTGGTGTGCTTTACGATCGGTGATACGTGTTTTCCCGGGCTTCATCTTCCGCATTCGATTTAGGGGTTCGATTCAGTGTCCAATCCGGTTTTCTGGGATCCGTTAATCCCAACACTATCAACATAGGAAATGCCAGAGCACTGAAAATTAGTTGCAATTCCACCAAAAAAAAAAAACAAAAGGGGGTACTTGCTTATGTTGAGTAAGTAGTTATGTTTGGAGGCCCTCACTAGCATGCCATGTGGTCAACTTACCATCATAGACGAGCATCTCTTAAGTTCTTTCACTACTGGAGCTATTCTAGTATTTGCTCTCTTCTTTCAGGAAGCGAAGAGGCGTGAAAACTTGCAACATTGGTTGGAAACTGTTGCGTTAGCTGTTCTGGGATTCGAAGGAATTAGGACACTTCTTAGGTATTTTACTTCTGGAGTTCTGCTTTGGTGTCCGATATATTTATCTTTATTGCTTTTGCTTGACACTTTTTCTTTTTCTTTTTTGGCGGGAGGGGACTGCGACATTTGAGGGGGAGAGGGAGAGGCTAGGAGCTTTAGAGTGAGGGCGGTGGTGCTGCGTCGTCTACAGGGGGAGAAAGAGGAGCATATATAAAATTTCATTTTTCTCGGTTTAGGTTGAAAGTGGGATTATTGCTTAACCCACTAAAACCAATATTTATTTTTTTGGTCTTTTTTCTTTGGAAACCATTTTGGCCCATATTTTATAAAGCATTTTGTGACCCATATTAACAGCCCTAATCCTAGAATAATGTCTCATTGATAATTCAAGACTATTGTTGGGACCAAAAAGATGTTTGCACACAGAAAAGCCTTCTTGGCTCTGTCTAATATCGGTGTTTTGTGGTAAAAGCTGAAGGACTTCATCCATTCGTGGATGTCATACGATCATCCTGCAATTATCACGAGTACAATTGATATTGTAAGGCTCATTATTTTTTGTGGTAAAAGCTGAAGGCCTTTAGCCATTCGTGGATGTCATACGACTGTCATGCGATTGTCATAGGTACAATTGATATTCTAAGGCTGGCTATATAGTGCTTTAGAGTAAAAAAAAAAACTGGTACAACTACTTCATAGATATTCCAAAAATTAGTCACATCTTGCTATTATTGAATTTGGTCAATGGGCGTTGACCTCTTCTTTTTTTGTCATCGGTGCTTTGTCTTCTCTTTTGCCTTTACAATATTTATTCATTTGATGTCAGCAAAGAGATGCCCGGTTCATTACTTGAGCCCTGGGGAGTCTCTATCAATGTATAACTTCGTAAAATACCAACCAGAAGATTCCTGATCTCCAAGAGATCTCGACCCAAGATCATCCTTAGTTGCAGCACATGTTGCACATGAACACTGAACTTCTCAAGATTAATGGCCAAAACGATCGCTATCTATGCATCCGATACCTTGGTTCTAGCTCTGTCTATTTAATCTAGAGCGAGAGAGACTGAGTGTGTGTTATGCATTGAATCTAATGACCCGGGTTGACCAAATGGAAGTAACCGAGCCCATTTCTACCACAATACTACCACAGACGGTTGCACCTACTGTAGTCAAAATGCTTATCAATTAACTGATCTAGTTTTCAAGGTCCAAAATATCTGCAAACAAGACAGGTGTACTGGTTAAGTATCAAGCAATCTCTTTACAATCTAATGAAGCAACCAAAATGTGCCCCGCAGCCATGGCCTGAAGCAATACCAGAGAATATGTTTGTCGGACTTGGGTACTTGTGAAACCATGGTCGCTAGCTTTTTATCATTCTGGAAAACGATGAAAGATTTATCGACAACTAACACAAGGAATATGCAGGAAGTATTGTTGATAATATCAATTCACGAAAACAGCATATAACTTCACCATTAAGGTTTCGTTGTGTGATGAAAACACTAGGTCTCTTTTTTAGCGTTGTGTCCTCTCCAGTACCACATCTTCCCGTTAAACATATCTTATCTCAATCAAGAAGTACTTAATGCAGCAGACTAGCAACTGCTAAGAAAAGTTTTCTCTAAACTTGTCATATGAAGAACAATCAAAAGGACCAGGCGAAGTAAACTGAATAGCACCTTCTGAAACGATTAAGGCAAAATGAAACAATATTGTAGCTGCTATATTCTGTTTGATGTGCCAAATATGAAGACATGTTTAAATACAACTGGTCATACCAAGTTACCAACCTGATCTTGCGTACAGTTAATGCAGGTAACTGATGTAAGTTTTCCTATTATCCATTTTCAGATTATGAAAGAGCACCAAGAGGTGCCTCTCACTAACAACCTCGAAGTTAGAAAAAGATATAAAATATATTGTAGACAGAATCAACTGTGGAGAGCTACCGCCATAATGCCAGAAAAGGAAACCGGAAGTATCATTCAGCCTTGTGCCTTCTGTCACCGTGATACTCCCACAAAACAAAAATATTACAGGGAGACATGAGACGTCCGACCAAAAAACTAAAAAAGAGACATACCCTATCATTCAAGATACTCAATAACTTCACACATTTTCATGATCCCAGGTATCTAAAATGCCATTCTCATCAGAACTTCCTAAGGCAGATGACATGTCTGGAGACCACCGGAAACAAACGAATGGTCTAAATCATGATGTTTTTTCTCTAGAATTGAAAAGGAAAGTGAGGAGATCCTGTTCCAAAATTAAGAAACCAATGATATTTGAATTTGACTTTTTTGTGTCAACACGATGAAGATCGGCATGGTGAGCTTTCTCAAGCTGGGAAATAGACAACCGAAAGTTCCACCGAGTAAACCAATGCAAACCAACCATACTCAAAACCAAAGACTTCTTTTTTTTTTTTTTTTTTTTTTTGGTCAGTTAAACCAAAGACTTCAAAGGACAACATTTAGGGATCAATAAAATAATTAGGAAGAAAAGCCCGACTCGCGAACCATTTTTGCCGCATTTACATCGGGGCCCATGGGATGGGTCCAATGTTTAAATTGTGTCTGAAAAAAGCCTTCCAAACTCATTTATGACTAAGGAGAGCGTTGGGAGAGTGAGAAAGGCCTTTACACAGATGCAAAGAATTCTAGGTGAAGAATTTTTAATGAAATTCGAATAGCTTTTGGTAAACACTAAGTGCATACAAGCTAAAGAACTTTTTTGAAATAGCAAATAGTGTTTACATAAATGACTTTATGTTAAAAAAAAAATTGCAATAGTGGCAAGCGAAGCTAGAAGCTTTAGCGGCAATTGTTGCCAAGGTCGTGTGACCCTAGGTGAGTCGACGCCGGAGTTCGCGCAACCACAGCAACTCATGTTAGCGTCCTAAATCTCCAAGATCCCATCTTCGCAGAGTCTTAGATACCAATGTCATGCAAATTTAGCCCCTTACTATGTAACCTTGTCAAGCCAAATATAAATCAGGGATGAGTGTCGCGCGTACCCTAGGCGATTAGCTGTTGAGCTCAGATGCCGGAGCTAGGAACAGAAGCAACCCAAATCTCGAAATAGTGGCAAGCTCAAGGGCAACCCTAGATTCTCCATATATGGCTTAGATCTCACTTGACCAACCTGCAATCATCGACCTTTAGCAACACTAGACCCTCGGTGACGGTCCACATTCATGAATTTGTTGAGTTGAATTGAGGGTTTAAAAGCATAAAATTAGACATATGATTACTGAATGGGGTTGAGATGGGAAATAAAATAAAAATCCAGGTGCCCTAAGAGAAACTTCCTTACAAATGCATTGTAGTTCACAAATGGGCTTTTAAAACCTTTTACCAAATGGACGAATTTTAAGCCTGAAGATCCTTATAGGCCGCAATTCATTAGCAAAGCTATGTTAGATGGATCCTAAAATCATTTTAACCGCTTTCCCATCATAAAGTTGTTAGGTCATGGCAGACCTCATGTGACAAGTCTACCTAGCTCAAGTTCAAGTGTAATGGGTATTAAATATTGTCCCGATCTGTCTATATTTATGCAATAATTGGATCGATTTACTTAATATATGCAGCATACGCTAAACCCATACTCTTCTTCCGCTATTTCTTTACTCTGTGTAGCTCTTAATTTTTCGTTTCTTGACCGTGAAGCAATTATGAGTCGCCGACTTTTGGGACGAGGAATTAAATCGCCGGCATAGATGCGCTTTGGGAATGTCCCCACGTCTTTTTGTTATTAAATGTGCAACGAGGATTTTAAATGAAAAAGAAAAAGGGATAAAGAAAATTGAAAAGTAAGTAAGAGCACACGTGTGGGATCCACTTTAAAATCAAAAAGCACCCGATGGAGTGCAACGTGGACGGCGAGGATCGAGCCGTGATCCCACGCGCTGGAAAGGGGCAGTGAGATCCCGCATTACACCGTCCCCTCCCCTTTGGCATCATTTCAGAAGGAAAGAAAAGTCGATGGACGGCTGAGATGGACCCACCGGATGGGAGTCGGCGGTGAGCGGCTTGATTAAAAAGTTGGGACGGGGTAGGGGCGATGACAACTCTGCACATCGATCGAGTTGGATCCACCGGTTTTTTTTTTTTTTTGGATCCACCGGTTTTGTTTTAGTAAAATAAAATCCTAAATATTTCTCATTTTTTAAGCCGATTCTCGAATTTATTATGGCAAGCCAAGTGCGACTTTTCATAATTAAAATTATGCTTAAAGATAAATTCAGAGACTCGATTGACTGGACGGTAAATGCTTGAAATTGTAATTACGCTGCCTAGAAGTCCACATGTATTTTTGAACGCGTTTGAATTGAAAATATAAACCAGGAAATTGCTTAAAAGAAAATGATAATGTGTGCTTATTATGTTAATCATGGTGTTTTATTTATTAAAGTAGGAATTTGGGGACGCGCGCATGCGCTTGGCAGCTTGAGTCGTCGTTACCCGTGGGATGGAAAATCATTCAAGCCATCCAACTTGACTTGCTAGTGCTTTCCCTAATCATTTGGGTGGGTAAAGAGAAAATTAAGGTAGAGTTGACTAGACTTGGGGGTTGATTAAGAATTAAAGGCTCGTTTACTTACATTTAATTAAACGGGATAATAGAACAAACGGTATTCAAACTTTAGTTCAATATATAATATCACCCTTAAATTTTTTAATTTATGTAATGTCGTCCCTAGATTTACTTATAGTTAATTAAAATGGATAATAGAGCAAATAGTCCTTGCACTTTGATTCAATATGCAATATTATTTATGAACTTTTTTAATTTGTGCAATGTAATATTTGAATTTCGACACAATGTACAATGTCATTTTTAGACTTTTAATTTGTTCAATGTAGTTCATGAACTATTTGTAAATATTCAATGAAATCCCTATATTATATAAAAGTATTTAAAAATTCATATTGAACCAAAGTTGAGAGATCATTTACGTTATTTTTTCTAATTAGAATGAGCTTACTTACTTCCACTCAATCAAAATTCAAAATATTAAATAAATATTTTTGTGTTGATGGATGAATGTCATGTAAGTCTCGAGAGCTTTGGATGTAAAAAAAAAAATATATATCAAGTGGTGAAATTTACGCGAAAAGCAAAAATTAAAAGCCATTCGAAACCCGATGCGTAATTTGCGAATACCATTGTGAGATTAAAGCCCTAATTCTTTATCAATTGGCACGAAAGCTTCAATCAATTGAAGACAAAAGACAGGAGTCACATGTCAAGTCCATGGCGCAAGTTACCAAAGTGCTCACGTGCCAGCCACTCCCTCCATCGAGACTGAGAATGCACATGCTCCAGGCTGAACTTTCCTCCTAATCCCCTATTTATTCTTTTAAAATATTTTGCTATCTTTCGCAAAAGTTCCAAAATGTATTGAAAGTTACGATAAATTACTAATTACAAAAAGATATTACTCTCGCAAGTAATTTGTACCTTTTGCCTTTGCTGAATAACAAAATAAAAAAATAAGATACTTTGGCCCACTGTTGTGGTGAATAATAAAATGAAAAGTAATATACTTTGAATCTACTACTGCTCCGATCTAATCAATTACGCTTATTTGATTTAGTAGGTCCACTTTTCAGTGGGAACCACTCAGAACTGTCCAATTAGTAGCACGGTCAAATTTTTATAACGAATTCCTGGCCTTAATCAGTAGTACCTCTAGAGTCCTCTTCATCTCTTGTTTGTTTTTCGTGAAAAAATATCAATTAAAGTGATTGAGGATTTACCCGATGTGAGATATTACATTGTTCAAAGAATCCTAGATATTGTCAAATTCAGTTTTTTGACATTCAGTTGTAGTTCGAGTGGAAGTTGGACTAGGATTGAGTATACTCTTGGAAACTATTATGTATTTCATCATCTTTTGAGGTTTTCTAAACAGAATTTTTGTTTTCACCTTATGAAATTTTGCATGGGTGTCATCATGTAATTTTGCTTCCAATCTTTCTCATTAAAAGGTACAATATGTAATTATCCACACTAAATTTCAGGGATGCACATATTTTGAAGCTTTCTAAAATACTCTACTCTAACCAAATTTCTAAAAATAAAATTACTAATTCCAATTTTAGTAAATCATAACAACAGTTTGAAGTACTCTACACCTTGATATTCCATTCATGTGATTTTGAGATGATTTAAGGTATTCGACATAAAATTATAATTTAATATTGAATTGTCCAGGAAAAGTCAAAATGAAAATTACCCTCAAATATATGTTATAAACTAACTTCATGAACACGAACAAGGATTGAAAATTACTCATATAAGAAATTATTTGGTCAATGATATTTACTAAAACAAATTACACCGTTCTACAATGAAGTTCAAGATTTCAAGCGAATTAATTACAAGATATTTGCGATTTTAGTTGGAAAAAAAAGAACAAGCTTGAAAATAGTTATGACAACATGATGACTGATTATCGTTTGGTTGCTTAACCATACATTCGAGCACTCTTTAGCTAGTACATAAATATATATATATATATATATATATATATATATATATATTTTTTTTTTTTTAAATCCTGTTTTGGTCAAATTTTTGAAAGGCGAAAATTGATTAGTTCCAATGCAGCCCCCTTTTTCCCGGCCAAAAACCATAAAAAAATAAATTTGCCACTCTTACTACAGAAATATTCTCATTCCTTTCCTTCTTTTTTTTTCCATTACGGGGGGTATTATTCCCTCATCATAAAGGATCAGTCCGACTCTCTAACTTTTCTGGCGAGCGGACGAGGTAGAAACCCGACGTACCTCTCTCTTGGATCCTGTCACTTTGCTTCTCCTTCCATCCCTCGCTTTCGCCGTCTCTCTCTCGGTGGTTCGATCGATCGATCTAATCGGATCGATCTCCATCTCCGGCGGACCGAATCTCGCGACGCCTCCGCATTCGATCGCCCGATCGGCCCCTCGCTCGATCCGCCGCCAATGGGTATATTTGCTCGGATCATGAACCGATCCCTTTGTTCGCGTGTTTAAACTCGCTCTTCGCAAGCTTTCTTCTCGCGATCGATAGTCTCTGATTGTCGCGATGGCAATCTCGTATCGGTTCTGGAAATCTCTGAACTGCCGTTGGCTTTTGCGTTTTTAATTAGGGATTCTCGTAACTGTTGCTGCCGGGTCTTAAATTTCCCCTTCGCTTGTAATGTCGAATTAATGCATCTGCTGGTTGCGGATCGCCATTACGTAACAGCTCGTGTTTGCCTTGCATTTTGATCCGGATGCTGTTGCGTGGCATGATCGTTTCCTCTCTCTCTACTTCGGATCGCGTTTGTTGATGAGGTAGCTCGACGACGATTGTTTCAGCTCTCGAGGACCTGGAAAAGAGAGAGCTTTAGTTGTTTGAGGTTATAAGAGTGACTCTGAAGATTAAGAAGTTTCTTCGTGAGAACCCTTTTGATTGAGGTGCAAAGGGTAGCTGATGACATTATTCATCTCCCTCAGAAGCTGTTAGTGTAACAGGATGTCGATATAATAATGTCCCAGGCACTGCAAAGATGGATTTCTAGATTGTTGTTGACAGCTATGTTTCGAAAGATTGACAAGGATTGATTCACTTACTTCATCGTTACGAGAAATATGTGGTTTGATAAAATTGTCGAAAGAGTGAAATCAACCTCTCAAGTACTTTTAGCCGTTTAGGTACTTGTGCATTATGTAGGATCTGAGGTTTTCATTCTCGATCATGAGTTGTTAGTTTCGTCTTGCCTACTCTAGGCATAGTGTATGGGTTTTTCGTGTCAATTCTCTTTTTGACTTGCTAATTTGGACATCTTTTTTCTCAGATAATTCTGGGGAATGTTGTTCTACTCAACTTATTGATGGAGATGGAGTATTCAATGTCGATGGACTGGAAAATTTCATCAAGGAGGTCAAATTGAGGGAATGTGGCCTTTCTTATGCCGTTGTCTCCATCATGGGTCCTCAAAGTAGTGGTGTGTATTTACTCCCAATAACTTGCTTTGGACTTTGCTTCTTTTGCTAAATGCAGATTACATGAAATGTTTGGTAATGCTGTGAAATGTTCTTAAAAAGAAACAAATTTTTGCTGGGTACCATTGTCGATTTGTCAAGTTGTTCAAATTCAGTTTAATACAGTTTCTTCACCTTAAATTTTTACTTTCAGCAAAGCCATTACCTTCAGGGCATCATGTGGAAAATTGCTGCTTTTTTGTTTTCATCTACATATCTTTTCTTTTGCGAGTTTCAAACTTATTCTATTGTTTTGTATGATATCCAACAGGGAAGAGTACACTGTTAAATCATCTATTTCGCACCAAGTTTAGGGAGATGGATGCTTTTAAAGGGAGGCATGTCTACAAACCAACTTTTCACTCACTCTAATGAAGGATTTGGATTCAGAAAGTCTAAAACCAGTTTGGTATTTCTCCAGGTCCCAAACCACCAAAGGTATATGGCTGGCGAAAGGTGCGGACATTGAACCGTGTACTCTGGTTATGGACTTGGAGGGAACTGATGGAAGAGAAAGAGGAGAGGTATATTTATGAGATGATTCTACATGGAGTTATAATAGCTTATCTTGTCCATGTTTAACTACTTATTTTTATCCATAAGTAAATGTAAATTCTAAATTTTTGTACATGTTGAAACATTAATTTGTGCTTCGGGTAGCTGCTGTGTGATCTTAACTTTCTTTTCCACTTTTGTACGTCTTTGCTCATCTTATTAACCCAGAAGGTTGATTTATGTGTAGCTGATGCTCATTGAAACTCTCCTGATTTACACTTGGTTTGAGTAAGCAGTAATTAGCATTCTTGCAGCTTCTTAACCGGTGTCATTTTTATTTTCAGGACGATACTGCTTTTGAAAAGCAGAGTGCTCTTTTCGCTTTGGCTGTCTCTGATATAGTGCTCATTAACATGTGAGGCTTTTGCTTTCCTCTAGTGAGATATTGTTTCTGTTATTGCCAAGCTATCTATGAGGTTGTTGTTTTAGTATTTTCCTAGTGCCCTTTTAAGCATATATTTCATAGGTGGTGTCATGATATTGGCCGGGAACAAGCTGCCAACAAGCCTCTTCTGAAAACTGTATTCCAGGTATTTCTTGTCTTCTTGCATTAAGCTAAGCTAAATTTTTAGTTCTAAGATTTAATGATGAAGTTCTGACTCTTCTTGAAGGTCATGATGCGATTGTTTAGCCCTCGGAAAACAACTCTGTTGTTTGTCATACGGGATAAAACAAGGGTTAGTATCTATACTTAATCGTGTTTTCATTTTGATTTGTGATGGTTTTTATCTGCTCGTTTTGGCTGATCTGGTAAGTTTTACCTATCTGAGTTGAATATATATATTTTATTTTATTTTTTAATTTTTTTTTATGTGTGTTCACTGCCTTTTCTTTTTATACAGACTCCTCTGGAAAATCTAGAACCTGTCTTGAGAGAAGATGTGCAGAAGGTGAGGCTTGTGGCATTTCCCATCGAAAACCAACTTTGTAAAGTTGTTCCTGGTTTCATTTGGTATTTTCCTGCAGATATGGGACAATGTTCCTAAGCCACAAGCGCACAAGGAAACTCCTATCAGTGAATTTTTTAATGTAGGTGCTTTGATGCTTGTATGAGTTACTCTCAATAAGTTGCTTTTCCCTCTAATCATTGTAATGAAGTTCATCCTAATGACTCTTTCCTGCTGTACAGGTTGAGGTTACTGCTCTGTCTAGTTATGAAGAGAAGGAAGAGCAATTTAAAGAGCAGGTATACCTACCTTGCACCACATGGAAGCATGTTTGGATCTAGAGTATGATTGCCCAAGTTTTATGTGGGCTTTGTTGTTGTGTTTGGACAAGATTTTCAAATGCTGTAGTGGGTGCCGTTTTCTTCACATAAATCCACTGTTTGAGACAAAACTTTGGTCCTCATAAGCAGAAGTTTTGGAATATCTGTGGAAATGCCACTCATCATTGACAGCTATTTCTTATTTTTTTGGAGGCTTATCATTGCTCCATCGTCCTTATTGAGTTTGGTGATTTTCACTACTCCTGTTCCCATTCTGAATCAATTATTTTTTGAGACATGTTATGTTTCCATCTCATCTTCTTTTGCTCTTTTGTGGAATTTGGCCATTGGTTGCCAAATAGATTATATCTTTTTATCTGTACTAATTTTTTTCCATATGGTTGAATTTTCCTTGGACAAAAAGGTGGCCATCCTTAGACAGCGATTCTTTCATTCTATTGCACCTGGTGGGCTCGCAGGAGATCGAAGGGGAGTAGTTCCTGCATCAGCATTTGCTTTTAGTGCTCAGCAGATGTGGAAGGTCATCAAGGAGAATAAGGACCTTGACTTGCCTGCACATAAGGTGAGAGTTAATTAATTGAAAGGCAACTAGATGAGAATGCTAATTAACACATGCTTTCCGTGTTAAGGTCATGGTTGCTACTGTACGATGTGAAGAAATTGCCCACGAAAAATATTCCAGTTTCACTGAAAATGAGGTACCAATCTGGTTCTTGCTGGACATTAAACTTGTTTCTCTTGTTTTGCTATCTTGCAATGCAAGTAGATGCATTTTATTTTACACATATTAAGATTGAGAGAACTATTTTGAACATGTTAGGATTGGTGTTCGATTGAGGAGGCTGTGCATTTGGGACCAATTCCAGGTTTTGGAAAGAAAGTCAGTTCAATTCTTGACGCTTACTTATCGGGGTAAGACAAACAATTTTATCTGATGGATTACAGATGGTGGTGCAGCAACTGGATTTGTGTATGTTAAAGTGCATTAAGGTTATCCAACGCAATCAGCTTCATGTTCTTACTTCTAAGAATATTGTTTCTTTAAGTTTTCCCGGCATTCAGGACATGGGGGCAGGAGGAGTTTTTTTTTTTTTTTGGCTTGGAAGAAGTGCATTTTTTTAAAGTGCAAACATAAAGGAAACCTCGGCTCTTTTGAAATATGTTTTGTTTAATTTTTGGTTGTGTCAATTTACCTCTCTGATATATTTACTAGGTCTAGGCTGAGTAGATGAGATATAGCTGTTGAGGTCTTATGTAGATGAGATATAGCTATTCTGTTCAAGTGATCATCTTCCAGTTTGAAAATGGCCCCCTTTACTCACAATCTGAGGATGATATCAACTGTTTGTACAATGGTTGTTTTCGAGCAATCATCTTTTGGTTTTGATCTGTTTTCTTGATTGTAGGAGCCTAATGGCTAGTTAGGGTCTGTTGGTTAACTGGCCAAATAGCAATTGATTCTATTCTTTTATTCCCCGGAACAAGAAAATAAAGAATAGAAACCCATTTTATAACTTTTTTTGCTCCTGGAAATAGATTTGGAACAAATAGAAAAAAGTTGTTTCTTTGTTCACAGGAACGATTTCAGGATCAAGCCAAATTTTTTTTTTTCTCTTTTCGTTTCTTCTTTTCCTTTTCTTTTCTCTTCTCTTCTTCTCCATGGCCGGCAACTGACTAGAGAATAAGAAGAGGGATGAAAAAAAAAAAAAGAGATAAAAAAGAAGAAGAGAAAAATATAACAAAAGTACTAAAAAAATTAAAATAAATTCTAATTCACAAAAGAATTTGAGATTTTACGAAACGCATTGCTTTCACGGGAATAGAAATTTTGGATGGTTACCAAACGTCTTCAAAGGGAACATAATAAAAAAGAATGATTTCTAAACAGAAATAGTTTTTGGGAACAGAATGGTTACCAAACGCTCCTTACAGTTTAGCAGCTGCCTAGCTGATGGCTTAGCTGAATTTGGCCATAGTTATGGACTGTTTGTGATGTTTCCTTGTTTTATTTTTTTGGTGAAGTTTATGTTCCGTCTTCTTCTATCAGTGTAAGTATGTTTTATTTATGAAGTTTCTTGTGCTGCTCATTAGGTATGACTCAGAGGCTGTATATTTTGAGGAGAGTGTTAGATCTTCGAAGCGAAAGCAGCTTGAAGAAAAGTTACTTCAAGTAAGAAGTCATGGGATATTTTTCTTTGTTTAAAGTGCGTCATTTTTTTGGGTTTTATTGTTTGACTACCACTTCCAGCTGCTTGGAATGTGGAAATATTTTTCCTTTTTGACACTTTTATTTCAGTCATGATGTTTTCACTTGAAGTTAGCTTACACAGAGAGACTGTCTGTTGAGGATATCTTATCATATGTTGCTCATTGTGTTTTGTGTGAATCGCCAGCTTGTAAAACCAGCTTTCCAATCTGTTCTTGAACATATTGGGTGCGAAACTCTAGGTAAATTCAAAGAAGCATTTGATAAGGCTCTGAATGGAGGAGAAGGGTTTTCTGTTGCTGCTCATGACTGCGCTCAGTTTTATGTGGCTCTGTTTGACAAAGGATGTGCAGGTACGTCAACTTGTAATGCCCTCTTTTGACCTGACCTAATGTTGTAAAGTTAATGCTCTGAAAAAGTAAGCCAAGAATGAAGGCTTGTAGTTGTGCTTTGTCTTGTGACTAAGCTCTGTTTGGGTTTTTTGACTCCTTTTGTACATGTGCTTTTGCTCCCTTAGTGGCCTATTAGTTTTTTTACTTGTATCTATCAGAAATGAAGGTTCGTGTCTGAATTGGAGGCTGATGTGAAAATATAGTCTCGTTGGTAAATAACATTCTGGGCATTTAGGAATCCTTTCTGTAGGTTCATGCCATGCTGTACTTACTTTTGACTTGTTATTAGAGGAATTTTAGCACCGACTATATGGATGAGTTTTGCATCATACTTTGAGCAGATGCCATAATTGAACAAGCCAAATGGGATACATCTAGAGCACGGGAGAAGCTGCGGCGTGACATTGATGCCCATGTTGCTTCAGTCCGTGCTGCCAAGCTCTCTGAGCTTACAAAAGCATATGAGGTAGCATGATGAACAGAGATATTTCATCTGCTCTCTAGCTTCTCTTTTTACAGACGGAGGGTTTTTCCTCTTTCACTTAATGGTGGTTGATGGGATCTGCACAAATTATGTTATTTTTTACAGGCAAAACTGAATGAAGCATTGTCTGGACCAGTGGAAGCTCTTTTGGAAGGAGCTAATAATGAAACCTGGTCGGCTATCAGGAAACTTCTTTCACGTGAGACCGAATCGGCAGTAACTGGGCTCTCTGGCGCCCTTTCTGGTTTTGACCTGGATGAACAGAGCAAGGAAAAAATGCTTTTGGCTATAAGAGATACTGCGAGGGGCATGGTTGAAGCAAAAGCAAGGGAAAAAGCTGGCGGAGTCCTTGCACTCATGAAGGACCGGTAGACACTCTTTATGTTTGTGATTTACTCATCAGTTAGATTCAATACCTTTTAATATCCTAATGTGCTTCATTTTCAATCCAGGTTTACAACATTGTTTTGCCATGATGCTGACTCTATGCCGAGAGTTTGGACGGGGAAGGAAGATATTCGAGCAATCAACAAACTTGCTCGTTCCGCAGTATGCATAATTTTCTTATGGCTAATTTTTTACATGTTACTTGTGTTGCTTGCTTGTGCATCTTTTACTGAAATGATTCGATGACACTTGCAGTCATTAAAGTTGCTGTCTGTAATGGCGGCAGTGCGTTTGGATAATGAGAAAGATAACATCGAGAAAAGTTTGTCTGTTGCTTTGCTGGACACCAGGCCTACTACCACTGACAGGAGCGTTACAACAGTAGATCCCTTGGCTTCCAGCACATGGGAAGAGGTGAGTTTTGCTTTTATCGTGCTGATTCAATTAGTGCAGATCTTCAATTTCTTTTGTATCTTATGAAAAATGGATGGAAGAGTTTAGGCCCCATTGTCCATACTAGTTTTAATACTATCATTTGCACTTGTGAATATTGGATTATCAGTGCTAAATAAAAGATGTCAGATAACTGATTGATGCTGCAGCTGTCTGAAGGTAATGTAAAAAGAAGAGCCTTTCATTTGCTGAAAGCACTTGTTCACTGTTTAATTGCAGATTCCTTCATCAAAAACACTGATCACACCAGTTCAGTGCAAATCATTGTGGAGGCAATTTAAGGCGGAGACTGAGTACACCGTCACTCAAGCAATTTCTGCTCAGGCATGATACTTATATCTAAAAGATGTTTAGTAGTGTAAACGTCATTGTTGTTATCAAAATGCCAAGCCAGCATCCCCCACCCGCAACATGCACACACTAACGCAAAAAAAAAAAAAAAAAAAAAAATGTATAGATAATAAAAGAAAAGGAAAGAAGGCTCTATTGAATCCACTGCACTAGATTTCTATTTGAATTGATTATCAAGATCAATTCGAAGCACTAGGAGGACATCAGCTTGCTACTTGAGTTTGAGAATATCAATATAAGAAATGTTAAAAGTGTTGAGAAATACTTTCAATTCCACGAAAGGAAGACATACTTGCTTATGTTAAGTAGTGTGCTCGCTTATCTACAAAGTTCTTTCGCTATTGGGGATATTTGATTATTTCCTCTCTTCTTTTGGAATTATCAGGAAGCAAACAGGCGTAACAACAACTGGATGCCACCTCCATGGGCAATTGTTGCATTAGTTGTTTTAGGGTTTAACGAATTTATGACACTTCTTAGGTATTTTACTTCTGCAATTCTGCTTTGATGTCCAATATGGGTATTTTCTTTTGCTTGACATGAGTATGTTTTTTGGCGACAGAAATCCCCTCTATTTGGGCGTCATATTTGTGGGATTTTTACTCGTCAAAGCACTATGGGTGCAGCTTGATATATCTGGCGAATTCCGTAATGGCGCTGTAAGTGTTAACAGTTCAATTTGATTTTTCTTTTTTCTGCCATTTGATATTGGATTATCGGGAGTTATCTGCCAAATAGATGAGCAAATTTTTCTTCAAGGGAGAGACTGTTATACACTCGTATCTGATCTCCGATCTTTTATGAAATGGAAAGGGCTTCATCTTTTCTCATTAGTGATTTGAATGATGAAGCTGGACAGTTGAGAGACTTCAATTCTCATGAGATTGCAAGCTGTGGGTTGTAATGTAAATTGGGTGCTTAGGATCTTGATAGATGAAAGGTTTAGAGAAAGGGATGATATTCAGTTGTCAATTTTTGGCACGCATTAAAGATCTTAGCTCTCATTGTTGTCATCAATTGACGGATGTCATTCTGATGATAAAGAGATTGGTATACTTTATGCTTTTGTTGATTCCCAAGGTTGTCTTTGGCTCTGATGTCCTAGTGGGTTTCTTTGTCACAGCTTCCTGGGCTTATATCCTTGTCAAGCAAGTTCGTTCCCACTATTATGAACCTTCTCAAAAGACTAGCAGAAGAAGGGCAAGTGCCTGCATCAAACAATCCTCATGGAAATCCTTCTCTCACATCAAAGAGCTTACGTAATGGAGTCGGAACATCGAGTGGTTTATCTTCCACTGCTTCTTCCAACGTAACCTCGGAGCAAGAAGCTGAGTATTCAAGTCCTTCTAAGGAAGAGTAGCTGGGAAGTCATCCTGCTGGAGTTATTAGTGTTAGATCGTAAGCGACCCCCAGAATGGTAGGCATCACGTGGAATGCTTGAAGAATATCTGCTGCGATCATTGCGAGACGAGACTAGTACATTTAAAGGCATCTATTTTTATCAGGAATGCCACTCGAAGGAGGTTGTGCGTCTTGCAAGGATCCCCATTCAAATCTTGTGATATTGATTTATGGTAAGTTGCAGCGGTGGGCTTCTCGTTTTCGCCTTTTCTTTGCTTCCTTTTCTTGTTTGGGGCTTGGAAAGAGTCATGCTGGTTTGAGGACTTCTTGAGTGCAATTTTGTATCGCTGGCATTACTCATTATAATAGACCAGAAAGAAAGAACATGTAATAGCTTTTCATTGTCATATTTATTAATTTCATTGTGCTTTTTCATCGTGCGGGTTTGAATTTCAATTTCGTTTAGAAATAGATGGTGTAAAATGCGAGTGTTGTAAGATCATCTCATGTGTGTGCTTGATTGTCAAGATAATCATGGAGATGAGCTTTTGTTTCATGGAGCTCAGAGTCAGGACAACTTGTGCGCAAGCTCAACTCATTTGTGGACCCTGTGCCGCCTGTGCGTGCTTCGTCCATGTGATTGGTGCATGGCACTTCACCTTGACATCGATTTCTGTTTCTTGTTGGATTTAAATTCTAGCAAAATGGATTAAGAGAAAACGTAAAGATTTTTTCTGTTGTTAAGCTTCAACTTGAAAAAAAGGATAAATTAGGGAGTATTTTCAATCATACCCTGTCATCTCTCAATTTATGTATTTTATTGACATCGTGCTTAAATGTTCAAAAACTAATAAAGAGAGTTCATCAAGATTTTACCTGTTGTCGAGCTTAAACCTGAAAAAGTAAAGGATAAAATACAGAAGGTACTTTAGATTATACTCTTCACTAGCATGGCTTTATTTTAATGGTAGTTTGCTAAACGCACTTGTAAACGGTGGAAATCCTGAGCCAATTACACAGTTCTCTTAAGCCAAGTACAAAAGTCTGCAAAGATGATTCAATAGTCTGTAATTCTCTTTTGTGAATGTAATTATCCAATCAAATCAGGATATATATACGGTAAGACAATTAAAACTAGAGTGAAGACCCCCGTTAATTGGATGAGCTAAATTAAATTAACATTCATCCATAATAAAACAGGATTTGATATATAATCAGATCAAAGTCAATATTGATCGAAAAGGACCAATCACCTTGATAAAAGAAACTCCTCCATCCTCTTTGTAAGTAGGAGCTTTCTCTATTTATCTTGGGACGGTATGTGGAGTAGCAGTAGATATCGAGAGGTACTTGAAAATTCAAAAACACCAAATCTATAGGATTGAAGTCATTGAGACCTCTATAAGCATGTCGTCAAGAGCTCGCCAAGCTTCCAGATCATCAAGTCCACGACCATCTCCAATTTAAGATCAATTCTTGGAGGCCCCCGAATCCGGTTCTTTATTAAAGGAATTGAATGATTCGAGATCAAGCCGCTGAGACACTTGAATTGCGCTCACGTGGAGAACCAAAAAACGACTATTCCATTTGGGATTAACCTACTATTAAGGCACTCGAATCGCATTTAAAGAATGAGGAGTTCTTTATTTAGAGATGGAACTTTGGAGGGAGAGAGAGAGAGAGCGAGAGAGAGAGATCAATTGCTAGGGGGTTGGCTTGGTTGGCTGGCGATTCTTGCCTGGTCGCAAGTGAGGGCTTGCTTGCCACCACTGCACAAGGGTCGACTGGCGCTTCCATATAAGCCGCTCTTCCTTTGGAGCAAGATGATGTGGTTCTTAGCAACAAATTACAGCTTGGCTAGTTCATTTGCGTTAGTCCATGGTTTCGAAGAGGGTGTAGGGGCAAAGGGCCTGGTGGCCGAGGAGATAGCATTCCGTGTCCCATGATTTTGCTCTGCCAAATCAAAGATCTAAATCCAAAAAGCGGGTAATCTAGGTTACTCTAGCAACGACACATCCCCTGTTCATGTTCATTACACAACAAGAATCTCAAGGTGCGAATGTGAGCTTACGTGGTCTTAAATCAATATGTATCTGGCCAGAACTTCAAGGCAAATTCATGTTCGCTCAAGCTACCTCTGGATAAGCTCCTGAGTCTCTGCCAAAATTGCCTTCTCTTTCCTACTCTCAATGGGCCCGAGCGACAATGCCTCGTGGAGTACCCGGTTTCTTCGTCCTCGATCCCAGTTGATGCTCTGAAGCATTCCAATTGTTCTAGATGGTTAAAACCTTTGATTGGTGTACTGTTGCCTGTCAATAAAGTTTCAACAAATTCGTGTGGAACTTTACGAACTTTGCCATCGACACAACTAGAGGATTCTTGGCCTGTGCAACTTCCGGGACTTAGCTCCTTCGTTTCATCAAACTCGTTTATAACTAGCTTCAAGGCTTGAACCACTTCACCCATGAATGGACGGTGCGATGCCTCCGGTTGCACGCACATTGAAGCTATTGCCGCCACCTTGGCCACGCTATTGAACGACATGCTTGATCTCACGGATGGGTCGATGATTGTTTGCAAGCCATCCTTGTCTGTGAGGAGCGGCCGGGCCCAGGAAACTAGATTCTCTTGGCCAGGAGGTTGCGACAGATCTACCGGCTTCCTGCCCGTTAGAAGTTCGAGGAGGACAACCCCGTAGCTATAAACATCACTTTTGACTAGAAGATGACCCGTCATTGCATATTCTGGTGCCAAGTAGCTGGAAAGATGACACCATAAAGATTAACATTACCGAAGCGAGATATGACGAACTACAAAATCATCTACTTCTATTTGAGAAATTTTTGCGGACCTTATTGTCATGTTCAATTGATCGCTGTTTTTATTAGGGACTGATAGAGGCAAGTTAGCACGATAAGTTATTTTAAAGTCACCTTCTTTTCACTAACAATTATTCGACAGTGTGTTAAACAAGAACTTAAGTGAAAATTTTCATACCCAAAAGTCCCCATAACATGGGTAGAAACTTGTCTGTTGTTCCCCTCGTCCATTGCAGCTCTAGCCAATCCAAAGTCGGACACTCTTGGCGTGAAGTCAGGCTCCAACAAGATGTTGCTGGACTTAAAATCTCGATGTATAACACGAGGGCTCGAGTCTTCATGGAGGTAGGCCAAACCTCGAGCTGCACCCAGTGCGATCTTCATTCTAGCACCCCAGTCAAGCGGATCATTCTCCTTGTCACAGCCTATAAGCACAACACGATACCAATGAGAAAAGTTCCCCACAACCAAGTAGTCCAACCTATCAAGGTTCATGTTTGAAGCATATAAAGATTTGTTCTATCTACCATGTAAATGGGAATCGACACTTCCATTTGCTATGAGTTCATACACGACACAGCGGATGTGTTCTTCCACGCATATGCCAATTAACTTGACTAGGTTTCTGTGGTGGAGACGGCTCAACATTTCCACCTCTGACAAGAACTCACGGCTTCCGTGACGATCATCCCTCTTCAGAACCTTCACTGCCATCTCCTCTCCATTGTCTAATATGCCTCTGTATACTATCCCGAAACCACCTTCTCCGAGTACTCTCGAAGAATCGAAATTGTTGGTGAATCTCTGTATGTCGTTTGAGCTGAATGTTTTGGCAGATCCGGCACACAAGATTCCATTAGAGCAGAACGAAGTTGATGCTGAGTTGGACACACCTCTCTGCATCACAGGCTTAGCAAAACCTGCTGAGGACATGGAAAGTTTATGATGGGAAGAAATTATGAGATGCCACACAACACAGAAGATGATGCATGGTCAGTCAAGCAAAGAGGGAAGACTTACGGTAAGATGAAGTTTTTTGCAAGCAACTGCCAAGCAACACAATATACAATATTGGTCCTAAATGTGATTAAAATTTATCGACAACACGATCATTTGGAATGTTCCATATTTCACTGCATCGAGGAGGAACTTTTTTTTTTTTTTTTTTTTTTTTTTAAACAAAAGAATGAGAACAAAGGTTGATCCTCAACACTGAGAATCTGCAGAATGTAGAACCTGAAGGTTTTTCTGGGGAGAGAGGCCGTGGCGACTTTTTAGATTGATGATGACAAGCTTCACACTTTCTCAGTAGTACCCACGTGATGACTGTGCACATGATTAATACCGTGAAAGATGATAGAACAAGTACAGCAATCGTGCTTCCACTAGGGCCATCTCTTTTCCTCTTAGGCACATTAACCCCTAATGGTTTTGTCACCGGGCCTTTGTCCTCATTGTCCATATATGGTGAACTGTCAGTGGTAATGATGCTAGAAGGTGGTGAAGGTGGAAGACCTGCAGAGACATGGTAAGTTCGTAAAAAAACCACAATAAGTGTTTAAAACTTCCTATTATCATATTTTGGCAACTTGTGCTAGCTATACTCTGACATACAATTACTATTTAAAACGCTATATTCTTCAAAGAAGCTATCCTTGAGCCATACAGTATACCAAACTAAAAGAACATGAGAATTTTAAGAAGAGTAAAATGAGAAGAAAGGAATAAGCATCATACATATCTTTCTGATATGATCTTAAGAAAACATTCTGACATCACAATGACAATACCTGGATAGTGAACATATAGAACTTCATAATCACCAAACAGTGATGCCTCCATATGAACCTGCTTGTGGAAGAATTTTTTATAGATTGCAAATGCAGAATCATTCCCAAATTTTGCCCCTTGCGGCACCAGATTAATTAGAACTGCAGTTTTTTCCAGTTGTGGACTGGCTGAATTTGCTCCCATTATGCGCACTTGGCTATGATCTAAGGACAAACTGCAGAAATTTCCTTGGCAAGCTCTGTAACCAAAGGGAAGAATGTGTATAGTGCGACCGCTAGCCGAAGTTTCACCTGAATTGGCCATACACAGTCACAGGGAATTCCAGGAGGCGGGTATGTTAATGGCTCTGTGCATGTTACTGATGCGCAATCTACACAGCATCAGATGCAGAATATCATCAGCTATATTGTTCTTTCTGGACGACAAAGAAACTAATTATGCAACAACTCTAATTAACGCTGCATGAAGTCTAATGTAAGGACCAATATTATGTACCTTCATTAGGAGGTGGAGGAGGTAAAGTCAGAAGTGGCCTTGGCGGTGGAGTCTTTGTTTTCTCTGCTGATCCGAAAGGGGAGAATTGAGGTGGAAGAGTAGGCTCTTCAAGAAATTAAATAACAATAGTCATTAGCACAACGGACATATATCAGACAAATCCAATAAAAGAATTGAGCAAAAAGTTTTCTTCACATACTATTAGACTGGCTTGACAGCATGGTGGGTGATGGTGCAGGCGCTGGCAAATGTGATCTTCTAGAAGTAGGGAATGGAGATTGAGCTGGGGAAATAGAAGGACCTACACAACAGAAGATTTTCCAAATGAATAAATATAACCCAAGAGGACCAAAGTATACGTGATCCACTGAAAAGCCGATCTTTTGAAGTTGGAATCAACCTGCTCGGTGGTAAATGTGCCGTGGAAATGGAGATTGCTGCGGAGCAGAGTTGCTGAAGTGGTTTCTGACATGGTGATGATGCTTATGAGATGATACTGAAGGAGCATGTGCATAACCGTGTATCCATTTCTTCACTGGCCCTTGGAAAGATGATGCAGAAGGTGCAACTGAAATACTTGAAGGCTTCATGACCTTCGGCAAAACAGGTGCTACAGTAGGATTCAAAGTCTTAGCTATTGACAATCAGCAGCATGTGAAGTCAATTCGTTGGCATAAAATGTTGCACATTTAGGCTTCAAGTTTATTCTGCAGTTACCTTTGGTGGGTGGTTCATGCATAAATGCTGGAAAGTGCAATGGCCTGTTTGAGTGTGAACCAAGTGGCTTCCTGTGTTTTTGTGCGGTAATCATAAGAGGACTAGCCGCCGGAAAGGAGGCCTCGTCTGTGAATTTGGAGAGAGGATCCAACCAGAAGTTCATTAACATAAGTACGAATATTTTGTGCATAACCAACATCTATAATGGGAAAGTACCAAAAAAAAAAAAAAAAAAATCTATAATGGGAGAAAAATAAGGAACAATGAGTAAGATGATGAAGGGGCATTTCCTGATAGATTGTTGCAAATGATGGCACATATGGCATACATGATTTCTCAGAAAAAAATAGAAATGTTGGATTGCTTTGGAATTTGATGAGACAACAACTGAAAAACTACAGTTGGAGGTGCATTTTCGTATGATCATATTACAGATCTTCATTAGCTTATTTCTCCTCATGCAGTTCTAACTTCTAATCACATTCTTGTTTGAAATGATAATGGAGTCACAGGAAGTGGAAGCAAACTGCAAACTCAACCATACAGTAACAGCGTAAAATAAGAAACGAATTAAAGAGAGATTACATGAAAAAAGAAAACCAGGTATATTCGTGGAACTCTCTGAAGGAGGAGAATATTGAGTCACCATATTAATGCAATCTGTTAATTTTCACCATATTAAACCAATTCTGTTAATTTATCAGTCTGCTTGGCTACATTTATAGCTCCCTACACACGGGAAGTGATTCTAATCATCAGCAGGTACAATGTGAGCTTCTCTCATAGACAATCCAGATAATGCTCAATTTCAGCTCATACACAGAATTTTACCGGGATCTGCATCTGATCCAACTGGGATTACGATGCGATCACGCAAAGTTCAATCTCAGTGCATATTCAACCAAAGATAATAATCAACC
The DNA here is from genome assembly GCA_014182575.1 of Eucalyptus decipiens. Classification (NCBI taxonomy): domain Eukaryota; kingdom Viridiplantae; phylum Streptophyta; class Magnoliopsida; order Myrtales; family Myrtaceae; genus Eucalyptus; species Eucalyptus decipiens. Next base: position 33,303,388 of record CM024618.1, on the reverse strand, counting down.
AAACCATTACCTGCAGATCCGTGAACCCACAACAAATTGCAGAGCACAGGTACTCCCATCAGCATGACAATCAAGTGCATTTGCATACCCATTTTTTTACCTCTCAGCTCAGTTTAGGAAGCGTTGTCCAGTTTCAAGTAAAGAAGAAGTAAAGAGGAAGTACTGGAAACTGCAACATTTTAAGGAACCGAATCATGGGTATTGCTCGAAGTGACAAAATTCACATCGAGTGTTAGCAAATGCATAAGAAGAACCACATTTAGTATCCCAGAAGCGATGGATAAAGAGGGAGAAGAAGATTCTTATAGTAGAAAAGAAGAGGTGGTTAGGTGGCCAAAAGAAAAGCCCAACTGCTCCTTTTAATTTCAAGCTAATGAGCTTTGCTAGATATGCAGAGACTTGGGAGCTGGACACTGATGACGGTAGTACCTGAACTGAAGAAAGAATCAAGAAAAAGAATAAGGTCCTCCATGCTGCGATTTCTTTTCACATGCGTGGTTAAATTAATGTTTGTTGGAGCTGATCAAGCAGAAAGAAGACAGTACTAACTTAAAAGGGTTACCAAGAACATTCTTGCTGGGGACAGTGTTTTTCACGTGAGAGAGAGAGAGAGAGGCGATTTATCTATGAAAGAAATGTCATGGAGTAGTAAGAATCATGCAGTGATTATCACATGAATAGTACTTTTTTGACTGCTTGTTTTGGATGTTTCATATAAATCCATGAAGTCAGATCTCTGCATTTAGATACTGGAGTTATGAAGACCGAGCATTTGATTTCTCAACTCTTATCACATTACAATGTTTTTCCCCTCGATAAGATCGGCAATTCTTGATCCCACAATGTATTCATTTAATCAATTAATCTCATAATTCAAATAAAATGCGAGTCAAAATCTTAATAGGCAGTTTGAATATCAGATCAGTTAGTCTTCAAATCTACATGATCAATTCATGCAGAACCCACTCTTCAACTACTAAAATAGATTAACAATACTACATCCGATTTGTCTGGCCTTTTTTCAGTAGATTCGGGCATGATTCTCCAAAAGTAATTATGAGCTACGCTTTTTCATTACTTAATAAAGAGTAATTATTCTTCCCAATTAAATGCTGGGATCTAAGATTGCTTTCAACTTTTGGACATGATTGGTCAGCTAACTGAGCTCCCCAACGTGATGTCTTTTTCTCTTGTGCGCTTTTGCTTTACTTCTTTTATCTTCTTTTTCCGCTTGCTCTTCTGGTAAATTCAGCAAGTCATCATCTTTTAGCCATTGCTGTAATGAAACCATTCACCGCCATCAAGTGCAATATCCAACAAGATCCATCATTTGTCTAGTTACTAAATCATCACCTACCAATCCAATACCACTATTACTATTTGCTATATTGTAAGGACCAAATGACCCACACGCACATTTATTCAATTGAGCGACGGATGTTGGGGGACACCTTGCAGACCCTTTCACGCATTAGTCAAATCAAGATCTGGAAATTTGAGGGGGCAAAGATCCTTTAGTCCTAGGAAAGGGCCACAATATTGAGCCGAAGTCCTTGCGCTCACACTCTCTTGCTTTGTAAATGTCTTCTAACTCTAGACACCGCTCACTTCTCTATCATCTTTTCACGTTGAGGTTAGGTCGGAAAGGTAAGAAGAAGAATAAAATAAGATTAATATGAAAAGCCCAAAACCGGTATATTCATAACAAATTTTTCCCAAACCAATTTCTAGATTATAACTAACCTTAAACTGATACAAATATGATAAATTCACCTCAAACTGATGAAGATTTCCATGAACTTGCATATCAATTATGTTCTTATCATATATCATCTAACTTAGCAATTTCACGAAAGTTAACGGACAGTAAACATATCATTTTTAGTGATTCAAAATTAATGTTTTAATGCTGATAAACTTAGTTTGGAGTACATTTATCATAGGTATATTAGTTTAAAGTTGTTTATGGTATTAACCTAGTAGAATAAAGAGATGGGTTTTGATGCTTGTATAGAATTTTAATATGCCTAGGCAAATATTATTCTGTGCTTAGCCTTAAGCATGCTGGTTTATTCATCAGTTAACTAGTCCAACAAGCGCCAATTTTCATTTCTTCTTTTGGCACCATGAAAAAGGGGGAAAAGAGTTAAAATGAAATTAAAATTACCCCCATCATCTGCTTTTGTTTTATATCCGGATGTGAGTATCATTTATTTCTTTTTCTTCTTTTTGACTCCACCACGTTCAGAGAAGGGTACATCGAGAAAAGCAATCATGTTCCCTTCGCAAAGGAGATTCACGTGGCAATTATGACGTCATAAAGGCACATGCATGTCACTTATCACAAGCAAAGTCGGGAAAACAATCGGGAAGTTTCATTCGGATAAATGTCCAGATAATTATTAAAAAGATTCCTTCCTTTTCATCTAACCACGGCCCTAATCTCATCGTAAATTGATTTATGGGAGATATAATGTAACGATTTCCGGAGTGTCACATCACGTGTCGATCTCAAAGCCAGAGCAGCCTCTTGGACGACATAAAGACAAGGAGCTGACAACTCATTCATGGCAGAATAAATACGCAAAAACAAATATTCCCGAAATAATTAAATATTTTTCTATGATTCCAAACGAGTCGAATGTACAGGTCCCCCACCATTTGAAGCAGGCACGGTAGGTTTCGGTAGTTTCGGTTCCTGTAACGTGCAAAAAAGTGCTGGCAAAACCACACCATTCTCAGCATAGGCCTAGGGCAATTTCCAAACCTGCTGTCGAAACCAATAATGTCGCCTCTCATCTGTCGGTGATTCCCAGTTTCGTGTGGACCGCGATGATCCTCGTGGAAAGCTTGATAGTACGGCGGAGGGAACGGCGCGAGCTCGATTCCCAATCCCCTAAATTTCTTGCTACATCGCTCGGATTACAGTATAAGGCGAACGCGATCAAAATACATCGAGTTTCTTTTTTGCTTGAAATTCACATGGTCTCATGGCTGGTTTTTCTTTTATGGAGGGCTGTCATCTGAATTGCATTTTGTGTAATGATCCGGTCCGACGATGACGAGCAGTGATCGTCGATATAGAAGGCTCAAATAAGAAACGGCTTCAAAAGATTTTGGAATGGTAAATGAGATAGGGATAAACTAAATCGCACAATGAATAAAAGAAAACATTCCTAAGATGTGTGTGCATATGTGGGTATGTATGTGAAATTAGAATTAACTTATAAAATGCTAATTTTAACGTGACAACGATACTTAATATTGATTGAAAGCATTGTCAGTATGAGTAACATCTTAGGAAATCGTCCATCTCTATGCAAAAATTCATAATCATAAGACCCATTATGAGATGGATTAAGATGGACAATATCTCAAATGAATTAATCTAGAACTATCACAATCATTAGAAGAATTCAAGAAACATGAGAACATGTCCCTCGAATCTATCAAATTTGGTAGGATGAAGAGATATGTGGATGTCGAGATTGGCAGTGGGCCTTGACCTCGGGGCATTGGACATTAAAGTGAATTATTCTAGATTTGGGCTTCTGTTGTCAACAGCTTAATCTTAATTAGTAGCGTGGGAAGAGAAAATTATCCAAAAAGTGCAAAATCTATCATACATTTGTTACTTCATTATTCAACCTTTCAAATGTTAATTGAGTCCCAAACATTTTAAGTTTTACCAATTATTTCCATTTGACCAATTTTAATCTAAAATCATTGACGTGAACATTCGTAGTGCCATATAAGATAGCTTGCGTTAATATAATTGTTTTTTTTTCTTTCTTTATTTTTTCCTTTTATTTTCTACAAATTTTGGCAAGGGTCGTTGATTGAACCTCGCCAACCATAGGTGAAGGGTCGCCACCCTCGCCCGTGGCTGGCCCTTGTGATTAGCGAGGGTTGGCTAGCAACCGTCGCCAAGCTTGGAAGAAAAGGAAAGAAAGAAAATAAAAATAATTCATATCGTTTTTAAAAAAATTATAAAAGTTGTTAACGTTAAAGTCTATCGCATCACATAAAACGGCTCTCATCCACATTAGTGATTTTCGATTAAAATAGGCCAGATAGACTCAATTGACAAAATATGAAAATATTTAGGACTTAATCGGTAAAATTAAAAGGTTTAAAATTTGATTAGTAAAAGTATAATGGTTTAAGATTTTTTGGATAATTTTTTAAACTTGGGAATGGATCTGATGGTTCCTGGGCCTGCGTTGTCTTAGGGAAGCCATTGAAGCCCGAAGTGTAAGTTTCACAGAGAAATTTGATGCAAGATCTTCAAAAGGCCTCTTCCTAACGAATCCTCTTTCCAAGGGTCGTCGACCGCTGATGAGATTGGGCAGATTGTGGCAAATTTCTTAGGTTCGCATTTGGGTCGAATTCGTGGCCCATTGGACCGGATTGTTGACGCTGTTTTCTTTTTTTCTTTTTAATGTCGTATGTATGCAAAATATAACATTCCATTAGAAGTTTTTTTCTTTTTTTGTGTAAAAAAAAGAGAGAAAAAGAAACGAAAATGCAGGCGGATTGGATACTAGTGGAATACACCTTGTACCATTAGCAGATAATTCAGGCAATTCCAGTTATTTTTGTACCAAATCAAGTCAATCCCTCTTACCTAATTTAAAGAAAAAGAAAATTCAAGTCAATCCCTTGTTGATTTCGGCGATGCACAACATACTTTGTTTAACTTTTATCCCATCTTAATGCACCAAAAAATGGTCGATTTAGTGATGAAATGGATAAAACGTATGTTGACACCTACCAACTTAACACATTCCATCTTAAAACCATCTAGATGGTCAATTTAGTGGTGAAATGGATCATCCGTCTTCCACGAGATTACGAGTTTGATTCATGTTGTGAGTAGATCCCTGAGCAGCTCATGTTGCATTGTTTAACTGAGATATATGTGATCATATGGAGAGACTTCCCAACAGTTGTTATTTTGATGGGTTATATTGGCGAGCTCGTCTTGAATTTTCGAATGCGAGTCGTGCAAAGTAATTATAACTCGAAGAGAATATTTCATAGTATATGTGGTACACTTATGGAGGTCATAATTTCCCTTTCTCACCCTTTTTATAATAGGAAAAAAGAATTTCCATCTTGAAAATCAGCAATCTGGATGACAATTAATATGCTGCTAAATCATTGTCTACAAGGCTGAAATTTCAATTTTTTTGGTAATCTATATATTTGTGTAAAGGATTTCGTTTAGACAATCCATGTTCTCTTTCTATCTCCTAAATAAAAAGACCAAGTCCATTTTATGAAAACTTTTAAGGTTACCGTGTGTGTAAATACATACGTACATACATCCATACTTTCAAGAGCCGCATGTGCCCATATACCAATTAGATATGAACTATATATGAAGCAAGAAATAATATATTTTATTATAGCCGTAAATACTTTGACTTCATTCTTTTACCGACTAAGGGTCAAAAGTAAGATAAAAAGCATTGTGATCATGCGTAATTCAATCTCAACATGATTCCTACTATTTTGATCATGCATCAACTCCAAGTAGTCGGGTCTCTGCATTTACGTCCCTGAGTTATCAAAACCAAATATTCGATTTCTCAACTCGTCACATTACTACCTTATTCCCCTTTCAACAAAATTAGCAAATGTTAAGCCCACAAAGTATTCCGTTCATCTCATAATTCTAATGAGATACAAGTCAAGATTCCAATGAGTGATTCAAATATAAAATCGGTTGTCTTCAAATTTATATTGCACGCCTACATAAATCATTCTTCAACTATTAAAATAGGTTAATTGTGCTACATCTGATCGACTTGGCCTCTTTTCTACTGCTTCAGGCTTTCCCACTAACTTAAGTAAAGATTGATTATTCTTCCCAATTAAATGCTCAACTTTTGGACACAATTGGTCAGCTACTCAACGTGATGTCTTTTTCTCGTGTGCTTTTGCTTGACTTCTGTCTTCTTTTTCCGCTTGCTCTTAAGGTAAATTCACCAAGTCATCTTCTAGCAATTGCAGTTATGAAACCATCCAGCACCATTAAGTGCAATATCCAACAAGATCCATCGTTTCTCTAGTACTAAATCATCACCTAATACATAGTGTGGACCAATGACCCACATGCACATTAAATCAATTAAGCTACGGATGTCGGGGACATCTTGGAGACCCTTGATCGCATTGATCAGATCAAGACCTGGTAATTTTAGTGGGGCAAAGATCTTTCGGTCCTAGGAAAAAATGACATTATTGAGTAGAAGTCCTCATGCTCACATGGTCACACCCTATCTTTTTCATAAGGGAGAATTACCAAAAAAGTCCTAAACCTATTATTACGGTGTCCAATTCAGTCCTAAACTTTTTTTTTTTTGGCCAATTCAGTCCTAAACCTTTTACTTTTGTTCAGTTCAGTCCTTAGGCCAAAATTAGCCGGCGGCGGCACGTGGCGGCCGGTGCCGGAATTTTTTAATAATATTTTATTTTTAAAATTTTTTTATTAATTTTTATTAATTTTTTTCTTTTTCCTTTTTTTTTTTCCTCCTCCCACCTCCTTCCTTGGGCTCAGAAACAGCCAGCCGGCTGGCGGTCGCCGGGATCGAGGCGATCCGGCGGGGGCAAGGCCCGCCGGATCCGGCGAGGAGGCCTCGCTAGACACGACGGCGAGCCCCCTCGCCGGATCAGCGAGGGCTCGCCTCGCCCAAAGAACCGCGAGTCGAGCCCTCGCCCGGATCCGGCGAGGGGGCCTCGCCGTCGCCGGGCGCTAGCTCGCCTCGCGGTCGCCGGGCAAGGCGAGCCCTTGCCAGGGACGCGACGGCGAGGCCCCTCGCCGGATCCGGCGAGGGCTCGACTCGCGATTCCGGGCGAGGCGAGCCCTCGCCGATCCGGCGAGGGGGCTCGCCGTCGTGTCTAGCGAGGCCTCCTCGCCAGATCCGGCGGGCCTTGCCTGCCGGATCGCCTCGATCCGGCGACCCGGCCACGGCCGCCTGAGCTCGCAAGGAAGGAGGTGGGAGGAGGAAAAAAAAAAAAAAAGAAAAAATTAATAAAAATTAATAAAAAAATTTTAAAAATAAAATATTATTAAAAAAATTTCCGCACGCCGGCTGCCACGCTGCGCCGCGGCCGGCTAATTTTGGCCTAAGGACTGAACTGGAACAAAAAGTAAAAGGTTTAGGACTGAATTGGCCAAAAAAGTTTAGGACTGAGTGACAATTAACAAAGCAGTTTAGACTTTTTTAATTCTCCGTTAACTAATCCAACAAGCAGCCATTTTTCATATTTTCTTTTTGGTACCATTAAGAATGGGGAAAAGAGTTTAAAACAGAAGAAAAACCCCATCATCTGCTTTTGTTTTATTTTCTAGATGTGATTATCATTTATATCTTTTCCCCTTTTGTCCGCCTTGGAAGAAGAATACGTCGAGAAAGCAATCATTTTCCTTCACAAAGGAGATTCAATGGCTTGAATTTGAATTGACACTCACTGGAAAATTATTACTGTATTTCTCCCAAATCAATCAGACATAGTTAAATGAAAAGAAAGGTCGATTGGGCTTACTCCAAATGAAACCGCCTTTATTCTAATTATTTGCTTTTGCCTTTAGGACATAATAAATGATTTCTGGCAAGTCATATCATCTGTCGGTTCAAAGCCAACCCAAGTTTCTGAAAGACATAAAGACGATAAGGGCGCGTTTGGTAACGATTCTGCCGGGAGGCGATTCGACTAGAAATGATTATTTTGATTGTTCCTAAAGCGATTATGAGTAAAAAAACGCGTTTAGAATCGTTCAAAATTTTTTATTACGGAATAGAATTGCGTTTGGTACCGTATTAATTGATTATGTTCCAAATTAATTTCTTTTGATTTTTAAATAAATTCTTTACTTTTTACTTTTTCTTTACTTTTTCCTTTTTTTCTTTTTTTTTCTTTTTTCCCCTTTTTTCCTATTCTTCTTCTTCTTCATTTGGCTGGTCGCCGGACCGGCGACCGGCCGACGAGGGCCGGCGACGCTCACCGAGAGCCCACCGGCCCTCGACGAGGTCGGCCTTCGTCGGCCGAGCCTCGTTGGGTAGGCGAGGCTCGCCCGGCCCGCCGAGGCTCGGCCTCGCCCATCTGGCGAGGCCGAGCCTCTCCGTGGCCGGGCGAGCCTCCCGTAGGCCGGGCGAGGCTGGACCTCGCCGATCTGGCGAGGCCGAGCCTCGCCAGCCGCCGGCGAGGCTCGCCTGCCACCGGCGAGGCTTGCCTAGCCCCGCCGGTCCGGGCGAGGCCGAGCCTCGCCGAGTGGGCGGGCTTGCCTCCGGCGACCGGCGGCGGACCGGCGACCGGCGGCGGACGGTGGCGGGCGATGGCGAATGGCAACCGAGATGTTGAAAGAGAAGAACAAGGTTTTACCGTTTTGATTCTTTTTCTGTTTCTCGGACGTAGAATCAAATTTTTTTTTATTCTCAAATCTTGTCCAAAATTGTTCCCGGGAACAAATTTGTTTCCGGGAACAAAAAATTTACCAAACGCGATTCTCGTCCCAAACTGATTCTGGGAACAAAAAATCAAATCAGGCACTGTTTGGCAAGTTGCCAAACAGGCCCTAAGCCAACTCATTTATGGTTCCGACAAAACAAAACAAAAAAATAAAACCCATTTTTGGTAAAATAAGCCAATCTCTTGAACCTTTTTCTTTTTTTAATTTACATTTTTTACTCTTCTCTCGGTCTCTTCTTCTTCACTGCGTCCCCTTCTCAAGCGACATCCTCCCCTTCTTCTAACCCTGAGGGAACATGATATTCACCCAAAAATAAACAAGGAAATAATGCAAGGTCCATAGCTATGGCCAAATTAAGCTAAGCCGTCTGCTAGGCACCTGCTACATTATAACCAACCATTACTCTCCTACAATCAGTCGTCTACACAGACTTAACTGCAATAAACCTTCAACAACCACATAGTAGTTATATCTCATTCCTTTGTGATTGCTCTTTACAAAATGCACTTGTTCAAGAAAAAGAAAATACTCCTACTTAGGGGCTCACATGATGATCAGCCTAGATTGGCTGTTCACATGATAACCATTTCGATTCTCAATTTCAATTTAGAAAACCATTTAGATTACCTGTAAGTATCGACTTGGTTACCAATTCTAGGTGTGGTATGAATTCTAGGCGTGGAACCGCCCACGCACCCACTCAGATCAAACCGAATCAGTATATATATATATTTAAAAACAAATTTTATCTCAATATTTAATGATTTTGTAGTTTTTCAACCAAATATATCTAATATTAACTAATTTTGTCTCTTGGGTTTGTAATAAAATTAACTCCCTACTTTTTTTTTATACTAATAGTCCATTTATTTACTTTTTCAACCAAAACAAAATAAACAAACAAAAAAGGAGTGTACAAAATTAAGAACCAATGGCTTGTTTTAAGAGTATAAATAGAAACTAAGTGCACCATAATATTAATTGATGAATGTAATTTGTAGGGATTTGGGATCAATTTAGACTAGACCAACGATCTAATTCTTGGGTGAATTCATGAAATCAATGGATGGTTCTTTTGATTCTAATTTTTAGAATATAAGCCAAGAAAAACTTACAGAAACAACATTCTTCTAAACTTACAAAAACAACATTCTAGAAGTAAGAACATAAATCCAATTGCGTTAAATAACTCAAATGTACTTGCATTATTTAATAAACATAAAATCTAGTTGATGCACTACCATCCATAATTCATCAGATAAAATTAATTATCTTATCCTGATCAACAAGCCTAAAGAATTGATAAAATTCAGTTGATGCACCGCTATCTGTAATTCATATAAAATTACTTATCATACCCGCAAAACACGTCTCTAGAATTGAAATGTTTCTTCCGAAACTAGAAACTAATCCTGATTACATAGTCTCTTCAATCAAATGCCTATCCTAGAGACTATGCAGTCGGGACTAGTTCCTAATTTTGAAAGGAACACTTCAATTCTAGAGACCTGCTTTGCGAGATATAATAAATAATTTTATATGAATTACAAATGCTAGTGATTAAGAACATATTAGGATTAGCGTTTGATTGAAGAGGCTGTGCAATCAGGATCAATTCCAAAATGGAATCATGATGAAGTATAGGTACCAACCCTTGTTCTAGCCCATATGACAAATTTCCGAGGGCTAAACAATCGCATCACGTTCTTCAAGAAGAGTTGCGACTTTATCATTGACCCTTAGAAATGCCAGGAATACAGTTCTCAAAAGAGGCTTGTTGCAGCTTTTCTCACGGCCATTATTATGGCACCACCTTTGAAAAAGCTGCCAACATGCCACTTCTGAAAACTGTGATGCAGCTCGCGGCCAGTATCATCGCCCGTTAAGAAGCTGCTACAATGCTAATTTCTGCTCACTCAATCCAATTGTAAATCCGGTGAGTTTCGATGAGCATCACCTACACATAAATCAACCTTCTGTGTTAGTAAGATGAGCAAAGATACACAAAAAATAGAATCTGCAATTACTCATGGAAAAAAAGAGAGTAGCTGAACATGGACAGAATAAGTTACTACATCTCCATGTAAAATCATCTAGTCAATATACCTCTCCTCTCTCTTCCATCAGTTCCCTCAATGTCCATATCCAGAGTATACCGCATACGGTTCAATGCCAGCTCCCTTTGCCAGCCATCCATCATTCGGGAACTGGGAAAATTACCAAACTGGTTTTGGACTTTCCAAATACGAAATCTTTCATTAGGGGGAGCACCACTAACCCAGGATGGAGTGAATGTGGCGTTGCATATGCCTTTGTTTCCATCCTGGGTATTTTTGGGTTGAATGTGGCGTTGCATGCACCGTCGTTTCCATTTTTTTTTTTTCCCAACCAAAGCAAACCCAGGACAGCGTTCGGCTACCGTTTTCTTAAGAACATATTCCGAAACATGGGGATCGCCAGACGGAGAAAATATTAGGTAGAGCTCTCTACACACGTCCATTCACTTCTCTCCTTCGTTTCCCTCTCTTCTTCCCCGTTTTTGTCCTTTTCCCCCTTTTTTCTTCTTTTCTTTCCCTTTGACCAGCCACAGGTGAGGGTTGGCAAGAGTGTCGTGGCCCTCGCCTGATGTGACCCTCCCCTGTGGTCGGCTACGTTCTTAGAGATGAGTGATAAAATATCTAATTGCATACACTTACCTCTTCCGTATCTATAAGTCTCCAAGAATTGTCATGTAGCTCGACAAATATCCTGCCTGAACCAGGATCATTTTTTGAGGTAGATGCAACAAACCACCAATACCAATTTCTCCTGCTATCCTGACCAAGAGGTGAGGACCTGTATACATAAATCTCTTCAGCTCTATGAGCAATGTAAGACTTCAATTGAGTGCGTGACCTTTTTGAAGCATGTCCATATTGCATAGAGAAGTTATCAGGACCTCCAGGTCCTCCACAAGAATCCTGAACAGCTGAGAATCTTTCAGTTGGAACACTGCTCAAGTCATTCTGGAGACCTTGGGGACCATGCAATGAATTTTGGTTCTCTGCGGAAACATCATTGTTTTTATTATCAGCTAGAAGCCAGGAGCTGCGGCCGCCATACAATACAGAATTGGGAAGCTGAAATTCAATTTTGCTCCCTAATAAGGTCAAGAAATCCACTTTAGCAGTTGCTGCTTCCAGCCGGTCCTGCAAAAAATTAGACAGTTATAGGAGAGAATTCCTTTTTTTTCAAAGCAAAACTCCAGTAAAATGCAGAAGGCCGACTACCTCAAGAGCAGCATGAATTGAGTTCCCCTCATTCGCAATACCAATTAAAGCAACAAGAGCATTCAGACGCTCCTCAACACTGAGATGAGAATATTCCCCTTCAGTAAGTCCACGAACCCACGATTCACCTGACTTACTTTCATCAATCTCCACACTTTCCTGATCATCTTTACCACCACAAAAATCCTCAGCATCCTTATGGTGCTCAGTGGCAGTGCTTGGATGACACACATCCACGGAACCAGCAATAGTGCAAGATTCTACGTCTCCTTCAATCTCTTTTTGCAAATTTGTATCATCAGAAACATTCTCCTTTCCAATTTCTGGACAAGCATTCGCTTGACCACATTGGTCCACATCAATGTTAGCACTCCATCCGATGCCTAAATCATCGACTTCAAGATTCTCATCAACATCACCTTCCAATTCTTCATCTCTTTCCCCTTCATCCTCTCTTTCCACTTCATTAGCATCTTCTCCAGATAAAATTCCATTCTCAAATATTCTTATTTTCTTTCTGGCTTCTGCCAAAATTGACTCAGCATCAGCTGGATCCTTCCTATAAGCAGATCTGACACGATAGGTTGAAGGAGCTATTCTTTCAAAAAGTTTAGTATCCCTTGTCAAAGCAACAGAAATGGAAGCTTCTGGTGTCTTGCTTGTGGTGAGATCCCGCAGTCCAGATTTCTATAAATAATGGGCTAAATCAGATTAACAGTGAAGAACCAATCACCACCCTGACCAGAATCTAGTAAATACTAACCTGAATCTTGTCTGCCAGTTCTAATACAGTCAGCCCCTTGCTTCCTTCAAGTGAGAGGACATGAAATGTGGCAAATTTGACAGTTCCAGGTGTCAATCGGTGTCTAGATCTCCTAGGAAGTAACAAACCTTTATCTTGCACATGATGGTGAGCGCTTTCTCTGCAGCTGAACCACTGCGTAAAGTAGAAACACGACTTCTTCACAACCTTTAACCCGAAATCACAAGTTTCTCCATTGAAATTCATCAAAGCAAAAAATAACAAATAGAGAATGTCATTCTAGAATCCATTCAGTATATAGATGCAAGACAACTCCATCTAGGTATAAGATGGACTACCAGAGAATGCATGCAAAGTGCATTTCATCATTATTCTTAGCAAATATAAACACAAGTTACAAATAACAACCAAATCCACATCCTTAATGAATGAGTATGACCAAAACAAATCGGATTTTCTTTGAATACCCAAAAAGCTACCAGCAACAAGGTACAGCCTGTTGCCTAAAAGGTTTTGAAGAAATTGTTGGCCTATATTCCAAAGGTGCTGTAAATTCAGCAAATAGCAGTACATCAAATGTGTTTGTTACATAAGTGATTGAAATGTCAGGCAACACACAGTAGAGATTGATGTTGCACTTCATCCACACGCTGTATTATGTGCTACGTCAGCTTTCTATTCGTTTCTTATGGATAGTAGATGGAGTGACCCAATAGAAATGTCATTATTGGAACTCCGATTACACTATGCTGGTATGCTTTACACATGGAGTTGAAAAGTAATGTGATCATGATTTTATCTGCTTACAGATGGTTTTCTAGGATGGACAACATGGGTTTGTTCATACAATATCTTTTGCGCACCCCAGTTACATGAATGTTTCTAAGTATGTAAATAAATACATGACTAAACAAAGAATGCTGATACGTCATTCAGTTCATTCACATGCTTAATACTCTGTCCTTGATAGCCTTGAAAAAATATTTCTCATAAAAAATTTTGCACATTGTCAACACCACCTTGGTATCTTCATGAACAAACTAGTGTACCCTCCACCTTTTTATAAAATAATCACAATTACCAAACAAACCCACTAGGTTTTTTCTCCTTTTATTTGGGGGGGCCAACGGTTGGCAGAGACCGGAGGTTTCAGACAATAAATATTGAAAAAGAAAAAAACAGAGAGAAATGCGTCCAGACTCAACTGCCTAGACTGTTACTCAGTGGGAATGAGCGGAACTGACATAGTAAAAAAATGAGTACCAGCAGGCAGCAGTAAACGGAAAAATTTACCTCTTTCCTCTCTGAGGAAAAACCATGCAATCAACCATATGGTGCAGAGATGGAACATCAACAGCCTTTAAGACACGGACATCTCCAGGATGCAAGCAAGGGTTTTTTTGCAACCACCAACTCTCCCTGAAGGATAAAGGTGTCGAGCGGTGACTCACTTCTGCTCGACTTTAGCATGGTATTACTTCCAATCTGCAAATTTCTGACCCTAGAGAGTTGTACAAACACCTGACCATATTCCAAAGTCCTCGTTTCATTCAAACATCCCATCATTGATCTTCCATTTGGCACAAAGATCCTTGCTTTGGTACACAAGTCAAGCAACTTCGATGCGTTCGAAGCATCATTGATAGAAAGGGTTCCACATCTGGCTCATAACCACAGATAAGCATTTCTAGAAGAACCTTCGTATTCTCTCCAGGAGACATAAGCTCCAGCGCATGCTGTGCCACCAGAGGATCCATTAAAATAGCATCCAATTGGCATAGCGCCTCTCTTTGCTTCCTTTCAAAAATACGATCCTTGACTCCACAAGTAGACAAAAGAGTAATAATCTGTTAATTCAGAAAGCAAGGCTGATACCTGCTCCACGCTAAAATAATCTGTCAATTCAGAAAACACAATTCAATGTTGCAAATTCACAATGACCTCCCATCATTACAGTGTGCTGTGGTCACTCTGGTGCAGAACTTGGCCTCTGCCTGTCAGGAAAAAATCAAACATAAAGAAAAAGGGGAAAAAGAGAAGAAAAACAGATTTAGTCAAGAAAAGATAATCATCAGCATAAGACAACAGAACATATTCAGTCAACAACACAGGAGGTTCCTACCTATGCAAAAAAAGCAGGTAACTGGCCAATGATTTTACTGGAGGGTGCATGTGCAGCCCCCCCAGGAAACGGTGGTGGCTCTGGCCTGATTTAACATTGATTGCAGCAAAATCTTTTAATGCCTGCCTCATAGTGCTCTTGTGGTCCTGAGCATCCATGAGAGAGAGGGAGAGAGACAAAGCTTTCAGGCATTTCGACAATCGTTACTTGCAAAGCACATAAAGTTGCCATTTCGACAATTGTATATGCACACGCACATACAAGAGATAAAACAATAGCCATTTCGACAATTGTATAGTGAATCTGGTGAAAAAGAAATTCTGTCCAACAACCAGAATGACGCCGATATAGGTCAAAGACTATAAATAGCACAAGCAAAATAACCGCAAAATAACCACACAAATAAATAGTTAAGGACATTTTCTCATGGACGATGAAGTCCTAGTTACATTGTAGGCAGCTGATTTCAGAGAGATTCAATGATTTTCCTTACCATAGTAAGACTTGGTTCTTTGTATACACTTTAGGTTGATACTGAGCTACTCAATCAAAGATAACAGTCTCTTCTACAATGCTCAAACTGCTCAACTAGTTTCTTAATTACCTTAATTTATCATAAAGTCATCAAAGTTTTACCACAGAAGAACAGTCAAGTCACGGTCTGCAACTAGTAATATCCTTTAAGCAGCAATACTGTAATAAATCATGCGTGTCTTCTGAAGATAGAGATACTCTGCTATAAAAAGGATCTGATGAGAACATCCAATGTCTACCTGAGACTTGAATGCACGTATAGTTGATGATCCATCAAGAGTCTCAGAGAAAGATGCATAGATAGGAGAACGAGCAACGCTGTCCGGCCTTTTAACTCCCTGGAAGTTGATCTGTAAAAGAGCTGTGGAACTTCCAAGTTAAAAGAGAGCTCCAAAGCCATATGTCGGAAATTCTTTTTGTTTGTTTTCATAGATAAAGCAATACCTGCTGCAGATGTATCTATAAACTTAAAGATTAACATCGCACCGAATTCTACTAAGTGGAATCCCAAAAAAGAAAAAGAAAAACGAACCTTCGGACGTACGGGAGTCGCCAATGGGGTGCTATCGGTGGGGCTTGGGAAGGCGACGGCGGGAGGCGACGGCGTCCGCGTTCAGGAGCAGGGAGCGCTTCGCGGAGGAGAGAGAGCGAGCAGAGCGACCTTCGTTCGCGGAGAGGGAGGCCAAAACGCGAGCAGGGCGTCGGCGTCGGCGTTGGAGTCGGGGGCGACGGAGGCAACCGGCGGAGGGGCGTCGGCGTCGGAGTCGGGATGACGGATGCAACCGGCGGAGGGGCGTCGGCGTCGCGGTTTGCTGGAAGAGAGGCGCGACTTCGAGGACGAAAAGAGAGAGAGCGGACTAGAGGTCGCGAGAGGGAGGCGGAGGCTGCGTCGGCGTCAGAGTCGGGTTCAGGGGCGGAGGCGGAGGCTGCGTCGGCGTCGGCGTCGGACCTCCGGCGGAGGCGGAGGGCCGTCGGCGTCGCGTTTCGCCGGAAGAGAGGCACGACTTCGCGGAGGGGGGAGAGAGAAGAGCGGACGTCGCGAGAGGGAGGCGGAGGAGCGTCGGCGGCGTCGGCGTCAAGATAGGGGCGATGGAGAGCAGAGGAGAGAGAGCGTCAGAGCGTGTGTGCAGAGAGGTGGGCCAGGGCTACAGGGAGAGAGAGCGCGCGCAGAGAAGGGGGAAGACGCAAATTTTTGAATCGCTGAACCGTGGGACCCTTTTTCTTTTTCTGGAAAAGCTCGGAAAGGATTTCTTTGAAATGGGGTCCGAATCGTCCATTTTTGCAATAAATGGTACTACTGCAGTACCGTGCAGTAAATCGAATCTGGTTTCAATGATTTTAAGAGTTTTTTTTTTTATTTTTCATGGGAAGTTGGGAGAGCTAGAGGTACTGTAGTCTGTGTTGATTCGACGGAGCTGTGCATAATAAAGATCCTCGAATAAAATTCTGTTTGGTAATGTAATTTAATTTTTTTATTTTTAAAATAAATTTATATTTAAAAAAATTAGAAAGGCTTCTCCGTGTCACAAAAATCAATTTCTCGTTCTAAAAATTTTTGTCATTGCTCCGTGTTGTCATTGCTCCGGGCCAGAAATGTTTTCTTCTTCAATTCGTTTTTGAAATTCCTCCCTTTCTTTTCCGATTGAAGCCATAATAGTGAAACTTAAGACCGAGACCCAGTATCTCAAAATCATCGACCCCAATCAAAGTACATAACAAAATGCATTTTACTTCTCTTAGAGAGGACGCTGCTCTCATTTTTGCTTTTGCTTATGGCTCATCTCTCTAACTTTTCACGGAAAAACCCCTTAAAATCAGAAGGGAAAAAAAAAAGAAAAAGAAAGTGGGGGACATATTTAATTACAAATGAAGAAATCGCAAGGACATGGCAGACCCCTGTACACGAAAGTCTCGCGACTCTCTCTCTCTCTCTCTGTGCACAGAGCAGAGAGCCCACGCCATAATTGTGTCCAAACATTTGCCAATTCTAGCTAAAGGGTTGTCTCCCTTGCACAGCTAATTTTGAAACTTTCATCGTACGGCTCGTTTCATTGACCGCGGGACCACCCATCCCAGTTCATGTTCATGCAAGAAAAGTAAATCATGATTAGTTGATGGAGTTTGTAAATACTGGCCCACGTTCCTCTTTTATCGGAGTAAAAATTTGGAGAACACTCGTGATAAAAGAGGAACCTTATAAAATAAATTTTGGGGTAAAACCATGCATATTATCAAGCTCTCAATAGTATCCATGTAAATTCAAAAGTACACACTCATGGGCTAGTATGTATAACTTTTACTTCACTCGAAAGAGGAGCACCTACTCTAAGTACAGGAAGTTCCAGAGAGCCTTGACCATATAATTGCAGAAAATTCCTACCAGACTTTATCACGGCTCAGCTCTCACTTAACGTCCCGTTTTTCAAGTCTTTAATGCTTCCAACACCAGAATAATGTATATCTACCGTTCAAAGGGATTAACATCTGATCCAGCTGCAACCACGTTGCTTTGTAACCCCATAGCTCTTCAACATCTTCCTCACATTTGCTGCCTCATCCCATTGACCTGCAGTTGCATAAATATTTGACAAAAGCACATAAACCGATGGATTGTCTGGCTCGTTTTTTAGAATCAACTCAGCAACAACTCTTCCAAGCCTTAAATTGTTATGAGATGCACAAGCACTGAACAATGTCCATAATGAGCCAGAATTTGCTTGAAAGTGCTGACTATTTATTACTGTTTCAGCCTCATCGAGATATCCAGCTCGACCAAGAAGGTCAAGCATACATGAGAACTGGTCCTCTTGAGGTTTAAGGCCAAACGTATTTAACATTAAATCAAATATGCGAGCACCATCATTAACCAGACCAGAATGACTGCAAGCAGATAATAATGCTGTAAAAGTGGTTAGATCTGGTTTACACTTGGACTCATTTCGCATTGCCTCAAAACAATTCACTGCTTCCTTCCCTTTCCCATGCTGAGCAAAAGCAGAGATAAGGGCATTCCATGATACCGTGTCTCTCTCAGGCATCTTATTAAACACTCTCAAGCAAGAGTCCAGAACTCCGCATTTTGAATACACTGTAATCAGTCCATTACTCAAAGAAGCCTCTGAGAGAAATGCATTTCTGAAGACGTAGCAATGAATCTGTTTAGCATGTCCAAAGGAACAGAGGGTAGCGCACATGGCTAGAGCAATACTGAGAGTATATGCATTTGGCTTAAGATCATAAATAAACATCTCAGTTAAGCATTGTAAGCCTTGTACTGGAAAACCATTTGACAGCAAACCAGAAAACAGGGTATTCCATGAGATCAGATTTTTTAAAGATATGTCTCGAAACACTAGGTAGGCATGCATCATCTTTCCATGTTTAGAATATGCCAATGTTAATGCATTGGAAGCCTGAATATTCAAGAGGAGCCCCTTTTGGTATAAAAGGGCATGAATCATCTCCACTATTTCTGTTGACTCAGAGCTAGTTAACAAACTTCCAAAGGTAAATTCATCAGGTTCAAAACCAAGCCTTTGCATTTGTAGGAAGGTCAAAATCACTGATGTACCCAAATTTAATTGAGCATAGCTGGAGATCATGGCATTCCAAGACACAAGATCCTTCTTGTCAAATCTATTAAAAACCATCTTGGCTGCCTCCAATATGCCACAGCGAGAATACATGGTAATTGCAGCATTAATAACTGCAGTACAAGATTCAAGACCTCTTTTGATAGCTTGAACATGTAGTTGAGCAGCATTTCTCTCGAATGAACATGAACTCATGAGACTTACAAAGGTGAGCTCAGTAGGACTAAGCCCAGACCTTTGCATTTCCCTGAACATCAAAAGAGCCTCCTCATCTCTACTTATTCCCACAAGACCATCTATCATTGCATTAATGGTGATTTCATCACACACTTCAGCATCATCAAAGACTTTGTAAGCATCACCAACACATTCACTGTTGAAGTACATTGTAAGCAGGGAATTTACGACTGAGGGCTTGATCAGAAATCCCATCTTAGTAACTAAACAATGCACCTGCCTCCCGAACTCAAGCAGCTCCAAAGAACACAAACTCAGCACACAAGCGAAACTATAATTATCATGCTTGACACCCAGCTCGTGCATTTCCCTGAACTTGGCAAAGGCAATCTCTTCATGCCCATTATCTGCACACCCAGTAATAACGGCATTCCAAACTGCCACATTCCTGTCAGGCATTTCATCAAACGCCTCACAGGCATAGTCAACTTCCCCTAGCTTCATACAAGCCGACATCACTGTCGTCCATGAGTACACATCTGGGTTCTCAATTTCCCCAAACACCTTTTTCACTGAACCCACATCTTCCACTTTTGCATAGAGCAAAAGAAGGGTGTTGGCAACATGTGGGTAAGCTTTGAAGCCGGCCCGAATAGCATGGGCGTGAAGCTGCTCGCCAAACACGGTGTTGCGAGCATTGGCACAAGCAGTGATGGTGCTGGAGAGAGTGTAGTGGTCTGGCTTCAAGTGACAACTCCCACGGATTTGGACAAACAGTTGAAGACATTCTGTGTAGAGGTTCGAGCGAGTTAGCTTCACGAGCGAAGTGTTGAGCCTATAGAGTTGTTTGGCTGTGCTTTCTACTGTATTTGCACAGACGAATGGAACTTTCATCAGCTGGTGCGAAACCCTCCGAGCTTCTCAATGTGAGAACTAATTATTAACTGAGAATGCAGGGAAGGAAATACAGCCCCAGAAGTATTTTGGTGTAAATTGCTTTTGGGTTTTGACTTTACGAACCATTTCAGTATTCTAATCCCAGGATTTCCACTATTTCTCCAACTCAGTCAAGCTGTTCCATCCTACGAATTTCGATAATTTTACGAACACCATTTGAAGGGAAAATTAGATTCTCCACATGAAATGTCTTGATTTTAACAAAAGATAACATCAGTGTGTCTCAGCTTTGACTGCAGAGAAGAAAAACGCCTGCATATAGTTGTTAAAAGTGTCAGTACGCTGGCTACCCAAATAGGCTTTTAAAACTCGCGAGTGCAGATTTTGATGCACGATTTCAGTTGTATCGATTTCTCATGAAACATTCACTTCCGATATTCCAAGCAGCCAAAACGATGAGTCCAGGCTTGACACCTCTGAGCTACAAACTACTTAACCTTGCTAACAGGGCTGCGATGATCTATTTCTCTTATTCAGAAACGCAATCAACAAAGACAAGATCACAGACCTTTGTAATTGTTGTGCATTCCTTTGTGGGAGAGCACAAATGACGGTACTCTGCAAGCTTGCAAGCGGCTGGGCGAGCAGCTTCGGGGGGGCTCGGCGAGGGCCGTCGGGGGCGGCTGGCCGAGCGGCGTCAGGTGTGAGCAGCGTCGGGGCGACCGGGCGAGCAGTGTTGGGGGTCGGCTGGGCGAGCGGCGAGCGGCCTCCACCGAGGGGACGAGCGGCGTCCACCGGCGGCGTTGACAGCGAGCGGCTGAGCGGCGAGGCGAGCGAGAGGTGACGGCGTCGAGGGAGGAAAGGGCGAGGCGACGCGGGGCGACTGGCGTCCAGCGGCGTCCGGCGGCGGCGTCGAGGGCGAGCGGCGGTGGCGTCGAGCAGAATTAGGATTGAAACTGATTTGGGGATTTTTTTTTTGGAGCGCGGAACCGGGAACCGGGAACCGGTCCCTTTAGAACCGGGAACCGAACCGAACCCCGGTTCCCGGGCGCTCACCCCTAAATTATAATCTCCATCACCAGCTCCATCTTCTGTTTATTATTGAAATGTAAAAATAATTTGTTTTTCATAGACTGCTTAGTGAAAGTCATGCGCGAAAATTGGTAAATAGAAAAAAAAAAAAGTATTCACTCTCTCAAATTGCGTTTCACGACCAGCTGTGCTCTGCACTGAGAGCGGTATGTAAAGCCGACACGTTAGGTGAAAGTTAACCATGAGTTGCCAAAAAAATATGGCTGAACGATGATCGTGCGTTTGACCGGGTAATAGGATGCTTTCCAACATCTGCTTTCCGGATAAGCTCGGAAAAGGTTTTCTGGAAATGGGTCCGAATCGTCCATTTGCAATAAATGGTACTGTAGTACCATGCAGTAAATCGGATCTCGTTTCAATGATTTTAAGAGTTTTTTTCTTTTTTATGCGAAGTTGGGAGATCTAAAGGTACTGTAATCTGTGTTGATTCGACAAAACTATGTAAGATCCTCGAGGCTTCTCCGAGTTGTCGTTGCTCCGGGCCAGAAATGTTTTCTTCTTCAATTCGTTTTTGAAATTGCTTCATTTCTTTTTCGATTGAAGCCCATAATAGTGAATGTCAACAATATCACGTGAGAGAACACCTGAATTCCATATAGAATGAAGAAGAAACATACAGCCACTAATAATTATGCTCACCATGTCCCCGGCAAATTGATCCGCCAACAGAAATGACATATGGCTTTCTTTCTTAAGTAACTTTTCTTTTAGGAGTTCAATCTGAGTCCAAAATAAAATTCAGCGAGGCAAACGCAAATATCAAACTTTTTCCGAACATACGACAGCATAGTTCACTCTATCGAGTTTTATTAACTTGTTAGCATAAGATTCTTGTAGTTTCACTCGAATGTCAAAACATTATAAAAATGCCATCCACAAACATAAATAATTAAATATCAAACTTGTTAGCAAATCCGCATGCTATCCAAGCAATATTTTCTTTGTGTGGCAATATCCAGGAGATGCTCTGATGTGCCACTTTCCGTTTAAACAATTAAATATTAACTTTAAAAAAGGAGATATTACAAGCAAAAGACAATTAGAGGCGGGTACAAACCCCACTCCCAGTTTGGCAAATTCCTCTTTTGAAAGAAGTTGAACATGAGCTCCCACCAATCTCTCAACCAAGAGATTACCTGTAAGTCCAGGATCTTTGTTTTCTAGAACCTGCAAGAATACAATTGTTGAATTGTCCACAAGAACCTGCAAGAAATCAATTGTGGTAGCAATTGGGTATTGCTCAAAGTGATAAAATTCACGTCCAGGAGAAGACCCACATTTAATATCACAGAAGCAATGGATAGAGAAGAAGAATAAGAAATTCTTCTAGTAGAAAAGAAGAGGTGCTTAGGTGGCTAAAAAAAGAGCTCAACTGCTTCTTTTAATTTCAAACTAATAAGCTTTGTTAAATTTGCAGAGATTTGGAAGCTAGACACCGATGATAATAGGAGCCGAACTTAAGCAAGATTCAAGAAAAAAAAGGTCCTTAATGTTGTGTGGTTTCTTTCCATATGCGTGGTTGTCACGCCCCGATCCTCCGAGCGCGCGAACATCCCACTCTGGTCGATACAAATGCGATCCAGGACACGTCGCCGACCCATTCATTTTTAAGCACATGCGGAGCGAAACAAATCTGACAACATCTAACTTGGGATAGAAAAGCGGGCAATCAATCACAACCAAACAAGCTTTCTTATAAACACATAGGTTTATATACAACACTGGATTGTCTACAAAATAGGCAGACTCAACAAATAGGAAGCTGTCCTATGACCAACTTGTCGAGACACGTTCGCGCCGATTCTTCAGCCTCCACCTTCCGAACTCCAGGACTTAGGTCCTCCACGACCGTCATCTAGGGACCTGAAATATTATCCCACAACCGGGATGAGACTACGTCTCGGCGAGTCCTACCCTCTAAAACTCAATTAGGGAGAAAATACGCCTCGGGCGCCTAGCCACACAAATAGGATAGAGGGCTTACCTCGCCTCGGTCCCTTTCCCCGCACGTCAATTTAATCAATAAATATTGACAACCACATCATCCAAACAATTCAATTACTCGGATCGATTCAACGATCAATAGTCGATTACATGTCATCGAAATCATCACACCGGTCATTCGACTATTCATTCTCGACTCTCAATCACGGCCTTACAGGGCAAGTCATATGTAGTGGCATTACGGCCCCACTTTCAAGCAATGTTATATGTAGTGGCATTACGGCCCCACTCGGCAATGCATATGTAGTGGCATTACGGCCCCACTCGGCATAATTCAGATTTGATGGCTTTCTAGGTTCAACTCACAACCTCTCACGGTCATTTTCCCATCAAAAACCAACACTAATCAACTTTGGGATAAATCCCCACATAAACATCCATTCAATCAATCGATACAAACTGGACCTACCAACCAATTACGGTGCCAAAAGCCGACACCGGGTATTTTCAAGTTAAATACCACAACTTCATCAATATCACTCAATTCCACACTTTTGGAATAATTGACCATAACCATCAATCACTCAATTTCTCAATTTAAGCTTACAATTAACACAAACCAACTGCTTTTCTTTGCGATCAGCGAAATTCTAACAATAGGCCATCCCAAGATAATTTTCGAAATTATTAAATAATTAAATTTAATTCCGAAAATTAAATAATTAAATATTATTTTATAATAATATAATTTAATAAAATAATATTTATAAATTCGAAATAATTATTTAATTAAAAATAATTAATTAGGGCTTAAACTAGATTACACTAATTTAAACATACAATTAGCCCTAATTAAACATCCATTAAGCTAATCATACAACTAATCTAATTTACATTAAAATAATCTAATTTAATCACATAAACCTAATTAGACTAATCTAAACACCCCTTAAGCGTCATTAACTCACTAAGCAAGAATTAGAGGATAAACTCACCGGTTTTGCGCGCCGGTGAGTTCACGGCGACCCCGACACCAAGGCGGTCGATAAACCCCAAAGCGGCAACACCAACGGAGGCCGGGAAGACACTGAAAACGGGCCTCGAAGACCTCTCGGCTTTCTGGTTTTCTGCTTCTGATCTGGGCTGAACTGCAGAGAAGAAACCAGCAACTTCAACGGCGAAAACGGGCCGATCGGAGCTCCGGCAAGCGGGTGGTTGGCAACCGGCGGCTCCCGGGGTCTTGGGGATCTTATAGGAGGTTGGGATGGGCAAAGGAAGGGTCGGAAAGGGGCGAAACAGCAAGAAAACGCGGAACAGGCGGAGCAGGGCGGAACCAGACGGTCCGGCGAGCGGCGGCTTCGGGCGGCCGTACGGGACGGCCGGAGAATCGTTCCGGCGAGCGGTGAGATGCTCTGGAACGGGCTGGATGTCGTCTTCGCGGTGATGGGTGGCTCGTTCACTGATTCAACCGGGAAGTTAACTTTTTACTCGGATCTTTGGCGAAAGGTCGGCTGGAGCAGAAACTGGAACGAGGGGAAAACAAGGGAGGAAAACGGCCGACGATGGCCTTCCGGGCGTGCGACGATGGAGGGGCTGGTGAGCTCGGTTTCCTCTGGTTCTCTTGAGCTTTTCCTAAGCCTCAACCATGGAGAAAGCCATGAATGAAGGAAGAAGATGGTCTGCTGAAGAGGGGGCCTCCTTGGTGGCTCACTAGGGCTCAACACTTGTCTAAACCTCATTTGCTTTGCCCCCCACCATGACATCACATGCCATCAGCCACTCTCTCTCCTCAAGCCTTCCTCCACAAGCTTGTTAAAAAAAATGTCAAAAATGTCCCTCGGCCCATGGCAGATACGAATTATAGACATTTGTGCATCAAACTTAATCAATTCTCACTCAATTCCATCCAATTGAAGCTCAATTAAATCAACCCATGTGTCCTCGGCCTTCTCATGACATTTAATTTCAAATGACCCAACTTGCATCCCAAGATTCAATTAAAAACGGCCCTCCGACAATCTCGAACAAAAAACGGCCTTACTTTACTTTTTTAAAAATCTCGGTTTGTAGAAAAATCTTCTGGTCGGAGATGAGTCGACATTCCTAAATGAATTGTGACTTGAAAAAAACTTCCAATTTACGTAATCGTCAATTTCACGGTTAAATTCAATCAGGCGCGACTTTGGTTAAAGCTTTTAAAATGTGATGATTATTCTCAAGCCACAAAGTGCATCTTCGACACCTTGGCGACTCTCGATTGTTTGAAATCTCGAGGTTTCAAGTTAGTTACCAAAACGATAGGAACTGTGCCAAAGGCATGGTCAAACTACGGTGGGAATTTCACCCACTCCATATCGCGCCGGACGAGGGACAAGAATTGGTTACCCCATGCCAGACCAGTCGTAGCTCACTGCCTATGGACCCCCAAATCCCCGGCCTATATCTATCCACCCGACCGAGGGGATGGGAAGGCAAGTACAGGGTCTCTCACCCCGGGCCGACTCTCCCACCTTTACCTTCGTTGAGCAGTTTAAGGACCTGCTCGGGTCCAAACAGAAAGAAGATAGTACTAGCTTGAAAGGACTTACCAAGAACGTTCTTGCTGGGGACAGTGTTTTTCACACGAACGAGAGAGAGAGAGAGAGGGAGAGAGAGAGGCGACTTGTCCATGTCATGGGGAAGTAGTAACATGCAGTAATTATTACATGATTCCTACTATTTTGACTGTCTCAATTTTGGATGTTTTATGTAACTTCAAGTAGTCGGGTCTCTGCAATTAGGTCCCTCAATTATCAAAATCAAATATTTGATTTCTCAACTCGTTACATTACTTATTTATTCCCCTTTTAATAAGATGAGCAAATCTTGAGCCCACAAAGTATTCCCTTCATCTCATAATTCAAGTCAGATGCATGTCAAAATCTCAATGACCAATTCAAATACCGAATTGGCTGTCTTCAACCATTAAAATAAGTTAACTGTGCTACGTCTGATTTACTTGGCCTCTTTTCTACTGCTTCAGGTATGACTTTTCGGAAGTTATAACAGATACACTTTCCCACTTAAATAAAGATTAATTATTCTTCCCAATTAAATGCTGGGATCTAAGATTGCTTTTCAACTTTTGAACATAATTGGTCAGCTAACTCAGCTCTTCGACGTGATGTCTTTTTCTCGTGTGCTCTTGCTTTACTTCTTTGTCTTCTTCTTCCGCTTGCTCTTAAGGTAAATTCACCAAGTCATCTTTTAGCAATTGCGGTTATGAAACCATCCAGCACCCTTAAGTGCAATATTCAACAAGATCTATCGTTCGTCTAGTACTATACCATCACCTAATACATTTTATGGAACAATGACCCACATGCTTATTAATTCAATTAAGCTACGGATGCCGGGAACATCTTGCGCCTTTATCACATTAGTCAGATCAAGATCTAGAAATTTTACGGGGCAAAGATATCTTAGTCCTAGGAAAGTATGACATTATTGAGTAGAAGTCTTCATGCTCACATGGTCACACCCTCTCTTTTTCCATAAACGTCTTCTAACAATTGACACAGCTAACTTTTCTATCAATTTTCCACATTTGAGCTAGGTTAGAACAGCCAAAAAATAAAAAGAACAAAATGAAGAAATGGGTTGTGATGCTTGTACAGAATTATATATGCATTAGGCAAATATTATTCCATGCTTAGCCTTAATCATGCTAGTTTATTCATCAGTTTAACTAGTCCAACAAGCAGTCATTTTTCATATTTTCTTTATAGTATCAGTAAGAAAAGGGAAAGAGTTCAAAAAGAAGAAAAGCCCCATCATCTGCTTTTGTTTCATTTTCTAGATGTGATTATCATTTATATCTTTTTTCCCCTTTTGTCCACGCTGCAAGAAGAATACATTGAGAAAGCAATCGTGTCCCTTCACAAAGGAGATTCACCGGCTTGGATTTGAATTGACACGTGGCATAACTAGCCCGAAAATTATTACTGTTTCTCAGAAATCGATCACGCAGAGTTACATGAAAAGAAAGGTCAATTGGACTTAATCCCAAAAAAACCGCCTTTATTCTAATTATTTTCCCCCAACTCTACTTGTGACAAGTAATTTGCATTTGCCTCTCATGACATCATAAATGATTTCCAACGAGTC
Source organism: Eucalyptus decipiens (assembly GCA_014182575.1). Lineage (NCBI taxonomy): Eukaryota > Viridiplantae > Streptophyta > Magnoliopsida > Myrtales > Myrtaceae > Eucalyptus > Eucalyptus decipiens. The sequence continues at coordinate 33,276,372 of CM024618.1, read as the reverse complement.
ATATCATGTGTCGATTCAAAGCCAGGCCAAATATCTTGAAAGACATAAAGAGGGACAAGAAGCCAACTCATTTATGGTTCCGACCCAAAAAAACAACTCATTTATGGTAAAAAAAAGTCAATCCCTTGAGCCTTCTTTTTTATTTTATATTTATATTTTTGATTCTTCTCTGGTCTCTTCTTCTTCACTACGTCCGCTTCTCGAGCGACATCCTCCACCCGACTCTCCTGGATTTTTTACAAAGCTTCGGCCAAATCTCCAGCCACCTGACTCAATACCAAATAAGTAGCACAAGAAACTTTATAAATTTATAATCCTGACAGAACATAATATTCACCCAAAAATAAAACAAGGAAACATCGCAAACAGAACAAGGTCCACATCTAAGGCCAAATTAAGCTAAGTTGTCTGCTAGGCAACTGCTACACCGTAACTAGCCATTACTCTCCTGCTATCAGTTTTCTACATTGGCTAGACCTGAACAGCGAAGCCAATTGCGCTGGACAAACATAAAATCAAGTTGCTGCACTGCCATCTGTAATTATTCAGATAAAATTACTCATCTTACCTTGATTAACAAACCTAATTGAACTGAGTTTCCTTCCAAAACTAGGAACTGGTCCGACTGCACAGTCTCTTCAAACACCAATCCTAACATGTTCAGAAGAGTTGGTCCAATCTTAATATGTGTAAGATAAAATGCATCTGCTTGCATTTCAAAATAGCAAAACAGACAAGCAAGTTTAATGTCCAGCAAGAATCAGATCGATACCTCATTTTCAGTGAAACTGGAATATTTTATGTGGACAATTTCTTCACTTCTTATGGTGATAGCATGATGCATACAAGCATTCTCATTATCAACAATATATCCAGTGGCCTCGCCATATGGTTGATCTCCTTGGACGAACAGGTGGCCAGCTGCCGACAGCGGTTCTTCCATTGTAATGCACATTGCAGGCACATCAAGGTCCTTATCCTCCTTAATAAACTTCCACATTTGTTGAGCACTAAACGAAAACCCTGAAGCAGGAAACACTAGCCTTCAACCTCCTGTGAGCCCACCAGGTGCAGTAGAACTGCAGTCTAAGGCTTGGCCACTTGTTCGTCCAAGGAAATTCAACCATATGGCAAAATATTAGCAGACAACAACAGGTATAACCTATTTTGCAGACAATGCTCCAAATTCCACAAAAGAACACAAGAAGATGAGATGGAGACATAACGCGTCTCAAACTATAATTGATTAAGAATGGGAACAAAAGAGTGGCGAAAACCACCAAACTCAATAAGGATGATTGAGCAATGATAAGTCCCAACAAAATCAGAAATAGCTGCCAATAATGAGTAACATTTCCACAGATATTCCAAAACTTCTGCTTATGAGGACCAAAGTTTTGTCACCAACAGTAGTCAAGCACGGGATTTATGTTAAGGAAAGGGCGCTTACTGGAGCATTTAAAAATCTTGTCCAAAAACAGCAACAAACCGCAGTCAGGATCCAAACATGCTTCCATATAATACAAGGTAGCTAAACCTGGTTCCATTCAGTATTTTCCTGCTGATACGGGACAACGTTCTCAAGCCACAAGAGCACCGGGAAGCTCCAATAGGTGATTTCTTAATAGATATACCTGCTCTTTAAATTGCATTTCCTGGAAAGCATTATTCCTGGTTTTATTCAGTATTTTCCAGCAATATGGGACAATGTTCTGAAGCCATAGGCATAAGGAAACTCTTCTCAGTGATTTTTTATAATTTAGGTGCTTCGTTGCTTGTATGAGTTCCTCTGAATGATTCGCTTTCACCTCTAATCATCGGAATGAAGTTCATCCATTGACTCTTCAGCTTTCCAGGAAGAGCAATTTAAAGAACAGTTATACCTAAATTAGAAAAGGTTTGCTTGTTGCTTAGGAAAAGCAACAACCCTCACCTTCTGCACATCTTCTCTCAAGACAAATTCTAGATTTTCCAGAGGATTCTGGTTAAAAAATAAATAAAATCAGAGAGCATATATATAAAAAAAAAAAAATCAACTCAGATCGATAAACTCACCAGATACAACCAAAACGAGCAGATAAAAAGCATCACAGTCCAAAATGGAATCATGATAAAGCATGCGTACCGACCCTTGTTTTATCCCGTACGACAAACAACAACAGAGTTGTTTTCCAAAAGCTAAACAATCGCATCATGATCTTCGAGAAGAGTCGCCACTTTATCATTCACGAACGCTTAGAATTAAACATTTAGCTTATCTTAACGCAAGAAAATTAAAAGAATGCCACGACTACAGTTTTCAAAGAGGCCTCTCACCGCTTGTTCACCGCCAGTGCCATGGCACCATCTATGAACGAGCGGTAAGAGCACTCTGTTGAAAACCGTGTTGCCCTGGGTTAAGAAGCTGCGAGAATAGAATACTTATTGCCGGAGATGGTGTCGTGGCGCTCGTCTGTGGCCAGCGAGCGTTGCTTTCGTCGGATTCGGCGAGGGTTTGGGAGCGCGACGACATCGGAGCAGCGCACGACCTCGAGGTCGAGCAATGGGCTCCACCGAGAGTGGCGAACGGTCGCGAGTGAGGGAGAAAGGGAAAGCGCGAATGGGGAAGGAGAGGAGAGAGCTCGAAATTAAAAAGACGGAGTAGATGGGGGACTGGACGGTGCTCATTTTTGCTTCTGCTCAGTCCTCCACTGGTGTCTTGCAAACAGATGGCTCGCTCATCTCTGCGACTTTCCATGAAAGACTTCTTAAAATAAAAAGGTAAAAAAAAAAGTGGGGAACATATTTAATTTCAAATGAAGAAATCGCGAGGACGTGGCAGACCCGTACACACGAAAATCACACGACCCTCTCTCTCTCCTCCTCTGTATAGAGCGGAGACCCACGCCAAAGTCATGTCCAAACTTTGCCAATTCTAGCTAAAGGCCAATTCTGGAACTTCCATCCTACAGTCGCTTCATTGACCGCGGGACCACCCATCCGCGTCTGTGTTCATGTCAGGAAAAGTAAATCATGATTACTTAAAAATAGATGGCGTCAAAATTTAATCTTATATTCATTTATAACCCATTTAAATCATAAATAAATCATATGCAAATCACTTACATCTTTAAAAAGTTAATTAAATTAATTTCAAATGGATTGGACTTAAAACTCATTTCTAACCCAAGCCCCACATTCTTTCTTTCCCTCTTTAAATTTAAAAATATTTTTTATAAAAATTAAAATTAAAATTATTTTGATATTTATTCTTTCTTTTATTTTTATTTTTTTTCTTTCTTATTCCTCATTTCTTAACCAATGGGCGGCACAGGGATGACCAACAATTGGCTAGGCAAGGCTCAAGCTCATCCGCCTCAAGTAAACTCAAGGTTGTCAACAACTGGTGAGATAGAGGCCTCATCGACGTTTAGTAAAACTTGAGCCTCGCCAATCCATTGGGCGCCCAAGACTCAAGCTACCTGCGGTCGGTCACCAACCAAAAAAAAAATAATAATTAAAATTATATTTAAAAAAAATATTAAAAAAGAGTCAAGGAGGAAAATTTAATCTTATTTTTATACCAAATGAAAAAAAATTTCTAATTTATTTTAAAATTTCAAGCAAAAACCAAAAATATTTTAATTTTCTTGAAAAATACTTCTTGGAAAATATTTAAGAAAAAAATGAAGGCTTATTTAAAAAAAAAAAAAATATATATATATATATATATATATAAATGCCCATTAAATTTGTATTGCATTGAAGTGTTTTAGCAATATCATTTTAAAAAAATCGTAAGAAATAATATTTCTCATGTTTAGCTAAATGGGTTGGGATGGGTTGAGTATGGATTGAGTCGATATGGGTTAAAAATTGTGCACTACGATACATGAGTTGTAAATGAGTTAAATTGATCAATTTTGGTTGAACCATTTATGATTCGACCCAAACCTGACTTGACTTAACCCACCCATTTGACAAATCTAGTAAAAAGTGATGGAGTTTGTATATATAGATGATGGGTCTTCTTGAATTTGGGATTACGTTTAGACTTATTTACTTTTTCGGTGGATGAATGTTTTAGAAGAATTTTGAATTTCATATTGCTAAGTATTTTTATATAAAGGTGTTCGTACTAATTTTTTTATTGATATGATGATTATGTTCCTTAAAACATAGGGGACTTGTCAACTTCACGTAAAAGAAGTAAATGATTGTGATTTTTATAATGTATAGACATCAAGCTTTGAGAAGGATTTGGCGATCGTCTAATGTAGAGTAGTGAATTGAACAAGATGCGGCAATTTCCATGTTTGATTACTTCTTTTTTTGGTCAAAAAAAAATTAAAGAGAAGGAAAAGAAAATAGAAAAGAAAAAAGCAAAAGAATTACAAAAATTTAAAAAAAAATAGTAAACTATTATTTAAAAATATCCACATCAAGGCCAATCGTGTCATGTCGCTGATTGCCGACTAGATGAATTGAATTAGCAAAAATGTAAAAGATTAATGACTTAATTAGTAAAAAATAAAAAGTTTATGACTAATTTAGCATAATTATAATATGTTCAAGACTTTTTTGATAGTTTTTCCTATAGACTGATGGAAGAAAGCGAGGGCGAGATGAATATGAGACATGAAGGAGAGGGTCGTATTGAGCAAGTGAGACAAAATATAGAGCAAGGGAGGAATTGTAATCTCGAAACAAAAGAAATTTAGGAGGAGGTCACCTTTGTAGCCACTGGTGAGGACTCGAGCCTCGTTATTGGTCAACAAAGCTTGCCAGAGGCTAGCGAGGTCGAGGTTGACCTCACCCTGCCCTCAAATCTAGTCAGTCATCAACTGGGCGACCGGCTAGAGAAAGGAGAAGGGGAAGGAAAAAAAAAAAGGAAAATGAAAAAGAAATGAAAATAATTAATTAATAAATGATTAAAAAAATATTGAAAATATTAGTAAAAATCATCTATGTTAACATTGGTCATGCCACGTCAGCTAATCAACATCCACGTAGTAATAACTAGTCAAAATTGGTTGGAATGACTTAATTGACATTAGATCAAAATGTTTAAGACTAAATTAACACTAAATCAAAAGTTTTATAACTAAATTGACATTAAAAAAAGATTTATGACTAAATTGACATAAAGTCAAAATGTTTAGGATTGAATTAGCATCGATAAATGATTTAGGACTAAAGTAGTATAAATATAAAAGATTTATGACTTTTCTAACACTTTTCACTGGGAGAACATGTCCCTCGGATCCACTAAACTTGTAGGATGGAGAAACATGTGGATGTGGAGGTTGATAACGGGCCTTGGCCTTAATGATTAGACGTCAAAGTGAATTATTCTGGATCTGGGCTTTTGTCAACAGTCTAATTTTGTTACTAACTTAGCTTGGGGATGGACCTGACGGAGCTTGGACCATCGAAGCCCGAAGTGTAAGTTTCACGGAGAAACTGATGCAAAATCTTCAAAAAGCCTCTTCTTATAGAATATGACATTTCCATTTGAAGATTTTTTATTTTTATTTTTTGTATAAAGAAAATAGAGAGAAAAATAAACGAAAATGCCGGCGGATTGGGTAGTAGTGGAATATACCCCGTACCACTAGCAGATAATCAAGGCAACTCCGGTTCTCTTTCTACCAAGTCAAGTCAATCCCCCTCTTACCTAATTTTGAAGGAAAAAAATTGAAGTCAATCCCTCGTTGATTTCGGCAACGCATTACGTATCTTAGTGCACCAAGGATAATCTTCCCCACGGACCAGACATGCGTCAACCCGTACCAGGTAACACATTCCATCTCGAAACCATCAACATGGTTGACTTAGTGGTCAAATCGATCGCTTGCCTTTCCTAATATCACGAGTTCACGTTGTAAGGGATCTCTAGATAGCTTGCGCTGCGCTGTGTAACCAAGACGTATGCAGTTGTATGGAGGGATTTTCTAACTATTGTTATCTTGATAGAGTTGTAGTGACAAGCTCGTTATGTGCGTCATGCGGAATAGTTATAACTTGAATCAATATTTTGTAGCAAGTATGACACCTATAAAAGTTAAAGTTACCACTCCTTACCCTTTTTGTAATCGAGAAAAAGAATTTCTATCTTGAATTTTGGCAATTTGGATGACAATTAATATGTTGCAAAATCATTATTCACAAGCTAAAATTTCAATTTCTAGGTAATCCATATTATTTGTGTAAAGGAATTTGTTTGGACCATCAATATTTTCCTTCTATCTCCTAAAAAATTCTCCTTTGCGATAACTTATGATGATTGGGTCCATTTTTATGAAAACTCATAAGGTAAATATCTATTTTATATATATATAAAGCATCCTTTGAAATAACCTATCTAGTCAACGATGCTTCATTTATATCATGGTATGTCGGTCTTATGCTGAAGTTTTAAAGCATGGGTAGTATCACCAAATATTGTCAAAGATGTTATTTTAATCTTTCTTTCTTTTTCGTATGGTAGTATATTACTCCAATTTTTCTGAACAAATTACTCGAATATAAATGCCCATCAATAATAACAAGTAATACAATAAATCCTATTTTCGTCTGATGATTATGAAATGATAGGATATTCCACCAGCTCCTGCTTTATTCGTAATCAATACATGGGTGTTGTCGTTTCTTTCCCTTTCCCTTTTCTTAATGGGGGGCCCTGTTTGCTCTATTGGTAGCTGAAATAGCAGCTGGATTGCGCTATCCCGTGAGGTGATGGATCCGCTATTCATGGTAAATTGGCAATACATTTTCTAATGCCACGACATTGGAAGCTGCGGGAGACCGTCCTTATGGTACGTCCGACATCAATCTTTAATCGACTGGTCTCTTAAGCCACAGAGGCATCCCACCTTGTCCAGTGTCCGGAAATGAAATATTCTTTTTCATCAAAGTTCATTCTGCGATTGGAGATGGATATGGATTTTGCGGCCATTTCGAACAAAAGTCTTATCAACAGAGCACAAAGAACAAACATACATCAACAGAAATTGATCGATGTTGAAATACGATGATATAAAATGTTTTATTGGAATCTAATCAACGACAAAGTGCGTGCTAACGTAAATACACAATGTTAGAATTTAATCGATAACGAAAATTTGAAAGTTACAACTAATATATACTCCGAAACTTAATTGACAACAGAATATCTAGAAACTACGACTATAGTGCATGAGTTGAAAGATAATTATCCCATGTTTTTGTTGTTTTCTACGGGGTTCTACAACACTAATACTTAGGCTACGTTTGGCAATCGGGATAAAATATAATTTATCATATCCTACGTTTGGTACTCTCTCGGGACAAGATAAAGTCGGATATAAGGGGGATATAGGTAGAATAAAATTATTTCATGGAAGAGGTAGGATAAAGGTGGATATGATTTCTAATGTTCATAATAGAAAAATTATTTTTCTCGAATAACAAATTTATTAAGTTAACAAAAAATTATATTTCAATATAAATAATATTTGAATTCTAATATAAGAAATTAAAAAAATAGAAATTTATTTTTAATTAATCATATTTTAATTTATATATTTAACTTTAATTCTATCTCATAATAAACATTCAATCTATAAATTAAATATTTATATTTATTTTATATTTTAGGTATATCAATACAAGTTTACTATTTGATAAACTTTTATTAAAGAATGATGAAAGAAGAAAAAGAAATAATAAATAAAATAATATAAAAAGAGGAAAAATAAATTAAAAATAAATTAAGGAATAGTGTTATGAGATATTTTCACCATCTCCGTTTATGACATTTATGTTAATTTATAATGACATACTAGTTATATAAAAAAATTGTACATAATATAATATGAATATATCTGATTTTAATACTACGATTCATCAAACAATGGATATAATATAAAAAAATCATAGGATTTCATATCATATCATATCCAGTTCTATCCCGATTAGAAATCCGGACGATCAAACGTAATCTTATAATATTGTAATATTAACAACATAATTATACACAACAGTTCTTCAATGGTTTTAACCATACTTTCATATCTCCATGATTTCCGACCCCACACCTTAATGCTGTTGCGTCATCTAATCCCTAGATGGTTATTTCTCTAGAATCGCACATCGATCTTTGCTTTCGAACGGCCACAATCGTCGTGCTGTCTTTTCCCCTACTTTATCCATAAAGAGTCGCAAACTTCACTGCCACCGCACTTGAACCTCGTGCTCATCTGTTCCATTATTTGAACATCATTTCGCTTAATCTCTATCTTCCAATTGATTACTTCACGTCAGTAAAAAATTTCCGTAGTCGGTAGGTCATTGACCACTATAACATGCCCGATCTCGAATCTCGAGTTATCTGCTTATTCAAATCACAAAGACTTTGGCTAATTATTGGGCGTAAACAAGGTCCACGACACACGAATTGCAGAATTGCATCCATTGACAAGAGAGATCCAATCCGAGACCGAAGGCAAAAAGCTCGAGGGCTTAATCCGAGATTAGGGGCGTGCGGTGGCCGTCGCCGCTCGGAAGTCCCGAGCGTCCCCGCCCGTGCGTCGTTACTCGCCCTTCGGTCGCCGGGCCGGCACGAATTCCGAAACGTGCGACGCGGGGGCGGGGGCGACGTGGAGGACGAGCGTCTGGCGCCTGGCTGTGCCGTTAGTGAGGGTGGGATCGTCCCACCACCACAGGGCGGGCCCATGCAAAGGGCAGAAAAAGGGGGCCTCGTTCCGCTTCGTGCCGATGGATGGATGGCTGGACGGATGGTCGCTCGTCGCTTTCACACGTGTTTTATTATCACCAGCTGTTTCGTGTCTAGAGAGACAGCTGGGGGTCCCGCTCGGGAATTAGGTGGCATTGGGGACATGTGCGCTCCGTCGCCCCCAAAATCTTCATTCCCCAGTTGCGCCTTGGTTGCGTTAGCATCCCCCTTCTCTCTCTCTCTCTCCCTAGCGTGATCATCCTCGAGAAAAAGTTGACAAAAACGGTGGAAAGAGACGACGAGACGACAATTCGTTCTAGACATCGTGCGAGAGTTTCACATCCGCTACTCACGATTTCAAAGGTCCGAAATCAGCTCTCCCAACAGCTTTCATGAATGGTTTGACAATTAAAAAGATCTCTTTGTATATGAACAGCTAGATAATGCAGTATGACCCGTTCCCTAATTCAAAAATAGATTTTTTGTGATTGTTATGAAAGACGGATCGCCCATTCATCACTTAAGGTGCGAATGGTAACGTTTGTTGTTTTTTTTATTAGGAAACATAAACGAAAAAAAAGTGTTTTTGTTAGGGAAAAAAAATTTTGAAACAAAAAGAACGCGTTTGGTAACGTTTGTTAGGGAATGAAAAATGAATAGAAACACGTTTGGTAAATTTTATTCTTTTTTTTTTGTTTCTTTTAATTTTTTAAACATTTTTATTTTATTTTTTTTTTTTTCGGTCCCGGTCGGCCTCCAGCGACGATGGCCGACGGGCAGGGGCAAGCCTCGCCCGGCCACGGCGACGCTCGGCCTCGCCGGATTTGGGCGAGGCTCCGGCGAGGTCTCCGACCCTCGACGGCGCGTCGCCGGCCATGGCCGAGGCCGGCGCCGGCGAAAGAAAAAGAAGAAAAAAAAAAAGAAGAAGAAAAGAAGAAGGAGGAGAAGAGAGAGAAGAGAAACGTTTCTTCATTTTTATTTTAGAACAAGCTAAAACAATAATTTGTTGTTTCTTTTTTTGTTTTTTTTTGTTCTTATTTTGTTAGGAAAAAAAAAAAAAAAAAAAAAATCAAAAAACAGAACAAACCGTTTGGAAGAAGTGTTTCAGAAACGTTTCTTTGGAACGTTTCCATGCACGCCTTTAACCAATCACATTAACAATTTGCCATCACATATCCAATGAACTAAATCCTCACTGCGTACGAGGCCACTTGTTCATTAGGCATGAGACGTAAATGACGAATTCCAAGTAGATTCGCACGACAGATCAACTCTTCTCCTGTATGTTTCAACTATATATGAGAGAATTTTAAATATATATTTCTGTGGATGGTACCAACTCGATGGATCCCACATCATTACTCCCATTTTAAAGCAAAAACAGTAAAGTTTCCAGGACACTTGCGCACGTTTGGTCCGAAGATGCGCGCTCGTCTTGCCGTAAAAGAGAAGTTGGGCGTGGGGGTTTTTCTCTTCTTAGGTAATTGCTCGGTTGCCGGAAACGGGTCAATAATCAATAGCTTTTGGTTAGGATTTGGGGAAGTCGACAGATGGAATGCTCGAGTGCCAAATTTGGGTAGACAAGCCCTTTGACTTTTCTGACCGCAATCAAAGGTTGGAAAAAGAGAAGTTCGGGGTCCTATTCTAATCTTGGCGGCCAAGCCTAAATTCGTTTTTGATCCACTCGCCCGAGCAAAGCGCCCTTTGCCTTTTGCCCTTTCTGGCTTATATATTGAGTAGCCTATAAGCCTTCAATTTCTTAGCTTCCGACTCGAACGCGTTGGGATTACAGTTGTCATCGAGGGAGAGCACGAAGGAAAAAAGGGCTTAGCGACTTCTCTTCTGAATTGGTAATTTGACCCTTTATTTAGCACATTGATTGGTGGGTACACAAGGTGTAATTTCAATAAAGTAATTTCTTGGTCGGCCTTGCTTTCTTCTGTCTTTTTCTTGACTCTCCCTTTTTTGGTAAATCAATTCACATCTTATTTCTCGATTACGTGAGTCATGCTTTCAGTTACAAATATGAATATCGCCTAATTCTTAAATAAGTCTATTTTGCACATGGGTCGATATATCCACAAAAAAACCCGCCCATCATAAGCATGATACAGCACTCTATTTTATATCTTCGTTTTTTTTTTTTTTTTTTGGTATCTCAGGAAACCTCCGTGTGCCGCTTCGCAGCGGAGTAAAGCCCGGGGGAGCGCTGCAGGACTCACCACCACAGACTCCGGGTAAGACGCTTGAGGACGCCGCAGTCAACTTTCCATGCCTAACAAACAAACTGGGGGTACCATCCGGGATTCGAACTTCCACACCCAGCTTGATAGGGGTACCGCTTGACCAACGACGCCACCACCACGGGTGGTTATATCTTCGTCTTTTATCACTGTTTTTTCCGTAATCAGAGGGAAAAATGCTGACTCATCGCCATGCGTCCATGCATGATTATGGAAATATGTTTCTAAGGGGGAATTAAATTCCTCTGGCGGTGAAAACAAAAGTTAAAAAATGAGCCGACCGCAGCTTCAATTTTTTACCGTTTATATTCCCATATATTCCCGAGAATATTAAAAAATTCTGGAAATTGCAGGAAATTCCCAAACCGAAAGCAGTCAACGCGTCAACCACGCGCTCTCTCCCCGAGTGGAGTATAATCCATCCCCCCACTTTCCCCACTCCCTGCTTACAGCTATCTCCCCCATTCGCATCCTCTCGCAATCGTCATCCCCTCTCTCTCTCTCTCTCTCTAGAAAACACCATGGCCGACAGACCCTTCCCCTCCACCACCAAGTCCCCCGCCACCGCCAACGGCGGCGGCCTCACGGCCAACGGCTCCTTCCCCGCCACCAAGGGCCAGCTCTACGGCGAAGCCGCCCGCTCCGCCGCCTACCGCCCCCTGCCCAAGAAGGGCGGCGGCCGACGCCGACACCGCCGCGGCTGCTGCTGCCGCTGCTGCCTCTGGACCACCGTCGCCCTCCTCGTCCTCCTCCTCCTCATCGGCGCCGCCACCGCCGTCTTCTACGTCCTCTACCGCCCGCAACGCCCCACCTTCACCGTGACCTCCCTCAAGGTGTCTTACATAAACATCACCTCCTCGTCCTCCACCCTCAGCTCCAAGTTCGACCTCACCGTCTCCGCTCGCAACCCCAACAGCAAGCTCGTGTACGTCTACAGCCCGACTTCGGTGTCGGTCGTCAGCGCCGACGGCGGCGGCGTCGACCTGGGCGACGCGACGATCCCGGCCTTCGTGCACGGGAAGAAGAACACGACGGTGCTGAAGACGTCGATCGCCAGCACCGGCCAGCAGGTGGACAGCACCGCCGCGAGCGCGCTGAAGTCGGGCCTGAAGAGCAAGAACGGGCTGGCGCTGAAGATCAGGCTGGACACGAAGGTGAAGGTGAAGATCGGCGGCTTGAAGACGCCGAGGGTCGGAATCCACGTCACCTGCGGCGGAATCAGGGCGACCGCTCCGGCCGCCGGGAAGTCGGCGGCCACGGCGTCGACGGCGAGCGCGAAGTGCAAGGTGGATACGAGGATCAGGATCTGGAACTGGACGTTTTAGCAAAGTGGAAAAAGTTACTGTGGCATAAATATTTTTCCTCAGAATATAAAAAATTGTTCAGAAATACCGTTCATCTTCCCTTTCTTTTTTTCCGTGTGTATTTTTTTCGAGGTGGTGACGTGGCGATTGGTCGTATAATGGGTCACTAAAATAGAATTTTTGTCTTTTATATTTTTAGCCTTTTGGGTTCTGTCTTGGAATTTAGTTTAGTGGCTTGTTGTGGGGGGAAAACAGCTGTATGATTGAAAGATTGATTGTTCTCGATTGAATTTGTTCTTATCTTGCTCTCGAGTCTCGTTCACTTGCCCAATATAACTGGATTTGAGCATAAATTCTGAACAAAAGTTAATAAAATTGTTGAATCCGAACTTATATCTAACATACAATTTCTTTTATTTTATTTATATCGCCTGTTTTGGGCCTTTTAAAAAATTTGGGATGCCGATTTTCCGAACCCGTCCAATGATTCCTGCGGTACACGCGGCGGGAGGAGGCAAACGAGGGGTGGATGTCCGAATGGGATCGTCACTTTCGAACGTGCCGCCATCGATTTTCGCCCTCTGGACGACAACGCGTTTGATGGAATATATATTTCTGTGGTGACGGCTTCAAGCCCGTGTCGGTGGGGGCCGTTCATTGTGTTTGTTTCTTTCTCGCCGTACCGCTTTAATATGTGCCGCAAAAGAAACAAAACCATAGCGCTCATATACGGCTATTTATGGTGCGTTCGGTTCCCTTTGAAATGGGCTTTGGCGCTAAGCCAGGATGCCAGGGGAGGACTTGGACAACGGGTTTTGGGCTCGGCCTCTATGGACTTGGGCTCAAGCACTAGGGACCCGATCTTGAGCCTAGCTTCAATGGACTTGAGCTCGGGCGCAGGGGTTTTAGACACCTGTACTTGGGTCTCGAGCTCAAGTATCAAGGACTTGGGCATGGATACTAGGGAGTTGGGCTAGGTCTCAATGAGATTGGGCTTGGGTGCAACTGCAAGGGATTTGAGCATAGGCATTAGAGTCTCGAGTTTGGGTGTCGGGAAACCGAGCATAGGCACCGCGATCTTAAGCCCGATCACAATGGACCCATTCATGGGCACTAGGGTCTCCAGCCTTGGCCTTGTTAGACTTGGGTTTGAGCATGAGAGATTTGGGGCAAGGGCACTAGCATCCAAGCCCAACCTTGATGGGCTCGAACTCGGACCTGGGTGCCAAGGATACAAGCATGGGTTTGGGTTCCCAAGCTCAGCTTCCATGGACTTGGGCCCAGCCTCCATTGATCAAGGTGTAGGTCTCAGACTCAGCCTCTGTGGACTTAGGTCAGGACGCTAAGGAGTCAAGAAACAATACCAAAGTCTAAGGCCTAACCTTTATGGACCCGAGCTTAGGCGTCGGTGTCTTGAACCCCACCTTTGTTGACCCAAGCTAGGCAATGGGGTTCCAAGCCGGCTTCTTTGGACTCGGGCTTGGTCTTAATGGATCCCAGTGGACCCGGCCCCGACCTCTAGACTCAAGTGCATTGTGAAGGACTTGGAAGTGGGTGTTGGAGTTCTCTTGCCTAAGTATAGAATTTTAGGATCAACTAACATATTTTGGAAAATGATTTTTTATTTTAAAAAGAGGAAGTCAATTTTTTGAATTTAAGTATATATTTTTCATTAACTCATTTTTCTGAATGATCCAAATACTAGAAAATAAAGAAAATATTTATCATGAAACAAACGAAACTAAAGTTTTTGCATTTCCTCAAAAACATTTTCTAAATGTAGAACCAAATGCAATCTTGGTGTCGAAATATGCTACTTATGATAATGCTAGACTTCGAATTACTGAGGATCCTGCCTTTTCTCAGGGAAGATAAGATACTGAGAAAAAGCTGTTTTCAGACGACTCGTAATTACATTTTCTTGTATTTGGATGGACATTTAACCGACGTCGTTTTTCTGGTGTTTGTTGTCGGTCGCCTGGACTTCCTGGCCGTAAGTCCAGGCGTACAGGAGGCTTGGTTCCAAGCCTAAGTTCGGTGTCCATCGACCATTGTGAATTTGTACGCTAATATCACAGATCAGGATGAACTCCCCTCTCTGTGTTCACGAGAACTGTTTCTGGCAAAATGAACATCAGCAGCTCCCTGAAACGGGAGGGCAAGAAACATATCCGCGAGTGGCCGCGAATGTACACTTATATGCATGAGAGCTAAAGGAGTCGACGACAATCGACCTTCGACTCGATCTTCCTTTCATTCAACAACTATTATGACATCAAACAGAACAAAGACCGAGAATACGATGACTTGATTACACCACCAAATTCCATAAGCACTGTTTCAAGTCTATAGGTCTCCGGTCACAGAAGATGAGGACGATATAACAGTACAGTGCTGAATCTGCACACGATTATTCGTTCAGCACGAGATAATGTGGAAACGGGAAGCCCTTCAGTTGCTGAGTTGCAGGAATCTCTGTGCCATGGGATGCTTGGCTTCCGAGAGACGATCAGGAGTTAAAACTTCCACCAGTTCACCGCTCACCAGGAGGCAAACTACGTCGGCAATCCTCTGAATCTGTTTGATGCTGTGAGAGACCATTATGGTCGTCAATCCTTGAGTCTTCTTGAGCTTCACTAGCACGTCCTCGATGTTTTGTGTCGAGATTGGGTCCAACGCGCTCGTCGGCTCATCCAGCAGAAGAACCTTTTTGAGAAGAAATCACAACTTTAGGTATCGGCAAGTATGACCTTTCAATGGACAAAATGAAAAACGCTGGCTCACCTCTGGTTCGTTAGCTAGTGTCCTCGCAAGTGCCACTCTCTGGGCCTGGCCGACAGAGAGTTCTGAGCCGGCTCTGCTGAAGAGAGAGGAATCGAGGTCGGCAAGGTTCAGCAACTTGAACACTTCACCATCGCTTAGCTTCTTCCCCATCAGTTGTGGTCCATATCTGACATTATCCGCAACTGTGCCTGGGAGTTTGCGGCTTGATGTAAGCTTTTGAGAATTGTAAGACAGTGGCATTGCATAAAAACATGATTCTAGAAGAATCACATCAATGAACTTGTTCTTCACATAATCCACTAGATCTAATCATCTGGTATTTCTCTGTTGTCTAGCTTTTTCTTCCTAAAAAATGAGAACCCCTCCAACAGCAAAAGAATAAAGCACCATCTCCTTTCAAGCTGGAAAAGTTTAGGTGCATAGAAGGTCTCAACTCAATCATCGACATAAATTAATTTAGTGCAAGCCCTAGGTAAGCCATAATAATTCTCATTCACAATGCTAATTTGGGATTCGATAGATAAGACTTTGGTACTGAATGAAAAATGGCAAAAACTGACCACCAAAGACATATGGCTTCTCCTACAAAGACAATGAATTCATAGCAATCAGACGAAATCACTAATTTAAGAACACTTTGTAGTTGAGGAAATACCACCTCTGCTATTGGATTGACAGCACTCGACAGCATTTGCGTAAAATTAAGAGCACTAGATAGAGCCAAAATGCCTCTGAATCATCATATAGAGGACTGCGGGTTGTTTAAAACAAGATAAATAGCAAGTTGAACCAGAAACAGTATAGATTAGTTAAGCCTCAACTGGATTCATCTCTTAACTTCTAATTTTCCCTCATTTGAGAGCTGCGAATCCTAGAAGTCATATGAAGGTAAAGACCATGAACACAAGCACCATATTTCTTGCACATAGACCATAATTATGGGAGTCGATCGATTCAGACCTGATCTGGCAGGACCAAGTTCAGTGGCAGAACAACATTGCCAATGGTTGTGCACGGAGGATACGATACATGACCAAATAACCCAGAAGGCTAGGTCGCGATAATTTGGCACCACATGCCATCATGAATTTGCAGTGTTTAAACTTATCCAACAAAGCAAACCCAAAAGGACAGGGTGAACACTTTTGACATTAATCTACCATCACCATGACAGCCAAACTAGTCTATTTTGGTTTTGATTGTGAATTCTTAGAGGCAGAGATTACTATTAAATGCAGAAAGTTACATCAAAAGTAAACTCTATTCAGCCTGCTTAGATCATAGTTCTCAGTAGCAACCCTGAATTAAAATCATGGAACGACTATTCGATTTTCTTCCAGTAACAACACCAAGAACACATAATATAAACAACAGTCGCTCAAGTAATACAAGTGTGGCCTTTCTTTATCCCTTGATTCACAGATGATCACTTCAAATGCGGGTCAGGAAACACTTGATGATTTCAGGAGGTAAGTCAAACTACCATGTCACTTGGCAAACCAATTTTATCAAACAATATTAATCCCCGCACCACTCAGGTTTAATATTCTGAAAAAAACTCGAACTTTCTCACTCTTTCCTTGGCTAACATTCAATTCCATCGTCACTCACAAATAAAGCAAACCCAGCTCTGGAATTCCAGAAATTGTACCTTCAAACATCGCGGGAAGCTGAAACAGCATCCCGACCTTCCGCCGAAGGCTGAGCACGTCGAGATTCTTAATGTCCTCGCCGTCCAAGAACACGGTGCCGGGCGGCGGCTCCCACAGCCGGTTCAGGGCCCTCAGGAGCGTGGACTTGCCGCTCCCGCTTGGCCCGATGATGCCCACGATCTTCCCTTGCGGGATCTCCAGGTTGATCTCGCTCAGGATGGGGTCCCCGGCATCGGAAACCTTGTTCAGGCCTTTGACCTCGAACTTGGCCCGGTCCTCCTTGACGCCGTCGTCCACATCCACGACGAGCAAGTGCTCCTGAGCCTCCACATCTGAAAAGGGTATTTGCCAGAAAACAGAGAATCACCACACAAGAAACAAAACAAAGGAAAATTCAAGATTCCGGCCATCAAGATTCAAGAAGCCCGAGAAAACAGAGTATAACCACAAAAGAAACAAGAAAAAATTTCAAGAATCCAGCCATTAAGATTCAAGAATCCCAAGAAACACGGAGGCCGGGGGCGAATTCCGCGCACCGGGAGATGGGTCGGGCTGAAGGATGGAAGCCGCGGGCATTGTCGCTTCGCCCTCGCTCGGATGGAGGATTCGGAGGAAGTTGGTGGGTGTCTTTGCAGGTCGCGCGTGCGCGACTGTGCATGTCCGTTCTCGGATGGATACCGAGAATAATATATAGCTTGATTGACAGATGAAGCCTGACCCAGTATTCCCATCGTGTCGTTCTCTCCTCCCCTTGCGGGGGGTGGATTCGGTCGAGGGACAACGATCACGAGATGAACCTCCCCCATTTGAGATGGGATCGCAGGTTGCAAAAGCGGACAGTTTTCCTTGGAGTTTCTTGCATTATTGAAAAGCGCTAAAAGCCGTACGGAGGACGTGGTGGAGGTCGCTGTAAGCGACGGGTGGCCCGGGTGGCGGGGGCGACGATTCTTCTGGGGAAGGGAGGAGAGGAGATCGCACCGCACTATCCGTAATATCTCCGTACTAACTAATAAATATATGGAGAAGGGTCCTTTTTCCCATGCCCATCAACTTTAGACTTTATAAAGCAGTTTTTTTTTTTTGAATTAAACTTTATAAAGCAGTTTCACTTGCGTAAAAGACTTTTATTTTATTTTTCTTTTTACTTAATTTATATTTCGTGATAGATACTAGGGTGTGCAAAAAAATTTGGATTGCCCGAAACTTGATCAGAATTGTCCGAAACCGGTGGTTTTTGAGGAAATCGGTCCGGTTCCTGATTCCAATTTATAGAAATCAGTGGGTACCGGTCGGTTCTCGGTTTCATGGACGGATCCGTCCACTCGTCACTTAGATTGGACGGATTATATTAAAATAATATACTAATTAATTAATAAATCAAAATCAAATAACTAAAAAAATTAAGTCAAGATTGCGAAAAAGCTGGGCTTGGTAGTCTGTAGTCAAACCAAATGGAGAGGTCCAGAAGCTAAAATGTCCAAAGCGTACCTTGAGTCCTTGACAAAATGCCGAGCAGTAAGTGGGCAAAAAGCAAGCACACAAAGAAGTAGGGCTGCAGGAGGAGGAGGAGGAGGAGGAGGATAAGTCGGGCGAAGAACCAGTAATTTTGATCGAAAACCAAAATTATTTCGCGTCAAGATTCGTTCTATGGATCCACCTGGGAACTGGACCGGATAAATGGTCTGATTTTTGAGTGGATTCATGCAACTAATGAGTGAATTCCGGTTCTCATTTTTCGGAACCGATCTTTAGAGAGTGGTCGAGAACTGCCCACTCAGACCGTGCACATCTCTAATAGATACGTTTTACAATTTTTTTTTTTTTTTAAATATCAAAACATTTCGGGTATACGGAAGTTGGTCTTTTCATTTCAAAAATTGAATAATATATTCAAAATTTTCGGAGAAGCAAATCGTGCTCTCTCCCCTAGAGCGACTGAGGCCCTATTAAAGGTTCGTGCTCATTTTGTTTGTGTATTTTTTCGACCGGGAATTAATTTAGTAGGTCTTGTCATGAGTCACGAGTCTATTGACCCTAGATGCGTGGACCCTTTTTTTGATAGGTCTAAGCAAGGTCATTTAATTATAAAGCTGGACCTCAATCCATGGAACCCAACCTAGCCTTGCTCGATCGAGGCGGGTCAACCATAACAGGTCTACTTTTTTTTTTTGGGGTCGATAAGTAAGATTATGATGCTAATATTTGTTTGTGCCGGGGAATTAAAAACCGTTTGATTGCCGTCGTTTGCTGTTGCCGCTGTCAATTGTCGATCATCCACTGCCACCACCCGTCGCCATCGACCACCGCTCGCTCGCAGTCAACAACAGTCGGCAATCAATGGTGGGGGGTGATCAGGTGTTGACAACGGCAGCTAGTCAACGGACAACAGCTCGAGGGGAGCAGCAAGGAAGAAAAAGAAAAGAAAAAGGGAAAATAAAAATAATTACTTATTTATAGAAATTATTTTCGAAAATAAGAATTTTTTTTTTTTTTTTTTGTTCTAAATCTATTCCCGACTATTTTTCTATTCAGGAGAATAAAATAATAAGTTAACGTTTTCAGACGGGTATCTATTCTTTTTTTGTTCTAGGAAGCAAAAGAACAAAAACATAGAGGAACAGATGTTCCTATGTGCTACCTTACTAAGTGTGTTTTGCTCTAATACGATTGCACTCCACATGTGTAAAGCAATTCGTGGATTTGTTGTAAATGTTGGTTTCGAAGCTTATTTGATTGTAGTATGTGTACATGGGAAGCAAAGACATTTGAAAGATGCTAGTCAATTGTTCTTAGAAATGGAATCCAAAAACATAGTTGGAATGCTCTAATTACATTGTATGCATAGTCTGAATTACGCAACGAGGATTATGAATCATTCTCCTAGCTCGAGAAATCAGATGGTTGTTTGGAATTCTACAAATAAATGCAGCTCGCCAACGTTGCGGGAAAATGCCATAACCATCCCTAGTGCCTCATCGGTTTGTGCAGAGTTGGCGGCACTTGACCTAGGAGAGCCTAGTGTGCAAGAAATTTGTTGTCAATCACTTAGAATGCACATGACTAAATTTTTATTTCTTTATTTCTTTGTTTTTATGTTACTCGGAACAAGTTTGGAATATAAATCCATTTGGTAACTTATGGCGCGTTTGGTAACGATTATGTTCCCGGGAGTAAATTTTGATCGAAATGATTATTTTTTATTCGTTCCGAGGAACCGATTCGAGTAAAAGAACGCGTTTGGTAATGTACAAAATTTCTGATTACGGAAATAGAATTGCATTTGGTACCGTGTTTATTAATTCTGTTCCAAATCAATTTCTTTTAATTTTTAAATAATTTTTTCCTTTTTTTTTTTTCCTATTCTTCTTCTTCTTAAGGCCGGTAGTTGAATCGACAACCAGCCAGACAAGAGTCGGCGACCTCACCAAGGCGTCGTCGGCCCTCTGTGAGGTCGACCTCGTCGGGGTTAGGCAAAGCTTGCTTGGCCACCGGCGAGGCTGGGCGTCGCGAGGCTCGCCCAACCATCGGCGAGGTTGGGCGTCGCGAGGCTTGCCCAGCCATCGGCGAGGCTGAGCCTCGTCGGTAGCCAGGTGGGCCTCGTTGGGGCTCGCCTAGCCCCGTCGGGGCTGGACGAGCCTCACCGGTGTCTGGGCTTGCCTCCAACGAGCTTATTGGACCGGTTGCCGACGACGGCGACCGGCGGCGGCGGGCAGTGGTCGCGAGATGGCGGTCGATGAAGAAGAAGAAAAGAGAAGAAGAAGAGTTTTGATTCTCAATTATGATTCTGGAACAAGAATCACATTTTTTTTTTTATTCTTGATTCTACTCCCAATCTGTTCTCAGGAACAAAAATTTTACCAAACGCGATTCTGGGCCCAAATTGATTTTGGAAAAAAAAAAATCAGAATTTAGCGCTGTTTGGATGGTTACCAAACAAGGCCTTAATTTCTGGACGTGGAATGCACGCTTTAGGGAAAAGATGCAAGGAGATATTTTTGTGGAATGATGGAAAAGGGATTTTATGCCCAGATGAGATCACTTTTGTTGCTGTTCCTCCTGCTTTTACTCATGCAGGGCTTGTTGTCAAGCGTCGTCAACTTTATGATGAAATGACTAAATAGTTTGGAATCGGGCCGCAGATGGAACATTATACATGTGCAGTTGATCTATTGAGCCGATCTGGCTCCTTTCAGGATGCTAGAGAGATAGCAAAACTCATGCCATTGTCAACTAATGCTTGTGTTTGGGGGAGCTCTTCTTAATGCGTGTAGGATGTATTGAGATACAGATTTTGTGGAGGCAATAGCCCCACACTTTTTTAGTCATAATTAGGAAACTATGGGAAGCTACACGCTTCTCATTAACATTTATGCTGCAAATAGCCGGTGGGATGATTCTGCAAGAGGGCGGGTTTCTGCCAAGGAAGAAGAAATTGAAGCAAGTCCCAGGCCAGAGATCGGTTTAGTTGAATAATTAGGTCTATAAGTCTTCGTCCGGGAGCGCCTTGCAGTTGGGTATGGAGGATGTTTATGGTGTTCTTGAAGATTTGACACTTCAAAGGGAAACCTAAAATGTTAAAAGTACTAATAAAATTGATTGTTGTGTCAACAAATCCTCCATGAAGACCAAAAAGAAATCAACAAGTAGTGAATTATGGTGGATTGCATGAACTCAAGAATGAAGATCTCTATGTGAAGATCACATTAAATGTTAACAAGCGCATTACTACGATTGTTTTTCAAATGCATTTATGGTGTGCATTTGTTGTATTGACTTTGTTTGTGTGCATTTATTAGTTTTGTAAACTTTTTTGTTGCTTCGCTTAATGTTTCATGGCTCATTTAATGTATTTTAAGGGTGTGGGATGCTTATATTCTGTATTATAGATGTTCTGCTATTATATAAGGATGAGAGGGTGAGGGTTGTAAATTGAAGTCATCAAGAAGCATTCTAAGAACAATTTCTCCCTCCAACTTGTGCACTCGTTCCAAATTTCCAAAGTTGTCATTATTCCTTTTGGTTTTAACTAGAAACCCTGCGATTTAATAAAGAAGAGCAGTGGTACAAAGCTACAAAGCTGAGATTGCTTAATTAGTCTCTGTTCGTGGAACTGGTAATGCTTTCATATGGCCAATAGATTATTGGAAATTCTCTGGAGATTTTAACGGATTTAGCAGGAAGATGACAAGAACGGTTTCAATAACTAAACTGAGAATTCTAGTCATCGTTTAGATGCTGATAGGTTTGTGGAAAAGGTTTCGGTCACTTGCGATGTCACTCTTATTAAACATTCATATCTAATCGAAAGTTTCAGCCATATTGCTGCCTCATGTTTTGGCAAGTCATGCTTGTCTTGGCCTTCTTGTTTTCGCGTGTTTATCTTCTTCTCCAATCCTACGTGCTCTGCAATTTGTTCCGATTCGTTGCTGTTCTCCCTTTGAAACTCTCTTGCGGATCACGCACGCTGCATACATCTGAATAGCATGCGGCGTCGTCATCTAGGTCGTGTCGATACATGGAAGGGAGTGATCATCAAATACATACGTCTTTGCTATATGTCTTGTGTACCAGTTCAGCTATTGCATGAGAGCTATACTGCATGTACTTGCGCGCGCGCAGACGTTTCGACATTATTAAGACACTAACAAAAATGATTTCTTCTCGCCCTTTGAAAATTGAAGATGGAAAAGAAAGATGCGCTTATCTTTTTCGCTAAACTAAAAGTGTAACGACGGAAAGGCTAGACCGCTAATACACTTTGCTCGGGATGAGCACGGATAGGTCCTGTTCATAGCAAAAGTCTAGCTTGTACAATTTGTGAGGGTGAACAAAGTAGCCGCGCCTTTCAGATCGTGATCAAGGACGTGTTGGCGGGGATCATCTTCTTCTTCTGTTATCTCCGTTTTGTGATCTTCCAAGATGACTTGATGATGATCACTGCAATATTTCATGCACAACGTAAAGTTAGAATCAAACCAACGCCAGTAAGTTGGAGTCGAAGTACTACAATGTCATGTGGAAGGAGTTTAAAGATCTATCGATGCAAGTCTAGACGGTGTTAACAGTATTAACGAGCTCATCATCGAGACTACGCATTCATGGAGTAACTTAATTCCGTTCTTTCTTTCATCATGTTTCTCGACGAACAATCATGTCCGTTCTCGGGTGGATTCCGAGAATAATATATAGCTTGATTGACAGATGTAGCCTGACCCAGTATTCCCATCGTGTCGTTTTCTCCTCCCCTTGCGTGGGGTGGATTCGGTCGAGGGACAACGATCACGAGATGAACCTCCCCCATTTGAGATGGGATCGCAGGTTGCAAAAGCGGACAGTTTTCCCTGGAGTTTCTTGCATTATTGAAAAGCGCTAAAAGCCGTAGGACGCGGTGGAGGTCGCTGTAAGCGACGGGTGGCCCGGGTGGCGGGGGCGACGATTCTTCTGGGGAAGGGAGGAGAGGAGATCGCACCGCACTATCCGTAATACCTCCGTACTAATTAATAAATATATGGAGAAGGGTCCTTTCTCCCATACCCATCAACTTTAGACTTTAAAGCAAGTTTCACTTGCGTAATAGACTTTTATTTAATTTATATTTCGTGATAGGTAAACATTCCGGGTATACGGAAGTTGGTTTCTTTTCATTTCGAAAATTGAATAATATATTCAAAAAAATTCGGAGAAGCAAATCGTGCTCTCTCCCCTAGAGCGACTGAGGCCTTATTAAAGGTTCGTGCTCATTTTGTTTGTGTATGTTTTTCGACCGGGAATTAATTTAGTAGGTCTCGTCATGACTCACGAGTCTATTGACCCTAGATGCGTGGAGCGTTTTTTGGATAGGTCTAAGCAGGGTCATTTAATTATAAAGCCGGACCTCAATCCATGGAACCCAACCTAGCCTTGCTCGATCGAGGCGGGTCAACCATAACAAGTCTACCTTTTTTTTTTTTTTTTTTTTTTTGATAAGTACGATTACGATGCTAATATGTGTTTGTGCCGGGGAATATTTTATGATAAAAAGAAAATGTTTTGGAGTCATGCCCACATGCCGAAACTATGGAGGTATATGGTTTGATGAGAATGAGAGGAGATGGCCCGTGCTGAATTAGGGTGCAAACGGTGACATTTCTATTTCTGGAAATAATTTTTCTCAAAATTAGTTCTTTTATATTTTTACTTCTCGAGATAATTTCTAAGTAAAATAACGCGTTTGGTAACTATATAAAATTTCTATTATCAAAATAGCAAAAGAATAAGAATGTGTTTGGTATGATCTACAAAAAGAATTAAAAAGCGTTTGACTGCTGTTGTTCACTATTCTTTGCCGTCAATTGTCAATCATCGACCGCCGATTGTCCGCTGCCACCACACGTCCATCGCCGACCATCGCCCGCTTTTGTCGGCAGTCAATGGTGGGGGCAATTAGGTGTTGACGGCAGCGGCTAGTCGGCGAACGGCAGTCCGCAGGAGCGGCAAGGAAGAAGAAGAAAAGAAAAAGAGAAAATAAAAAAATAACTTATTTATAGAAATTGTTCCTGGGAATAAGAAGTTATTTTGTTTCTTTTTCTTACTTTTATTCTAAATTTATTCCTGACTACTTTTCTATTCAGAAAAATAAAAAAATTAGTTAATGTTTTTAAACGGATATTTGTTCTTTTTTTGTTCTAGAAAGCAAAAGAACAAAAACACAGAGGAATAGAAACATTCCTATGTGCTACCTTACTAACTGTGTTTCGCTCTAATACGTTTGCACTCCACATGTGTAAAGCAATTCGTGGACTTGTTGGAAATGTTGGTTTTGAAGCTTATTTGATTGTAGTATGTGTACATGGGAAGCAAAGACATTTGAAAGATGCTGGTCAATTGTTCTTAGAAATGGAATCCAAGAACATAGTTGGATTGCTCTAATTACATCGTATGCATAGTCTGAATTACGCAACGAGGCTTATGAATCATTCTCCTAGCTCAAGAAATCAGATGGTTGTTTGGAACTCTACAAATAAATGCAGCTCTCCAACATCGCGGGAATATGCCGTCACCATCTCTAGTGCCTCATCAGTTTGTGCAGAGTTGGCGGCACTCGATCTTTGGTCGGAAAGTCCACGGCCGTGTGGTTTGGGCTTTGATGAATCATAACCTCCTCGTGGCGAGCGGCCTGATCAAAATGTACATGAGCCGTGGAAGCCTTAATGAGGGAAGCCTGGTGTACAAGAAACTTGTCGTCAATGACTTAGGGTGCGCATGACTAAATTTATGTTTTTCTATTTCTTTGTTTTTCAATTTCTCGGAACAAGTTTGGAATAGAAATCTATTTGATAACGTAATTTCTGGAGATGGGATGCACAGTTTAGGGAAAAGATGCAGGGAGATATTTTTGTGGAATGATGGAAACTGGATTAATGCCCAGATGAGATCACTTTTGTTGTTCTTCCTGCTTGTGCTCATGCAGGGCTTGTCGTCAAGCGTTGTAAACTTTACGATGAAATGACTAAATAGTTTGGAATCGGGCCACGGATGGAACATTATATATATGCAGTTGATCTATTGAGCCGATCTGGTTCCTTTCAGGATGCTCGAGAGATAGCAAAACTCATGCCATTGTCAACTAATGCTTGTGTTTTGGGGAGCTCTTCTTAATGCTTGTAGGATGTATTGAGATACAGATTTTGTGGAGGCAATAGCCACACACTTTTTCAGTCATAATTAGGAAACTATGGGAAGCTACATGCTTCTCATTAACATTTACGCTGCAAATAGCCGGTGGGATGATTCTGCAAGAGTGCGGGTTTCTGCCAAGGAAGAAGAAATTGAAGCAAGTCCCAGGCCAGAGATAGATTTAGTTGAATAAAAAGGTCTCTAAGTTTTTTTCCGGGAGCGCCTTGCAGTTGGGTAAGGAGGATGTTTATGGTGTTCTTGAAGATTCGAGACTTCAAAGGGAAACCTAAAATGTTAAAAGTACTAATAAAATCGATTGTTGTGTGAACAAATCCTCCATGAAGACCAAAAAGAAATCAACAAGTAGTGAATTATGGTGGATTGCGTGAACTCAAGAATAAAGATCTCTATGTGAAGGTCACATTAAATGTTAACCAGCGCATTACTAAACTTGTTTTTCAAATGCATTTATGGCGTGCATTTATTGTATTGACTTCGTTTGTGTGCTTTTATTAGCTCTGTAAACTTTTTTGTTGCTTCGCTTAATCTTTCATGGCTCATTTAATGTGTTTTAAGGGTGTGGGATGCTTATATTCTGTATTATAGATGTTCTGCTATTATATAAGGATGTGAGGGTGACGGTTGTAAATTGAAGTCATCAAAAAGCATTCTAAGAACAATTTCTCCCTCTAACTTGTGCACTCGTTCCAAATTTCCAAAGTTATAATTCCTTTTGGTTTCAACAAGAAACCTTATACCTGCGATGTAATAAAAAAGAGCAGTGGTACAAAGCTACAAAGCTGAGATTGCTTAATTAGTATCTGTTCACGGAATTGCTAATGCTTTCATATGGCCAATAGATCATTGGAAATTCTCTGGAGATTTTAACAGATTTAGCGGGAAGATGACAAGAAAGGTTTCAATAACTAAACTGAGAATTCTAGTCATCGTTTAGATGCTGATAGGTTTGTGGAAAAGGTTTCGGTCACTTGCGATGTCACTCTTATTGAACATTCATATCTAATCGAAAGTTTCAGCCATATTGCTGCCTCATGTTTTGGCAAGTCATGCTTGTCTTGGCCTTCTTGTTTTCGCGTGTTTATCTTCTTCTTCAATCCTACGTGCTCTGCAATTTGTTCCAATTCATTGCTGTTCTCCCTTTGAAACTCTCTTGCGGATCATGCACGCTGCATACATCTGAATAGCATGCGGCGTCGTCATCTAGGTTGTGTCGATACATGGATGGGAGTGATCATCAAATACATATGTCTTTGCTATATGTCCTGTGTACCGGTTCAGCCATTGCATGAGATTTATACTGCATGTACTTGCGCATGCGCATGCGCAGACGTTTCGACATTATTAAGGCACTAACAAAAATGCTTTCTTCTCGCCCTTTGAAAATTGAAGATGGAAAAGAAAGATGCGCTTATCTTTTTCACTAAACCAAAAGTGTAACGACGGAAAGGCTAGACCGCTAATACACTTTGCTTGGGATGAGCACGGGTAGGTCTGTTCATAGCAAAAGTCTAGCTTGTACAATTTGTGAGGGTGAATAAAGTAGCCGCGCCTTTCAGATCGTGATCAAGGACTTGTTGGCGGGGATCATCTTCTTCTTCTGTTATCTCCGTTTTGTGATCTTCCAAGATGACTTGATGATGATCACTACAATATTTCATGCACAACGTAAAGTTAGAATCAAACCAACGCCAGTAAGTTGGAGTCGAAGTGCTACAATGTCATGTGGAAGGAATTTAAAGATCTATCGATGCAAGTCCAGACGGTGTTAACAGTATTAACGAGCTCATCATAGAGACTACGCATTCATGGAGTAACTTAATTCCGTTCTTTCTTTCATCATCTTTCTCGATGAACAATCACGCATGCTCCTTTCCTCCTCTTCACACATCGAAATATCTTCGGATAGCGACATAGCTATACATGACGAAATAAAGAAATTTACTCTCATCTTCATGACAAGACTCTGGTATATGATGCTCATCTTCTATGTTCATCCTGTACCAACACAGTCATTTGCAGAAAGACACGAGACTGCTTCTCTCATATCATCAAATGCTTGGATTTGATGTAATCGTCGAGGCAACACCGCTCGCGAAGTTCATGTGCGTACAAATTGCCGATTCCATCAAATTGGCAGATCGAACATTCATGGGTGAAATGAAAAAGGTGAACCTAATCGATTTAAACGATGCTTACCTTCTCTCGTCGATGATTTCGCCTTCCAAATTGAGGCCATCGTTCCTGTCGTCTGCAATGTCCAGAATGGGCCTCATATCATCGCATCCACCTTCAAAACCTTGCTTGATCTGAAAGTCCGACGGGAACGTGGAGACCTGCATGGCCCATGCACCGAAATCCTGCAAAGACGCCTGATCGTTCCCGTCCTGGCCATTACCGATATAACCTTCCACTTCCTGGCCCGGATGGCCGGCGGTCGGCTGGACATAGCCGTACCCCTGCCCCAGCAGATCCCCCCGGCTCACGATGTCGCAGCCGACCGGCCCCGCCCCAGCCCCCGTCGCTGCGGCCACCGCCCCGGGATCCATCATCTGCTGCATGGCGGCCTCCTGCTGGGCCTGAGCCTGGGCGCGGCAGAGCTCGAGCTGGCGGAGGACGAACTCGAGCTCGGCCTGGCAGAACTCGATCTGGCGGTGGAGGTCGCGGATGATGCGGTAGCACCCGAGGACGGGGTCGTGGGCGCGGGCGTCGGACTGGTAGATGATGGTGCGCATGGCCTCGTCCTTCTCGTGCGGGGCGAGGTTCTTGATGACCTTGGTGATGTTGCTGACGCCGAAGAGCTTGTGGGCGTTGAGGAACTGGTGCTGGCGGTCATAGGGGAAGTAAGGGGCGAGGAGGCAGTTGGGCTCGCATTTCCGGCGCTGGTACTTGCACGCGGCGCAGGCCGGGGTGGTGGAGCTGCTCTTGGAGGCGGAAGAAGACGAGGTGGTGGTGGTGGCGGCGGCGGCGGCGGTGGTTATGGGGGAAGGAGAGGAGGATGCTGTCGATGCTGAGGTGGGACGTGGGGAGGAGAAGTTCATGGTAGGAGGAGGAGGAGGAGGAGGCGTTGTTATTGTAGGGTTAGGGAGAGATCGGGTGCGTCTCCGGCGGGAATGCATGTGCAGTTATCCTCTCTTCTGTTTACGATCGTTGCGTTGGGCGGCTCTTCTCCCTCCCGATGCGAGGAAAACGAGGATTCGCGCGTGTGTCCGTGCGGAAGAGGGGGAGATTTCGGAGAAATATATGGGAGGAGAGAAGAACAGAGAGGAGCAGAAAGAGAAGCAGAGAGGGAGGAGGTTAGTTATGGGGGGAGCCTATTTTTGGGGGGTTTAAGGAAGATGAATCTGTCAAGGGTGGATGGGGGGGAGACTGGAAAGGTTGGCACACGACATTCTTGGATTAATCAATTTGGGATTGAATTACGTAAGTATCCTAAAATTGGGTGAGCTGGTGTTGGTCATTGTCTTTTATAACCGTTTTTCTGTTTTGTTGTTCATTTTATCTCCTATCCTTTCTTTCTTTTTATGCTTAGCAAAGTGCAAGTGTATCCGATCGAACAGTCAGTCACCACGTTTTCCATCGATCAAAAGGGGAATGGCCCTCGATCGACAGAAAGCTTTTATAATTTAAGCTTGTATTCAATCGGCAATTTAAGCGTAAATCCTTGAATAGATACTATTGTCTACATATATTCTTTTATAATGGAGGGTCAGTAACAAAGAGGTGATGAATACTAATTTTAGTGAAATCCTTTATTGAATATAGCTTTAGTTTAAGGGTGAATTAAATTAAATCTTATGTCTTGATTTCTCTTTCTCATCTCTACTCTCTATTTCATTGTCTTTGTACGCCTAATCTTAATAGTAATAAGGATAATTGTCATAGAGGGATGCTTTCGTGGTGCGCCAAGCATTTTGTGAGTCGATTTAGCTTACATAAGTATGTGATAATAAATATTTCTGGTGTCGTATGACTTGTGCGTTTATATGTCTCTCATTGAAATCAAAATAGATTATGATGTGGACCCTATACTATTGTATAGTAGGGAATCGTAATGAGTTATTAAAAAAAAAAAAAAAATCAACAGTGTTGAGGATAGTAGGCTTGATGAATAAAAAGTACAGACCCAAAGTGAAAAGGTAATTCACCAACACTTGCATTCCTTCTCATAAGAGTGTGTAAAATAATTGAGAATCACCCGAATTGCCCAGAATTGAACTAGATCAACCCAAAACTAATGGTTTCCATCGAAACTAACGAGTATCGGTTATGTTCGAAGTATATAACTACCCACCCAAATTGGATAGGTAATATAACTACATATTATATTTTTGATTTTTAAGAAAAATAAAAACCCTACTTCCTAATTTCACTTGTTAGTCATCTTGTCTCATCTTATCTCAGTCTATTGCGTCATCCAAGCCAAATCAAACCACCACTTCTAGGGATTAGGGTAATCATTGTGGAGGGGTGCACCAGTTGTATGCCAAATCATTTTGTGGGTCAATTTAACTTGAATAAGTATGTGATAATAAATATTTCTAGTGTCGTATGACACGGGTGTGTTAATTTCTCTCTCTCATCGAAATCGAAATTGATTATATTGTGGACCCTATACTGCATACAGTAGAAAACCGGAACAAGTCATCAAATAAATCGGCAATGCCGAGTACCGTTGGAGAAATTTTGATTTTTGCTTTTTTGGTCAGACAAAAATGTCAATTGAACAGGTTCAAAAGATGCACAAAAGAAGTGCGGACGTAGACCGAAAAGGCAATTCACCACCAGCACTTGCGTTCCGTCCCACGCACGACGTTACCCTTACTTTTCTCGTCCGTTAATAAATCCGGTGAACCTACTCAAGTTCTTGGGCCTGGGCCAATTGGGCTTGACTTTTCGGGCCTGGCCCGGCCAGTGTTCTCGTCTTGATATTCTCGAGATCCGTGGATTTTGCCTAAACTAGAGGATCATCAGAATAGGGCAAGCCATCACGTTTAAGTTACCGACCTAAAAAAAAAACACGTTTAAGTTACATTACATGCCCAGTAAAATTTAAAATTTGTGGGTTTTGAAAAGTAGTTACTCCCTCATTTTGGAAAAGTGACATAAATCATTCATGAACTTTGACTTAATATACAATATGATCTTTAAATTTTTAATTTGTTTAATATAGTTTCTAAACTTTAATTCAATGTATAATGTGGTTTCTAAACTTTTAATTTGTTCAAAGTAGTCTACGAACTTTTGATACATGTTCAATTTAATTCCTAGACTATGTGAAAATGTTCAATATTGTCTCTGATCTTGAATTAATGAAAGAACTACTTTAAGTATTCTAATATAATTCATAGATTATATTGAATATATACCAAAAGTTTATGAATCGTCATTAACAAATTAATAGCTTATGAACCATATTGAACATTATATTAAAGTTTAAGTATCACATTGCATGAATAAAAATTTGAACGATTACATTACACATTAAATTAAAATTCAAAGATCATTTATATTTTTATCCATTTTACTTTTATCAAGGCCATTCTTCACAAAGTACTTAAAAAGCGAGATTAAAGGCAACTTATCATAATGGTTTTAGCTAGAGATGCTTTGGAAAGCGTTTTAGTTTTCTATGTACATTAAAAAAATTCGAAATACGTGTTGGGTGAGTGCCTGCACTTAGGAGCAATTTGAGAAATTTGCCACGTTCCGAAACTCGCATATGCCGAGAATCACAAACCTACGATCACCCCAAAAGTCAAAAATCGAAAATCGAAAATACATAATAATAATAATAAAAATTAATGACAGAGTAAAAACGGATAAAAAAAAAGGGGCCGAAAATCGGGGGATGAATGCAACAGAGGCGGAAACCACAAGCAGCCCTGCTTTCGCTCTGCGTCGAATCCACTCTTACCGACTTCGAATTCTTCTTCTTCTTCTTCTCGGGACGTCAGGTTTGATCTCGCCTCTCTCGTCCGCTTCGGTTTAGCCGGGATTGCTTCTGCGTAGCGCGTTCGATTCGGCGGTGGTGATAGCCAGTTCGCGGGGTCGGTGACTTGACAAGTTTTGGCTTTTCCGTGTTTCCCGTTGGTTGGAGGTGAAATGGTTCGGTCCCGAGATCGGAACCTGGATGTCTATTTAAGATTCGTAGGGCAATGTGCACGAATTCGTCTTGCTTTTGGCTGGGTTAGATTGTTATTTGCATATTCTTGGGCTGTGGATTAGGGTGGGAGATAAGGAGAAGAAAGGGTATCGGGAGCTTTGTCGAGGAAAGTGGTGATTGGTACTGCATTTGGAGATGGAATTAGTTAAAATCGTGGATGAGATCGTGTCGATGGGTTGAAAATGTTGGAATTGGTACATTTGGTTTCTATCTGGTAAATGGGATGAGGTTACTTTGGGAAAAAATTATGAAAAAGACGATGCTTTTTAGTTTGTTGTTTTTCGGATATGGTTTGTGAAGGTGCGGGCGATGTGAATCCTAATTAGTCATTATCTCGGGTTGCCTTCGATGATTCTGGGTATTAGAAATCTGGAAGTTTCGTAGTTGTGCTCTTCTAGTTCAATAGATCCTCTTCTAGTTCAACCATTTCAGTTTCAGCACATGCTACAGGGAACTTGAAATGGAATAATACTTGCCCTATCCTCTTGGGATCATGAGGCATGCCTAGTGCTCCTCACCTCAAGCTGACTGCCAAACTTACTAGCATTGCCCCTCCTTCTTTCACGTGATCTCTAGTTCATTACATTGTTGGCAATTTATGCAGCGCAAGCAATTCTGCATTGCATAGAACTTAATTGAAGCCCCTCTATACCTGACTATGCGAATGAAATGGAGAGTGACCCTGGGATTAGCGGAGTAGGAGTTGCTGATGGTTAAGTTGCCTGCTTTAAAAAGAAATAAAGGACAGGATCGAAGTACTTGTTTTTGCCTACTTACAAGCAGTCATAACGCAGTTGGTGTCCAAAAATAAGAGGGATTTATAGCCTTCTGTGCACTGTGGGCTTAGGATTTGAAGGTCTCTCTTATTATATAGGGCAGTGATTTGCCATTTTAATGGACTCACCATGATTGATCTGTTTTGCTTAGTGACACAAGAACAGTGACGTTGACTCTTAGAGAAGCAAATTGGTTAAAATAATAGACTGAGGTTCGTAGGGAGTGCCGCTTACAGCTTAAGAGAACTGATTTAATACGTGGATCATGTGATTTCAAAATTGATTAAAAAGGTGATTCTAGGATTGTAGACCACGAAACATTGCTCTTGAGGGTCTTAAGTTATGAGTATTTCAGGCCCAGCAACTTCTATGCCTCGATTTTAGGAGTAATTGCATATTTATTTTTGCAAGTGTGCCACTGTTATCATGGACCTGTTCTCTTCTCAGTTTCGGAAATGCACAATTCACTATTGTTATCATACGCTCATTATCTTTTGAAATTGTTCTTTTTACTAGTGTTAGCATACACTTTGGTCTTTTTCTAAAATGAAATTGTTCTTTAATTTGTACTTGTACTTCTCGCTTGTATGCAATAACGTTGGAAATGACAGGTGCACCAAGACATGGCAGTTAAACCCACAGTTGCATTGAGGGCTATCCTTGTTGGGGGGTTAGCCGCATTTGCGAAAATAGGTGGCGTTATGAAGGCGGCAGGTGGTGTAAAGTTGGGGGCGGCCGCAGCTGCAGTGACGGCTGCCGCAACTGCTGCTGTGAGCTCTAAGCAGGATCAGAAAGATGCTCCCCGCCAATCCTGAAGCCTTTTTTGGCTTCTGCAGCCAGGAGGAGATGTTTGTAGGATAATTATACTCACCATTGAGGTTTTTCCTTTTCTTCCGTTTTTGGGGTTTCTCATTTGAGCTGTTAGAAAAGCTGGTCTTGTCCAGGATCAAGCCAAATTTGTACTAAGATGGTGAGAAAAGTCTGGAAATAAGATTTGCTCTGACTTGTACTCCAAATAGGTTATTGAAATAGAAAGCGATTCTTTTTTATTCTTTGACGTTGGAGGAACGTGCATGGCATCTAGGACATGTAAAGGTAATTTCAGAAGGGTGGCCGATCTAGCATCATCTGGTCTTTTTGGGTATTGCCGTTTGGATCATCTAACGAACCTATGCAAAGATTTCATTTTTTGGGGTGAAAATTGGTTCCGGTTCTGCAGGAAGAGATCAGTCGAAAGTTCTCTTTATATCTTATATCGACAGTCCTGTTGCGTGTCTAAAATGCTGAAGCTGTCAATCAAGTCGTTTAAGCCTGTAGTGCAGTCACCCATCCCGAGTACATATATCTGCGAGCAGGGAGAATGTGGTCCACCACGTCATGCCGAAATACCATTTCTAAGTCCAAGATCAACTTTTCTCCGACTCCGACTAGCCGTGTTGAGCACGTGCAAATTCAACAGAAATGACCTAAAAGAAGAGCGAATGGTCTGCATGAATGAGTCAAAAGCAAACTCTGAGCACATTTTATAAGGTAAATCCCCAACCTCAAGACCGTCATAAATGTTGGGCATTGTACATTCAAATGGTTTACAGCCCAAAAAAAAGAACTGGGATGGCAAAGTCTCCATCCTCTGCTTCTTCTTAAGGAAACTGTTGAATGTGTTTGCCAAATTATCTGTGTTGAGCAATCGAACTTCACTGCTTTTAGTCTAAATTATAAGTCAATTAGCTGCAGCTACTTTTTCCCGCCTTTGGAAAGTGCTTCCTCTTCCTTCCAAGACCAAGTCCTCGCCATCGTAAACATCACTCCTCTTGCGGGGTTTATGCCGTGAACGGACTTCAGTGGTGAATTGGTAATGGTCAACAATAGGAGCATTTTACCAATTTTGGCACACCATGATAATTTCAACTATGAATCTCTAATCTTCTGATATTCCCATGTCTCGAGAAACTGCAGTCAATGCAGTTGCAGATTAAAGATGATGCACCCTCGATTTGGAATTACCACAAGAGAAATCTGCCTCATCAACCGAGTGCAAGACAAGATCAGGCTTTGGGGATTCTAACTCGAGAACAACCTGCCCAGAGGTAGCAAAATAGTTCATGTGAGAGACAGAAAGAGAGAGAGAGAGCATTAACTGCTAACAATAATCATAGCATTCAGCACAATAGAAGATTCGACTTTTGTGAACTCCCACGCTTGTATGGATCAAAGGCCCAAAGCGAACAATGTATTTCGTCTCATTCAAATTTATTGCATGCTCACTTTTCAAAACCTTCAGCAAAGCTTCAAGTGGAGTGATTTTAAAAAGGAACACAAAAAGGACCTAGGGGAGTTCAGTTGATAGGGTTTTCCATAATAGAAGCATCTTGCTATGTGTGTTTCAGCAGTGATGACTTTGTAATTTCCCTGAAAAATTAAAGTTAAATACAAATGGCACTATACAAGGTGCCATGAAATTGAGAAGGATGTCATACCAGTGAATTTACCCCAACTCGAAGGACAGGTGCGGGAACATAAAGGTTACATTGCGGACCAAAAGACTGCAGGAAGAATTTTATGCGAATATGAGTACTACAGGAGATAGGGAAGAACATGTTCAGCAAGGTTCAATCAAACTGAGAATAAAGAGAAAAGATCTCTTTACCGGCCAAAATCTTCCTATATTGAAGTCATTAACAAATGCAACTCCTTTACCCCATCCTTGGAAAGAAATGAATGTGTCTTTAATTTGGGCGACTTCATTGACATGGAAACTGCCAGCATAAAAGGCAGGTTCTCTTGTTACACCATCTACAGAAAAGAAACAGAACCAAAGATGTTCATTGATATTAGATCAGTAGAATGATGTAAAATGCAGGGAAACATGGTCTTAAAAGTTAAAACCACAAATAAAAGGTGCAAATAACCATGAAATTGATAGAACAGGCATGACAGTGCTTCGAAGATTTTACAAGAACATACCAGATTTATTGATACTTCTGTTGGATAGAACTCTCATGATTCCTGAATGTCTGACCTGAACAACAGAATTGATTGTGGTTGCCTCATTCAGGTTGTGCAAAGGAATTGCGAACATTTTCCACCCAAGCAGAACTCTTCCATTTAGGTAAACAGAAGAGAGAATACCCTGTCAAGACAAAGACGGACAGAGAGAGATGAACCTTTCATAAAAGCATAAAGGAAAGGACAAGAAGTGTTCCATGTGTGAATGAAGTAACACATTCTAATGAAATCAAGTACGTTTCATCAAAAGCAAGTGTGCAGTTAGCTGTCATGCAGAAGCTTTGATGAGGATCTCCAGAGATAATCATGCGAGCCATATGGCAAATGTTGGAACACAATTATCATCCTTATTAAGAATCTTATAACCACAAACACCAGAAAAAGAGACCAGGAAGGTAAAATCTAGGGGCTGTCAGAGTTTGATGACATTCCGTAAAAGTGTAGTTGCGAATATATTTATTGAAGTATCTCCAAAAATTATTGCAATTGTTGGCACACTCCAAAGATGCCCTATATAGAAGGTAGTAGAAACATGCCTTATTTTTAGGAAATGGAGTAAGTTTACTGAAATTGCGAAGCCCGCAAAGAAGGTTGTTCCTATCTAAAAATGTTAAGCAATAA
This sequence comes from Eucalyptus decipiens, assembly GCA_014182575.1. Classification (NCBI taxonomy): domain Eukaryota; kingdom Viridiplantae; phylum Streptophyta; class Magnoliopsida; order Myrtales; family Myrtaceae; genus Eucalyptus; species Eucalyptus decipiens. Next base: position 33,240,452 of record CM024618.1, on the reverse strand, counting down.
TTAGCATTGACAAAACTGACTGAGAATCTACAGGAGTGGTTCAGCACATTGAACAATGTTCCACGTATTACCAAGTTGGATATTCAATTTGAGTACTATAGCTCTCCAATATTTCATATACAATGTATAAGATAATTGCAAAGATTGAATTAAAAACCTTCAGCAACAATTTTATCACTTTGAAGTTTCGAGTATACTCAAAGTACATATCTATATCTTGACTAATTCTAGATCTACGCTTGAGCATTAAAACAAACTGACTTTGTTTCAAATCATGTTCAACCATGCCAACAAGGGGCAAACATAACAAACATCATCTCAATTTTCATAAATATAATTACCTTCATGTCAAACATGTAGGATCCATAATTTACTCGACCCATGTTCTCAACCTATAAGCATAACAACTGCATTAGTTTTGGAATGAAGGTGAACAAGAATATTTCCAATACACTGCACCTATTGCTATTACAGCAGAACTCATTGAAAAGCGAAACAAAAGAAATACTTAGAACTTCATGTCACTGTGGTCTTGCTTCAATAAGTTAAATTACCATGTTCATTGAAACCACCAATCTCAACTACTACTCCTGAACAAGGTAATACCCAGCAGACGTTTAGTGCATGGAAGAGGTTGAATCTTCAAAGTGAAGCAAGTAGGATCAAATACAAATGTTACGTGCAGCTACAATGGCATCCCTGAACAACTAAGTGACGTTCTTTTGAATACATGTACATGGTACTCTGCCTAAAACAAGCATATTTGCATGTGTATAAAATGTTGGATGACTAAATTCTTTCTCTACAGTCGATTCAAACAAAGTAATGAGAATAAACCATGGGGGACTTGGATTAACCAGAAACCAATGCAGTGCCATCTAAAATATCAAGTACACTGCCAACTCCTGCAAAAGATTTTTGCACTCAAAGCTTAACAATCACATTGACATGCAAAGCGCATCTTACAAGCCACTGCAAAAATCTCACCTCACAGAAGACAAAGCACTATTTGACAAAAATAGATTGTATTTGCTTGAGGAATTTGATGAGATATACCAGCAGTAACAGCATACCAAAGAGGAGCTAAAATCACATACCAAGACATATAAGTTGATTCTCGATGCACATTTGGTAACTGGAAGATGAAGTGGTTTATTTGACCATCTTTCAATAGCACCAGCATATAATGGTCTGTCCTTTCGCGAAGCACATGACACGAACACCTGACCTCTATCATGCACCTGCAATTTTCAGAAATTATGTGTCTTCTTTTATCTCAAAGAATGTATATCACTCGGCACAATATTTATTTGGATTCTTTCTTAAACCCCCATGATTAAGGGGAGCCTACAATATTGGAACAGGGGTGACATTGCAATATTGCATATCGAAGCTGGGGTAGTGAGAGAACATCACATATTGTCAACGGAATCTTCTCTTCTATCAGTAAACCATAAGATAAAAACATAAGATGAAGAGAAGGTCAATTGTATCTACCAAGGCTCAGAGGCCAAAAAGAGATCACTTACAAGATAAATGTTCTACAGAGTCTAATAATGCATTTGAACCAAGATATTGTTTCCCCCATGCTTTCAACATATATTGCAAAAGGTTACCTTGGGTATGGTGAGCATACTCCCATCGTCCGTTGAAGCAAATTCAGTTGCATATAATAAGAATCCAAACATCTGAACAGAAAAGGCATATTTAGCTACTTTCATTATTAAGCAAACCTTTGAATTTCAACAGCTCACGATAACCTCCAAATCTACGTAATATATACAAACCTGGCCAACTAACTCCATTGACAAGGGGCTTTCAGATTCGACAACATCATGAGGACCTAGAACATTTAGTAAATCAAAAAGAAAAGAGGTTCTTTGTAGCTGAATCCTTCCATAGCTTGTCTTTGCATTGTTGTAAGGTACTGAAGGAAGAGGCACTATAGAATACTGCTCGACAACCTTCCTAATAGCTGAAACAAATCCAGAATGAAATTTTGTACATGATGTTTTAAGATCACAAGTACAGACCACGCATTCTTTTAAACATTTTAGAAGCAAAAAGTACTTTTTGCTTTCCTGCCAAAATTTATTGTTGTTAACATTTATAAAAATAATGAACATTTGAACATTTTTAAAGCTTCAGGTGTTTCCAGCTAAAAAAAGGAGCGTGAGCCGCAAGATATAAAAAGAGAAAAAATTAAACAAGTAGAGGCCATCCCAATCATAGTTTGACCGCAGTTTATATATCAAGAGTGTGAGAGAAAAGTGCAATTTCCTATTCAGTAATGTTCTATATATATACATAAAATAAACCCTAAGGCTCCTAAAGACTATTTTACCCTTATACTCTAACAAAGAGAAAGGGAGAAAGAATGATTAATGAGCTCTACACCGAAAAGACCGGAGACAACAAATTAATCTCTTTGCATAATTCTTAAAACCATCCGCATGCACCACTTACTCCAAATCGTAGTAGCTGTATCAAGGAGCCAAAGATCATGACAAACGCTACAACCATACCAGACCTATTTCTCAATGCAGATTTCCACCACGACTACTGTTCTTTAGATGAATATCATTGACTTCAAATATGCAGGATAACACTACATGAACAGCATCTCAACATTCAAACCTTCTACAGTCACTTTTGGAGCATGGAAAAACATTGGCTCAAAAACAGAAGCAGTTCCTAGGGTAATATGATAAGGAAAAGCTTCAAGAGAGTATAGCCCTAAGTATGTTACCTTTATATTTTGGATTGTCCACATCACCAGATTCTTTAATAGGTGCATCCTGAAAGAAGATTATCACTTTTACGCTTACAACAGGAACCATCAGCTGCGTCAGATGACAAAAAATAAAAAGATAAATTCTTCCTCACATAGTCATAAGAAGTAAGGTCAGGCTTATACTCGGACTCGCTCCCGCCAGTGTTTGCTCCATTGTAGAACCCAAAATTTGTTCCACCATGTGCCATCTAGAAGCTCAAAGAGATGAAATGACGACAGTTACTTGCGATCTTCAAATATGAAGGAAGACAAAATAATATTGGCATACATAGAGCACGGCAGACCCATTTCTTGATAAAATCTTTTCCAGTGCAGCCGCAGTAAATTCAGCATCTGTCTGAGCAAGCTTCTCGCCCCAGTGTGTGAGCCAACCAGTGTAAAACTCCCTGAAACAAGGAAATATTAACAATTGAACCAGTGATCCAGAACTATCACTTAGACTAATTTGAAGATTTGTACTTAGATATAATAAGAGACCCACGCCGCAAGAGGTGGTGATTTTCCTGGGGCATTGAACTGCTTTTGCAAGTTGAATATAGGCCAAGCCTCAGCACCAGTGTCAAAATCCACAGCTAATATCAGAAAATTGAGGTGAGAAGATTGTATGGTACTTGGATTTAAAAAGTTGCTCAAAAAGATGTGAAGGATGGAAACTGAATAGTAGCCTAAATGCTAGGGAGCATCAATAGGAACAACTATTGATAAACATATCCTAAAGGCAATGAACACAAGGAAACTACACAAAACTGGGAAGTCCAATGCCTCTCTAAATCCACAAAACACACATGAACAATGAATTCACCTGAGAAAACATCTTCTCCTCCAACTGTTCCTTTCTGAAGAGTTTCCTTAGAACCTCCATCCGTAGTGTACCTGCAGCATGAGAATAAGAATTCCAGAGGATGAGAGAATAAAATAATGTCACACCTAGCGTCATTCTTAAGTACTTCCATTTTCTATGAACACAAGACGCAAGTTTTAGGTGATATAAGAAAAACTAGATTTCTTCACAGATACATCCACATATCCTATCACTTTGCCAAAATAATGAGGTTGACCATACATCTAATCCTACAGTGAAATTGAATTTGCCAAATATAGAGCTTCTCACAGGATTACTTCATTGCCTAGGTATCCCCGAGCCAATTTCACAAGGTGACGAAGATAAGTTTTATCATCTCCATATGAGCCATATTCATTTTCAATCTGTCAAAACAATCATTTATTACCGAGTCAATAACCCACCTAAAAGAACAGGAGTTATTATATATGAAAAGCCAAAATGCTTCAGAAGTAAGTATAGTCCTGAGACTATGTGTGTCTAACATCTTCAGACCAGATATTCTCGAAAACAAATTCAACACAAATTTCTATCATAAACCACATAATGCTCCAAAGCATCAAAAGTACACTGGAAAATTGGAGAAATATCATGCTCACAAGATCCAGCCATGATGTTCATACTCAAATAAACAGAACAGTGAAAACATATAGTACAGCCTTTCAAGTTCAAAGAAATTTTGAAATGCATCAGAACTGCTGCAGTCCTTTGCATGTGTGCTAACAGTCATACAGAGGCATCGGCAAGGAAAAAAAGAAGTGAGTTTAGATATCTTAATGAATCTACTGATGGCGGAAGGACAATGTGACCCCAAGACAATCATTATAAGTAACTTTTAAACAAAAAGAAAAAGTGTTCTCCTCAGTTAAAAGTAAAAATGGAGATGGGATTACTTCGTTGGTTTGTTCAAGTATTTTGGTTTCACTAATGACTCTACTTCTTTTCAGAATAAGTAAATGCCCCAAATTCCAAGCCAAGAAGCAATTCTAGTCACTCCAACACTGGCAATCTTGTATTTCCTAAGAAGAAACATAACATAGTAGTTAGCAAAAATAAACAAGAACACTATTTTATATTATACCTGAACCATTATTATAGGGCCACCATTTGCATAAAGAAGAGAAGAAACCTTCGGAAGTAGGATGCTCCACCACTGTTCAACCTGTGAGAGCTCGAAATTTACCAACAATCACTTGAGCATAGGTATGCTGTTAAAAATGTGGTTTGCAGTGCATTTTGACTGAGATATGATAGAACATTCAAGAAAACCAATGAAAATATGTTTACACCTAAAAAGTCCTTACCATTCCAGAGTTTATAGGCCAACCAAACAAATAATGACTCTCACCTTCTAATTTCTATTTTAATTCTTCACCACAAGTAGGACATACGAAACTATTAGAACTTCAATTCATTATATTCCACATGCCCATCCTGTACCCTAACTCCCTCCAATACTACTGAATGAAATGATTCTTTTCCAGAAAAGAGCCACGTGTACAGCCTCCAAGTCTACAGTCTAATCGGTCACCACGTTATTATATCTGTCAATTACGTCATTCATTAGCTCTCCACTTTTTTTTTTCTTTTTAAATAACACGGGACATCCAAACCTCTCAATGTGATTAACCCTTATGGACGCACACAAACCACCGGATCCACGTTCATTCATATAAGACCACCCACAGGGCGGGAGCATGACCACTAAGTTACTGTGAGTGGAAACATTGTGATTTGAACACAAAACGAAATCTATCACATCCAAACCAATCGATCAACCACTCAACCAACCCCTGGGTCAGCAGCCCTCCTCTCAGCTCATCCAAAATGACCATTTTTGGAGAAACATCATCATGGCTAAATAATCCACTTATAGGTTGCTAGGCACTACTTATTACCCATTTCGGCCTATTCCAGTTTCCTCCTCCCACTTTGATACCACAATATAGCACCCTTGCTTCACCCATAATTGCATCCACAGCAAGATTTCAACTTATAATACTGACAGGTACAAAGTTTCCCTCATAGACATGAAAAGCAAGCAAATTCCAACAAATTTTCCACTCCAAAAGTGATGCGGCATCAGCTGAAATTTTACTCAATTTTCATGAGGCTTCCATCTGATTACTATTTTCAATTGACATTCTAATTGCATGCAGCGAGTGATTTAGGACCTTAAAGGGTGGTCCTTATATTTTGTAGTTACAAATGCTTCCAAATCCATGCAGTGTGCAAGAGAGTCCCAGCAACATGCTTTTTTGTGCTTAAGACCTCTCTAATCCATTTTATTACAGTTTGAGAATTACTCCCAAACTTTGAATTTCTTAGCATAACTAAACAAGATACTAAATGATGTTCCATCTAAAGAAACAAATGGGAACATTCCAAAACACGATTCATCAGCACAGATTAATAGCTCCTTTTGGAAGAGCCTTGATTTCACATAGGCGGGCCATTAACAGTATGCAAAGGGTGAGACAATTTGTCCGTATTTAAAGCGAGCACCTATATAGATGAGAAAAATTCAGGAATTCTCTGGACTAAGATGGATGTGTTGAAAAGCTTGGGTACCATCGAAATATGGCACCAAAAAATTTCTAAAGAGAAAAAAATATGAGAGCATCAACACACAAAAAGAAGTAAGAAAAGCAATCCATCTTTCTTATATCTATAAAAGTGGAAGCTAAGCTAGCCATGTTTCTTACGTCTCTGAACATGACAAAACAGGAAAGCCAAATGCAGAGATATATCTATCAGTCAAATGGAGCCTGAAAATGACCATAATCTCTTTAGGAATCCAAAACACATCAAAGAGCTTTTCTAGAACAATTATGCAATCCCACAATGATCCAGTATCATGAAGCACAACAATTCTTGATTATTGACAAATAAAGGAGGAACACATACCAACTTGACAAATGCAGGATCAGATGATCTTAACGTAAGCGCTGGTTTTATGGCAAGTAGCCAGTAAGGGAAGCCCCCAAAATCCCACTCTGCATCAATATGTACCCATCAGGGTTATTTCACCATATAAATGGGGAAGCAAGGAAAATTGGAATGCCATCATATCGCAGATATTGCTAATTAATGCGTCTAAGGAAACACTAGCGCCCCTATTGCAACAGCAAGCAGTGTTAAGAAATCATGTTTATTTCGAAGAATTGTATTCCGCCGCTCCAATTGGAATTCTAAAATTTACTTTTTTCAATGAATGTAATCATCTCCTATTGCCAATAAAAAGAGGGTCATACTTGCTTGTTCTTGCATAGCAAGAGACTTCGAACATGACAACATATCCGAAGATGAGCCATATATTGAATTACAATGGATGAGACTTAGCAATCTCCATTACAAATTTAACATGCAAAGCTGCTATGGCAAGGAAGTCAGAAAACAGGAGCATTTGGAATCCAGAGTATGTATATATTAATAATCATGCTTTTCTAAAAACAAGCACATAAAAATTAAAGAATGAGTCAGAAACCACCTTTGCTCTGTTGAACCAACTATGCTCTCTAGAATTGACTCTTCACAAAGAATAGGAGATTAAAGCACACGTGCTACCTAAATTGTGCAAGCTAAAAGAATGCATGAAGTCATGGTCTTAGAGCATTTCCAACACTTAAGACTGGAATCGCACAGAAATACCTGTTAGCCAACAAGGTATGCTTAATTAAGTGCTAAAAGTCAAGTATTACTTCTTTGAGAGTATGAGGACAGCAGCTAAGAGTATTGGCCTAATTTAGCGGAGAACATGAGAGACAAGCTATTCAATGCATGTATATGACATAGAAATAAAGGAATAGCACAGACCCAAAGGAATAACTAGATCTGCGATTTGCACAAATGTCCTATCAAAGAGCACAAAATAAAAAATAATAGAAGTGACGAGGATAAAAGAAACAAGACATGGAAATGAGTATGACGTAATTTACACAACGGGTAGCGCAGTCTCAGACTCAATCATGCAAATGATGTTTAATCCGTAAGAGTCCTACATAGTAGAACAGATTCAGTAGATGAATTATTCGAGGAAATATGCACCACATATTTTTTGGCCGCAACAAAATAGAAAACACAGATGCAAGTCAGCCCTACGCGGAGACATAAAGTTCATCTCATCCATAAAAGGAAACAACTGAGAATTCACCAGTCGGGACAGTCCCAAATGATGTATTTTGAAAATCAAATGAACAAAGGTCTACAAGTTCACCATGAATTAGAGATGTCACATTTTATATCTCACTGGACTTAGAACAGACAAAATCCTGTTATGTCCAAATAAACTGTCTAAGGTTAGCAATTGAAACTCTTCACAGCTCCACAGAAACAAGAAGAGAAAAAAAGACAGTGTCCTACTTCCACGATTTTTTTTGCTAAAATGTTACCTCCTTTTACTTGTGCACGAAATCAAATAGGTATAACTCATGACCTACTCTTGTAACAAAAGAGACACTGATCGCCAAGGTCCAAAATGGAATGACAGTTATGGGTTAAATATGCTGAAAGCATGCCATGGCTTAATAAGGCCACATCAATCCAATGTCCACTTCAGAGTCAAGAGAAGGGCAGCAAACACTTCAATGTAGATTAACAAGTTTTAAAGCACCTATAAGAAGATTCTGGCCCTCACCTGCACATATATAAGGGCCTACTCGAAGCATAACCAAGAGATCAAGCTTCTTGCACAAGTTGAGAAAAGATATTATATCCGCAATTCCCTCAAAGACTGTCTCGCCTGGTTTCGGTTCATGCAGATTCCAAGGAACATATGTCTGGATAGTGTTCAAACCCAGGGCTTTTGCTCTCAACAATCTGTCCTCCCAATACTGCATTTGCCATAAATTCCCAAGTGTAATCAATTTGTTAAATGAAAGTGGGCAATGTTGCTTCAAACAAAGAATCCATCTAGTCAGCATTGAAATAAGATGCTGAATTATATTAAGATGTAAACAAGTCCTTCAGTGAGGGGCTCCCTGAATTTTTCAGGTCATGGAGCTCTAGTTTTTATTGCTTCCTGATGGAGCAGAAAGTCATCTTCTAAAACAATCTCGAGTCCAAAGTTCCCCTTCTGGCCTAAATTAGATGCACTACTGCATACAGTAATATTGCTTCAGATATGGCTAATATAACACAGTTTCACTTCTTAAAAAGGTGCATCTCCGCATAGAAAGGAGCACTATTTGTCAGTATTTGTAAAAAAAGCATATATAACAATTGTCGCAAAAAACCATTGCAATCTAACCACATGAGTAAGAAGAAAAACTAAAGGAAAGAAAAGAAAGTACCTCCGGAAGCACCCGGAAATAGTGAACATCACCACCAATTATCTGAAAGGGAGAGCCATCTTTCCAGAACTTGTCACTGTCGATCTCAAATTTCCGACTACTGGACTGATTAAAGTAAATTGCAATCAGACTCAGGTACAGAAGTAACACAACCAAACTTCAACCACGCAACAACAGCGATTTACAATCAAAGGCAACTAGTCTCAACGAAAGTGAGATGCACATTATGAAGGAGCAGAATAAACCAAAGATTAAACTGCCATCACATCGAAAAATCGCTTTTTTCAATCGGTGAACATGATCTAGAAAAGCGGACACAAAGAAGCAGGAACTTGCAGCTTAAGGCAGCTCCGACAAGCGAAAATCCTCTTAAACGAAGTCAAATACTCGAAAGCAGAAACTATCAACGTATGCTAGCATCGATGAAACAGAACGAACAGCTACATTCCGGTCCGATGACAAGTATATTTCTACAGCCGACACACTGATCAGCAGCATTAAAAGTCGGCATTGCCTTGAATTCCAAACGCAGAAAAAGCCGACACAACAAAAACAAAAGCGACTAAAACGTACAGTTTAAGTCACTCCAGAAGGTCGATCACGCGCCAAACGTTGAACACGCGACACTAACAAACGATCGAATCCATCGAAGGGAGCTCGTTCGAAGGGAGCTCGAACCGATCGAATCCGTCGACGGCGGCTCGAACAGATCGAGCACGACGACTAAGTCCCAAAAACTACGCAATTTCGAACAGCGAAATCGTACCTTCTTGGGGAGCGAAGGGCGGGGAGAGGAGAGGGAAGGGAGAGGGGCGAGGGCCGGGACGAAGGCCCCGAAGGCGGCGAGGGAGAGGAGGGCGAAGAAGACGACGGTGGTGGCGCGGCGGCCGCGCTTCCTCGTCATCGCGGCGGCTCTGGAGGCGGCCGGCGCTGCGCTGTGAAGAGGGAGAGCGTTGCCGGTGGCAGTGCGAACTGGCATGCTCGGACAAGAAGTGGTGGTTCTGGTTCCGACATTTTGTGGTCCGATCGTAATTTTAGTAAGTATGGTCGACCCCGTTTACTTTCGGCCCATCCGAACCGTCAAAGCTCGAGAAATTTGGTCCGCCGCATTCAACGGAGTAGATGAATAGCGTATATTATATTTGGTTAGGCTGCATTTTGTTTCTTGGAAAAACTAGATGGTTTAGAAAATTTCTTCTTTAACATGATCGGTTATATCGCTTGCAAAAATGAACGAATTGAAACTATTTTCACTGCCCATAAAAATGTTTGAATATAAATAATTGTCAACAATAAGAATAATTTACATTTTTTTAATAGAAGAATAATTTACATTGACTAATTGGGTATATTTACTAATATTTATGTTTTTGAGAATAATTTCTATTCAAAAATAGTTTTCTTCATTTTGTTCCAAGGAAAAATATATATATTTTTTTACTTTTCGTTTTCGTTTCAAATCTATTCCCGATCATTTTACTATTCTTCACATTATTAAATAGGATTCTATTCTTTTTCTATTATGAGGGGAACAAAAGAAAAAAATAAAAAAAAAAAATAGGATGATTACTAAATAGACTCTTAGTCTTACTCAAAAACATGCATAGTAGCCTAGTCTATTAAATTCAACCTGCTTGATCCGATGGTGCTCATATTTTTCTTAAGAAGGAATTGTATAGAAGGATCATGCGACACCTTCATAGATCATAATAGGCTGAAGTGCATTTTTAATTAGAAAGAACTGAACATGAGGCAGAGGAGATAATAGAGCTTCTGAAAAATTATGACCATCCAAGCAAGGCAAATACTATACTAGAGGCCTTCAAGGTGCGTTTAGTTAGACTTTTGGGAAAAGCTTTTGGGAAAATGCAAAAGATTTTAAGTTAAAAGGAGTTTTCTAAAATGTAAATTGTGTTTGTCAAATTATAATTTGAAAATCCATTGTGAAGAATCTTTGAGCAAAATAGTGTTTTGAAGAGATTGTATTTGCAAAGGACTTTTGTGATTAAAAAAATGAAAAAATTTCGTCAAAAGAAAAATTAAAAAATTGATCGGTAAGGGCAGGCAACTGCCAACGATTGAAATCTGTCACCGACAGTTAATATTGGAGGTTGCAAAACCTCAACTAGCTCCAGAGATAACCGTCAAGGGCCACTTGGGTCGGGTGACCCTCAGTGAGGGCTGCCTGGTTGCACGACCTAAGGCAACCCTTCATGGAGGTAGTAGCAACCTAAATTTGGGTCACAACAAGGACACGGTGAACGCTCGCAAGTCATGTGGCCACGACACAAATTTGGGTCACACAACCTCGACAAGGGCTACCTATTCGTGCAACCACCGATGACCTAGATCTAGGTCTCCGCGAGGTCAATCTGGTCGCCACAATGGGACTCACGGTTGATCGTCGTGACTTGCCAAGGTCCCGCGACTAGCTAGTGACGATCACCAAGATAGCTGCAACCTCACGGGCCTTTCTCTAGTCCGTCACTAACCAACAATGCGCAATCATGACATGTGAACAGAGAAGAAGATGAACAGTAAACCATAGGGGCCTTCTGAAAATGCTAAGGCCCAAGGTACCTTGAGCTTTCAGCCTTTCCAAGGCTAACATTCCCTCAATACAAGTTTCAAAAATTTTATCGAATACTCAATATTTGGCTAAATGGGCTTTGGACACCCAAATCCCCTTCCCAAAGCAGATCACAAATGCACCAAAGTCATAAATCTTTTGGAAATATGGTAACTTAACTCACTACTCAAACGTCTATTTTTGAGAATATGAGGAAATTGGACCCAAAGGTTTTGGTTCTTGGTGTTCAACTAGCTAATCTTCTAGTACAATCAAATAAAAATCAAGTCTAAACAGAATGAAGATTCTCGGATGAGGAAAATCAATGAATACATAGAAGCTTGGGCGACAATTAGATTTCGGTGTCCACATGGATGGGTTCTTGAGTTTTCGTGATTTGCTAATGTGTTGAAAAAGAAAATATTGCACGAAACTCTTACCATGAGATTCTCAATTCCTTCGAGGGTATTAAAATGTATAGGGATTTAGGAGAATACTCTAGTGGATTAGCATGGAGAATGATTATTATTCGTTATCACTTGTTAACACTTCAAATCTCATACGAAAGATATGTATCAAATTAAAATATATTGCATCTTTTATAGTCATCACAACTTGAATCACTAGCCACTAATTATTCTTTCAACATTGCTCTCATTTCAATTACGTTTATAGCCTAAGAATATCACATCTCCACGTGAAGATTCGTGTACAATTTTCATATTCTAATTAACACCTCGAGTAAAGATCATTGATAACATTATTTCTAAATTAACCTTTCTAACACCATGGAATAATTAACTTTCATCCACCCAAGACATGATTCATTATATGACTATATTACAATTATGATCGTGCACTTCCAATCATAACACTAAGATAGCTTAAACCTAATTACTTGTGAACGGTTTGCAAAATATTTTATAAAAGAAATTACCAAAGGTTATTGATTTACGAAGTTGGTTTATAAGACGTACTCATTCTGATGAATTGGACCATTAAAAGTTAAATGTTTCAATTGGTGAACCTAACTTCAAAACCTGTATTAACTTTGCTTCGTAGCGTCCGAGAAGAATTTGAACCCTTCATTTATCTAATTGGAGGAAATTTTGTAGTTGAGCTGTCAATTCAGATCATTGTACGCTTTAGTTTGTTGGGTTCATTCTAGACCTTATTTAAACTGTGAAATTATGTGGTAATGATAGTTTAGGATATTACAAAATCGTGAGAATTCATAAAAGTCAATTTGGAATTATGATTTAATCAGGGTGAATTTCTAAAGTTTCATCTACGATGTTGGACCTAGTAGCAAATTGTTGTTTTTAGCGATGGGTTTTGGCCATCTACGGCCATCTTTTGGGTCAACTGTAAGGTTAGGGTCTTTTAGTACTTCAAAACAGCTTTCCAATTAGCTCACTTGAATCGGAGTCCGACAAAAAGATTGACATGACCAGATTTGGTGCACAAACTACCTGAATCAGTGGACAACAATGAAAGTTTTGCTAAGGAGGAGTTTTCGTCGGCAAATAGGAGTCGTTTGGTCTCCGACTGAGATTAGTTCAGTCGAGTCTAAGTTAAGGAAGTTACTTACTTGATTTTTTTTTATATCGTTTCGGCATTTAATCCATAGGATTTCGAGTTAGTTGACTCAGGAAACTTTAATTGTTTGGTTTTGCAACCTCAATTGAGTGATGCTTATCACTTTTTGATTTCATGAACTCATTTTTTGAAAACATCAGTAATTGAATATGTTGTGAGTTATGAAAAATGGATCACATGGTTTGATACTTCTTTGAAATGAAAGAACAAAAAGTGATGTCCAGAGGATATTTATTGGATAAAGACAGGTCATTACCCTTTTGTCAATTTGAAATAGCAAAGCATTTTTTAAATATAACTTGATATGATTAACTGTGAATGGTTAGCAAAACATTTTATTGAAAGAATTACTAGAGATTATTGATTTACGGATTCGCTTTATGAAATTTACTCGGTTTAATGAATTGAATCATAAAAGGTTATTTGGTTTGGTTAATGAACCTAAGTTTTGAGATAAATTTCGTATTTGATTTATGGGTTGTCGAAAGAAGAGTTATTAGTTTAACGCTCACTGTCACTTTATAATAAACCCATTGAGGGGCTTGTGGGTATACACACTATCCTCAAAATATAAAGCTCATAAAAATTGCAGTTTTTTGGGATCAAGCATTGGCCAATAAAAGTAGAGACCTAGCGAAGGGGTGAATCTTGTTGCCTTTGCCATAGTGCTTTAACCATAGTTGGATATTGAGTACTAAATTGCTCAATGGAATGGACATTGATGTATTGTTTGATATAGACAGATCAATAGAATGAACCATTGATGTTTGGTTTGATTATTGATTGAATGAGTATGGTTGATAGGTATAAAGCTTTGTTGAAATTAATAATTCATATTTTAGTTGGTACGTATATCATATCCTTGGTTTGGATTATTGAGTTTCCAATATTGCTTTATACATAGGACCATTGATGTTTGGTTTGATTATTGATTGAATGAGTATTGCTAATAGGTATAAAGCTTTGTTGAAATTAATAATTCATATTTTATTTGGTACGTATATCATATCCTTGGTTTGGATTATTGAGTTTCCAATATTGCTTTATATATATATACATAGTGAGTGCTTGATTTACTTAAAAAAGAAGCGTACTACCTACCGAGTTGTGGTTGCTAACTTCAATCATTTCAAATCTTTTTTAGGTTTCTCAACTAGCGGCAAGCAGGAAGAGAGTGCTTGCATCATCGGTAGGATTGTTTGATAGTGAGATTTTTATCATCCAAAAGCGACACGGATTCCAGTTGGATGAGAGCTTGAGATTCAGGCATGGAAACGACTTCCCTTTAGAAGCAGAAACAACCAAAAACACAAGTGTCTGTCTTCCAGCCCCACATTGCACATACAACAAAATAGGAGAGGCTTGCAGATGCCATTCTGATCGATCTGTCCTTAGCAGCAAGCCTGTCATGCATTGCAAACCAACAGATAAAGGGGTGCTTTGGTATACTAGGGCAGCACCAAAGCCATCTACACCGAGGCTCATTCCCCCATACGTCTCCACGCAGTACATCGCGCACTGCCAACTGCGGCAAGTTCGCCTCCAAGTCACTCTCACAGCACCAGAAGGATCAGGCTTGACGACACCATGGAGTCCAGCTTGGATCTCCACTGCCGCACTAGACCTGTCATGTGGCCAGCGTCAACGGCGTGCATGCAGAGGCAGGATTCTCTCCAAGAAGTCCTTTTCGGTGTTTTTTTCGCTTTCTGTATAGCAATATGTCGAAAACCCTTGAAAGTCCTCAGGTAAATCACGAGAGAGGGTGGTACACACATGGTGTCGGAGGGTGGAAATCTCAAGAAAAGAGAGGGCCACTGATATATTCCTGCCCTCATGCAAAAGATGCAGCAACTTTCCCGACCGAGAAAGTCCCATCATCATCCGTCCTTTTCTCCCCGCCTGCCCCACCATCGTCTCGAATTTACCAGCGCCTTTGAACCATAATAATTCACGAAGGCACTTGCTGATTATGCTTGGGGAACAGGAACGGAGGACGCCCATTTGGACTTCACACGGTTCAATGATTGAGTATCGCTCTATGTCCATGACGAGACGGGGAACCGAAACGCGCGACCTATAAGCTTTACATTGTTTCTACTTGTGGTTTGACTTGACATTGACTTGAAGGGAGCAAGAGGGGTCGATGAGATCAGGGTGAAATCATGGGAAATGGACAGGGGAGGCGAGGAAAAAGATGGAGAAAAATGGCGACGACGGAGGGAGGGAGAGGAGAGGAGGGAGACCAATCTCTGCTTCTTCTCGGGATTGAATCCCACTGTCTCTTTTGCACACCACGTCGGGGGGTCAAACAGCATCTCGTCTTTTCGTGGTCCTTCCTTTTTGTATTAAATAAATTTCTACTATCTTCTTTTTCGACAGAAATTGAAAAAATAAATAAATTATATAAACAGCATCTCTATCTTTGCAGCTTGCCCATTTTGTAAATTTGCATCTTTTCCCCCTCTCAGAGAATCCAATGCTATTCTCCCCCGCTCTCGACCGGTATATACCCAACTCCTTTTCATTATTATTTTTCTTTGGTGATAAAGTCGAATAATTCCGTTTATTCAAAGCCCAGATCCATACAGATTAATCGATTGTTTTAATGGGATATGCATGCTTACCCATTACGTATATTCCCCCACTGTACTACTTTATATATATATATATGTTCGATTTTGGTACACGTGGCAATGGACATTACATGCATGCACCTAGATACAGCTTTACGAGCGTGCTAGGGAGCCATTGCCTATATATAAATTTGAACACAAATCATGCTGAGTAAGCTAAGATTAATATTTAGAAAGAATTCATCACAAAACCCTAATTGATTTTCAGGGCTTGTCTTATTGCTCTGTAAACATCTATTAGTCTATGGTCCATCACATCTCTTACTATAATAATTTTGTAGATCCATCTTGGCACGATATTTAAAATTACTACTCGGCACGAAGAACTAATGCGTTTTCTCTTTGGCACTCTACCCGCACACACTCGGCGGATATGTAGAAGTGCCATAACAAATGTGACATGTAGTGAGACACGCATAAATATGTTTGAACGCAACCGGCCGATCACCGAATCTATCAAATGAAGTTCGAAGCGCAATAGAAAGGCCACCAATTAGAAGCATCTCAGCTGGACAACAATTGGGCAGTCGAATTTCGTGCGTTATCAACATTATTTAATCTCACTATAGTTTTCAAACCATCACGTAATTTTCATATCACTGGATCGTCCCATCATAGAGAAAGGACGGTTCTTTTTTCTTTTTTATAAGTGCTATCGAAAGCTGTCCACGGCTTAGTGCGGTCGGCCCACTTTAGCATTGGACCACCCAAAAACGTCAATGGAGATAAGATTGAAAATCGAGGGTCGTGAGTGGTTTGCATCAAAACTCGATTCTGCCTATAAATGGAAGCTCCATATGGCCATTGAAGAACTTCTTGTTTCTGCAGCAATTCTCGACGTCGGAACGAGTTGGTTCCCTTTCTAACCTAATCATTCCCACACCAGAATTGAAAAGCTTGTGATGATGGTTTTTTGCAATGATGGGATGCTAAAGGCCACCGCCTTTCATCGACAACTTAGATAATTTATTCGAAAAGAGTAATGCCGAGGTAAATTAAAGGATGCCATAATTTATTTATTTTTAGGTTTAAATATAACCGACGGCGCAGTTATATATCCATCTACAATCTATCACATAACTTAATTTATCGGTTCAGTGTACCGACTTTAGTACGTTTAGCTTAGCCTAACCCTTAGACGAGAGTTTTTTACGAGAATTATCAGGAAGTGAAGCATATATGTTGGGACAGGAATCACTGTCTAGAGTGAAAAGTCAACGGCCAATCTCCCATCTGGTCCCAAAAAAAAAGATGCAATCAATCTTCGTCTTTTGAAGCCTTGCACATGATAAAGGACCGGACCCCAAATATATGTTTGATCATGTGCCATGCATAGAATTTGGTGGAAGCATGACAACTTTATTACACAAAGAATAGCATTAAAAAGAATAAAGAGGAAAGCACCAAACTTCCAGACCCCTGCATAAGTCATTATCTTGTAGCGTCGCTTTCTGTTGATACAAAGAACCTAGGGTTTCCCGTCCATGCTGCGTTATTATATAGCAAGATTGTAAAAACAAGAATTACAGACCACCACAGACTAAAAATAAATGACATGTTATATAATATCACGACCATCTATGAGATGAGTTTATATATTAGGGATCTTGAGTTTTTGTTCCTTCCCTTTGGGAAGAAGATTTGGTAGCAAGAGACTGAAGATGATGATGGTGATGAACGACAAAATTTAGCATATAGTATGAAAGAACATAAAAAAGGAAAAGGAAGACCCAAAAAAAAAAAAAAAGAAGAAGAAGCTGATGTATTTAGAAAATCTTCCGAGCCTAAGCTTGCCATGGTTTTTGGGGCACTTGAGTTTGAGAAGAAGTGGTGCTCATGCAGTTTCCGAGACCGGCGATACTCAAAATGTCACTGTGAGATAGTGGCCTCAGACCCAAGAAATCTCTTGTCAACTCTTCGTTGTTCCCGCCGCCGCCGACATCTTGCCGCCGGGCAAGGAGGCCACCTTGGGTGGCGGCTTTCAAAGCCTCGTGCTGGTTATTACTACTGTCATTGTTAATGTCGTCACTATCTTTCTTGGAAGAGCTGCTGAGAATCCCACCAAAAGGATCCTCAAAGGAGGAAGCTCCCTCAAACCCACCACCACCAGGAGTCATCAGCATATCTTGTATGGCTCTGTTGCTCCCATATGGAGCCACCAATCCCTGCATATGCTGGTGATGGTGAAACCCAGCACTTGCCATCTCTTCGTGTGAGGACAAACTCAGCCTAAAGCCACCACTCCCACTGCCGCTGCTATTGATATTATTGTTTCTACCAGGATGTTGTTGATCAGGAGGAGTAGAGGATGTAGTATACAAGTGAGCTGGTTCTTCTTGTTGCTGCTGCTTCTGCTGGTGAGCCGCGCTGAGCGGGGATGAGAAGCTAGCGTTGCTCTTGCTCATGGTTGCACCCATCTGGGCCGCTTTTTGGAGGAGCGCAGTTGCAGACATGTTTGGGGAAGGTGAGGGTGTTGCTTGGGGGTAACTGGGGCCAAGGCTAGGGTTGTTAGGGCTAGGGTTTGGGTTCTGCTGAGTTGAGCGGTGGTGTTCATAGCTTTGGGCGAATTCTTGGTCTAGCCTTGTGGAGAAGATTGATGAGGACGAGGAGGAGAGGTCAATGGGTGGAGGTGGTGGACAAGCCAGCCATGGTGGGATTTGGTCTTGCCTCAGCCCAAAACTACTGATTTGTTGTTGCTGGTGCTGGTGCTGGTGGTGTTGTGGCTCTTCTTTCTTGAGAGTGAATGGGATGTTTTGGGTGTTGATGAATTGAGGTGGCAAGTTCATGTTTTGTGAAGCTGAGGAGAGGAGGAGTGGGTTGGGTACGGCCCTTGCACTCTCCTCTGCCAATGCATCACAGAAGGCTCTGTGGGTTATGAAGCTGTCCCTCCTGTGGAAAAAAAAAACACCCAAGACAAATTTGATTAAGGAAACAATTTTTACGAGAAAAACAAAACCAGAACTAGCCAAAAAGTGCTCGTAGTGTGGCGAGGAGGAGGAGGAGGAGGAGAATGAAGAAGTATCGTATGCATTTGACTTTATCTCTCTCTCTCTCTCTCTCTCTCTCTCTCTCTCTATCCCGCCCCCCCCCAACCTTTCTTCCTCCTTTTGCTTCCTGTATAAACCACTACTTTTTCCTTCACGCTTTCCCACTTCTATTCTAGGAGCTAACAAACAGATAGTCCAGAGTCCACAAGCTGGTGCATTAAAAATTTCCCCACACAGATCACCAATCCCCTCTCTCTGTCTATGTTAGTTCAAGGGAATGTACAAAATCTGTCCAATTTAATGCATCAGACAAAAAAATGAGATGGGTCTCAGCAGATGGAATTTTGGGGCTATTCAATTCCTTTCCTTTCCAAATCAGCATAAGTGAAGGATGCATATAGCATTGACCACTGCGCATTAATGGAGGTCCCGAAGGGAGAAAAAGATAATGATTTTGGTTTTGGGTTTGATATATTTACCTTGAGAAAAGAGTTCCACAGTCACATCTGTACTCTCTGGTGCCACAGATCTTGGAGTGAGCCTTCCAATCTGATTGAACCGCATACCTCTTTGAGCATTTCTCACACTTCCACTTCTTCTCACCATGTTTTCTACAAAAGTGCTTCTTGATCCCAGTCAAGTCCCCAAGAGCCCTTGACGGGTCATGGTGAACACAGCTCGGCTCAGGGCACACATACACCTTCTTCCTAATGACCTCCTTGTTTGCTCTCTGCTTGAGCTTCCATGGGAGGTTGTGCCCTCTTCTGTGGAGCTGTAGGTTCTGATCTCTCTGAAACCCTTTGTTGCAGATCTCACAGACAAACCTGTTTGTGGCCATCAGAGTCTTGGGAGATAGAGCTATCACTTCTGCATCTGGGTCTGATTCATACGCCAAGAAAAAAGCATCAGTACAAGTGTACGGCCCCAAGATAAAGAAAATAAAACCGAAGGAGAGCAATAATTGAGAAAATATTACAAAAAGAAGTGAGAATTTCGATTCAAGTTTTACCTGGGTTGCCGGGCAGGTTTCTCTTTTTCTTCAGAGGAGGCTGAGGAGTGATCTGAGTTGTTGAAGGTTGAGGTGGAGCAAAGTTATATTGTTGATGAGAATAATTATTGATAGGACCAGATAATTCAGTGGGTCTGTTGCCTGAAGAAGCACTGGTGGCGTCGCCAGAAGCAGCCGAAGTCAAATTGGACATGTTGTCTTCAACACCTGATTGCTGTGGCTTTTGCTGAAATATCAAGCCCTTCATCATCTTCTTCTCTCAGGCATGCAGTGATTCTTGAAACCCTGAGGTTTCACTGCTCTCGGTCATGGATGGTGATGATGGTTATGGCGTTGCTTCTTTTTCCATAATGAAAGGAAAAGCAAAAAACGAGGTATATATGAGATTCTGAAAAAAAACTGATTAATTCCAGGTCTTTTCCAGTCTCTACATGCAGTAAAAGCTAGCTTGTACTAAATAATGAAGATGGAGTTAGCGAAAGGGAAGAAAACAAATAATAAGGACATAACATTCTTTTTTCGATTTAAGTGCAAGCAAGGCTGGCTATGGTATGCTCTCTTGATTCTCAGACGATAATACATACACAGAAGCTCACATCTGCGATGGACTTTTTCCTTCTCTCTTTGTTTGGCATCAACCTAAGAGACAATCTTTTGTTTTTCAGCACAAAAATAAGAAGAAACAAAAGGAGTAGATGGGGAGGGAGAGAGAAAGAGAGAGAGAGAGAGAGAGAGAACTGGAACTGAACAAGAACAAAAGAGCTACCTCTGGTTCATTAGCTACTTTTTCTCTCCTCCATGTCTCAATAAACACACGCTCTTGCTAATACCAAGAAAATCCAACCATAGCCATACACAGATGTGAACAAAAAAGTATACTATAAGTATAAGACCCAAAGACCCAAGTTTCTTCCTGAACTCACACGAGAGAGAGAGAGAGAGAGAGAGAGATGTGGAGGAGAGAGAGGATACCTCTCAACGAAAATGCCACAGAACCCAAAGGAACCCTACAGCTTGAAGAACTGACGTTGCACTTTCTGTCTTTTCCTTTGTTCTCTTCCTCTCCACCCTCCCGAGAGAGAGAGAGAGAGAGAGAGAGCAAGCAAATCTTTTACTTTGTTTAATAGTATTGCACATACTTTGCCTCTATTCTTTTTCAATAGGTGTTAAAAAAAAAATTCTGGTGAGAACTTTTTTGTGCATCCATCTAGTGCACCTTTTCTTCCCTCATAAAGTAAGTATTAAAAAGGAAGCCCCATCGGATGAAGGTGACTCTAAACTCCATGCAATTATGCCCAGATGGCAAGATCGATTTGTATAATTTGATTCACGAAGAAATGCCCAGATATTCATCAAAAGTTGCATTTGATTGATTTATTAAGTGTTAATATGATCGTTCACATTGTTTATTTTATCATTTTATTTTAATAAGAGAGAAATGAAGGGAAGGTTTTGTGCATACTTGAAATCATGGGTTTAGTCAGCTTTTCACAGCTTTATGCACTTATGGCGACATGATTGCCATATCAATCGAGCTCTACTAGGTTTACTTGGGTTTGAAATATAAGCCATGCCACCCCTTTTTAATACATACACTTTTTTTTTGCAAGTATCTCAAGTCGTTTCCTTCGTTATCTCTCATTTCGCTATCGTTTTCCCTTTTCTATTAGAACGCGGCTGGAATTTCTGTCAGCATTATTGCATGGTGTGTCATGAATAGTGATTAACGAGAATCAAGGTCTTAACGACCTAGCTAAACTACATATTCCCCCTATTTATTGACGCGTCGCCTTAGTCGCCCATTTCATGATTTTCACTTGCCCATCAAGGCACATGTTCGTGAAAAAGTACCGAGCTGAGGAAAAAAACATGGCAATTTCCATGCTCCTGTTATAACTTTGTTTAAATGCGACAGGGATAAAATAAAAAACATCAATTTTTGCGCCTTCCAAGGAGACTAAAATGCTTCGTGAACAAGCCATAAAATAGAAAGATACAAGAATAAGATGCCGATACGATCCGCCATACGCTTGCTTCAATTCATTGTCAATATATTGCGTCCCAGAAAGACACAGACCTTGACCTCGTCATGGTATCTCTGCGTTCAAAAGTACACACACCGGTCTTCACACGCGGTGCTGGTACAGTTTCATTGACTTTTAGGGCTTGAAATATGGCTGCTGATTGACTTGTCAGCTGTGAATAATCATCCGGATTAATATCACAAAAAGCCACAAATTGATATTCATGTGAAAAATTTATCTTACATTAATTTTCATTAAATTTTAATGTCAAATTACTGGATTGAATGACTCATGGCAATTAACGAGTGTACCAGTTTAGATGTCGTTTGTCATAGATGTATCGATTTGTAATTTTTCGTGATATTAATCTAATTTAACGAAAACTAATAGAGGATAAATTTATTGTAAATGTATCAGTTTAGAGTTTTCGATAAGTTAATTTATCACAGATGTACCAGTTATGGGTTTTTCATTGTATTAACTCTTCATCTTATCTTTGCGACTTTGAAAATGAATTTGATGACTAAATCCAATAGTTAGCCAAATCTTTGAAACTGGATACACGAGAAAATATTTCGATGAATTTTTAGTTCTAGAAACAAAAGAATTTAATGCTTCAAAGGTCATCAAGACGAAATGAGATTAGGGTTTTGGGGACCATTTTGGTTAATTATATCTTAGCAATAATTAACGATTTGGTACACGCATACACTTGTCTCCAGTGAGAGATTTTATATGCTGCATGAAATAAAGAATCGTAATTAGTTGGTGTGGAGCTGCATTGTCTCTCTGTTCGCTCAGGTTTCCGATGAGCTCGTGTTCCCTCGCAAAAATAGGAGAGGGATAAAATAGTGATTAATTAAAGAATCACTAAAACTTTTGTCATCTTCTTGTTTTATTCTTCAATGATTTATTACTTTATGAAATGGGATCTGGGTAGACCCGAATTTCCATATGCTCTCTCCCTCCAGCTCATCCTTGGCATTAAAAAATTTGGAAGATGGGTTTTGAAAGAAAGGGTCTAAAAAAAACAGCATTAATTGATCGAGAGACGAGGAAATTAATCTAAAAGAAAAGGGGATTAAGAATAATGATAATAAATTAAGGGTTGGAAAGCAACCCATGATTCTACAGTGTTTACAATCCTTTATATACAAGGCACTAAAACTTGTTTTTGGTGCTAAAGACAAAGTGGGTGAAAGTCGTTTGTAAAATATGCGGTGGTATGGACAATCGTGCGTGCGGAGCAATCGCACCAACGACCCTCTTCGTGCTCTCTATTGATCGTATAAATAAGAGATATGTTGAATCTGCTAAGATTATCTCCATATTTATTATTTTGAATGGTGGGTTTTTGATCAAATGCGATCTTCTTATAACTAGCTTCGATCTATAAGTAACTTGTGAGTTGGTTCAAAGATTGAAGAACGTGTTTGGTGTTATAAAGCGCATGATAGGGATCAAGTTCTCCATGTTCCCAAATTCAAAGAATCGATACGGTTTACTAGATGATCGTGTTATCTAATAGTTCGAACTATTTGGAGGACAGTCGATTTTACCATCTTTGTCGATGTAAATGATCTATACACGGACTTTAGTGTGGGTGAGAAGTGAGAATTACATATGAATGCATTTAGAATTAGGTTGTCTCAAACCTCATCCAACTCACATGTTGCAAAGTAGAAATGTTTGGTGCTAAATCTCCTTTGACGTCCTCATGATTCCAAAAGAAAGTAGCTTGGACTTATTCCACATAGGTATCGAAGCTACCCACGTGGGAGATTCCCTAATAGTTTTTTTCATTATTATTCTATATATCTACCCAAGTAATGTTCCTCAGCAATTTAGGGTTTTTCGATCGAGTGAATCATGGATGAGACACGCATGTGATATTTTCCGGTTTTAAGGAATTTCATATTTTCATAGGTAAGCAACAAGCTGATGTCTATAGATCCTTAGTTGGCGAATCAATGTCGACGTTCATTACAAGTAATAAACAATTCTCGAGATGTCATTGAGATGACTATTTGCAAATCACATGAATTTTCACTATGGGCGAATCATATTGTTTCTAAACACAAAAATTGTCAATGATGATCAATCAATATCATCACTTCAACAGCCCAAATAACTTTTCTCGATCAATATCCTCACGACATTACAATCTAACTCCGACACATTGCTTATGGTAATCTCTTCCAAGTATTTAGTACCCTTATTTGGGAGGCTGAATTTGGTGCATCTAAGCTATGAAAAGATGGTGAACGTTAGGGAAATAAGCATCCACATTATGTACATACATACATACATACATACATACATATATATATATATATATATGAAGAGTGTATGTGTGGTGCTAGGGTTAGGGTTTCCATCGGATGAAGACATGCGATGACCATTCTTTTTGTATTTATTGATTTCTTATGACATTATGCAGAAGTTGGCGATGCGCGTGAGTGGGTAGGCCTGAGTCTTCGACCAACCATGCAAAGTTGTAGGCAGTCCACAGAACTGAAAGCCCCACTCTCGCCACTTTATTCATAGGCTCTGCTCGTTCTTGGGATAGAGCTCTGTCCTCATCTACACATCTACATTTATATATATATAACTCGCATTTTTATATAAACCCATTTACATGATACGAACTCGAAGAAAAGAAAATTATTGATTCGCTTCGCTGTTTTTAGCCTTTCTTCTAGTTCTGGTCAAGAGGGTATTTCGGGTCAACGATAGGATTTCAGACAAGAACTTCGAGAAGGAAAACTCATCATGCATGAGCATGACAAGATACGCGAGAGCGTGACAAGAAGGGCTGAAAACCTAGTCAAGATCTCGCTGTACATGTCACACACTAATTACATGGAAAAATCACAGGCTGATCAGGCGATTAAAATACTGGGGATGACCTAAAATTTGCATGACTCCGGTGGAAATAAATGATAGGAGCGAAATCTCTACACGTGCTCCGGCCTAAGAGATTTTGCAAAAGACTCGGGTACGCTTTGACTTCTCACAGGCCTAGGCAGCGCTGCGAGATTAGGATTGCATAAAAGGAATTGGATGTCACGAATGTTATGAAAATTCCAAATTTGGACTCTTTTGTAGAACTTAACCACTAGAGAATGATCTTGTCGCAATCAAGAACCCTAATTTTCTCCCGTTGATTGTTTCTCTCTTTCTAACCGGGGGGGCAACGTGTCACGACTTTTGTGACCACGTCTTTGAGAAAAAACAAGTTAATAACATTCGCCACGCGTCAAGGTTATAGGACTATATGACATCGACAGACATAAGATAACTTAGCAAACTAGTTCAAACTTTTCATAGGTCAAAAAATAAAACATTCAATCTTTCTTTTTTGTAAAAATAGAACAAGGTGCAACTTCAATTTCACTAAAACCACGTATTACTTTAACAGCTGATAAACAAACTTTTGTGTGTATCAGTATCAATTTTGCAATACAGAACTAGATTTTGTAATGCTAACTTGTTTTCCTATATGGATGGACAAAACAGAAGTGAATACACCGACATGGACTCGAGTCCTTGACCTACTAGGTTTGGACATATTGCGATAAGACACAATCTTTTCAAGCTAAAACAGTATGTACTCGTTTCGAGGTTTGAGTATTTCCATCGAGTCCGTTCGATATGAGTGCCCGGTTCGATGCCCAGTTAAGATGGGTTAATCACTTTCCGAATGATGAAGAGGGGGATGAGTCAACAAAAGGTGGAGGGAGGGGAAGAGAGATTCCTGGAAATCGGGGGAAGGGTACGATCCGCACCAGCAAGCAATTAGGGAAAGCCAGTTTTGGTGAAAGCTTTTTTGACAGAGAGAAAGAAGAGAGAGGGAGCAAAAGGAATGATTTTTTTTTTTTTTTTTTTACGAAATTTTTGACAGAGAGGGGGGTTGGTTGGTTGGTTGGTGATTCTCTCTGTTCGTGCCATAGCGATGCAAAAAGAGAGAGGAGGGATCACGGGCGGTGGGATGAGGGGAAAGGTGGTGGGGGCTCCCCAGGATTGGAAATGATATGAAAGTGGTACGACAGAATCACATGATGAGCCAGCCGCTCCCGCTTCGTACTCCGCGCCCGCCCCCTCACCACCCCCACCCCCTTAACATCGCCCACCTAAATTTCCCGCCTCGACTTTTCCTCCCAAGGAATATACCGGGCGGTTGTTAAAACATGTTTCGCTCGATACAAATAAGATTCTTGAGAAAAATGAATACGTGGGTAATCAATGCATCGAAAACAGTAAAATCCCTTTGATTGGTTGTTGAATTTCAAATTAATACATCTATTAACAACCCTAAATTAATATATTATGATAAATTTTGAATTGATATTATATGCACACTCATTATCTGTCATATGTCGCCCAATTCAACAATTTAACAGTTAAGTATATTAATTGGAATTTTGGGTAGTCAAAATATTAATTTTTGGCAAATTTATCGGAAATTTTTTTTTCATTTTGAGATTTGTTGTGATAGGATGGGTTGTTCGGCCGGCATGTTAACGAAACTCCTTTTAATTTTCGTGAAAATTGAAAAAGAATTTTTGTTCTTTCGTCATCCACCAACGGCACGGATTGCTTACCATCGTCTTCCCCCCCTACGAACGAATGACGACGGCATCTCACCCGACGCAGGGCGGTGCTTCCCCAACCCACCATGAAAGCGACCCGTGGGCAAAGGACTCGTACTTGACCTAACGTGGGCCACGTGGCTCCCCGCCATTGGCCATGCCTCGTCCGTCGCCATGCATAACGAGAGCCGGCCATCTTTTTTTGACCCCTTTTGGACTTATTAGGGGAAAAGGAGGAAGGCAACATTGTTTTCGAAAGCAAAGCTCAATCATGAGACTAATCTCATCCTGCTTGCGCTTGCCATTTCAATGGGACTATAATAACTTTGACCTAATGTATAATATGATTTCTGAGCTTTAAATTTATTTAATATGATTTCAAAATTTTAGCTTAGCGTGCAATGGCGTACAATGGAGTGCAATGTTCCTCGGATTGTACAAAAATAATTAATGCCGTGTTTGGATTAAGTCGTACATCGAATCAAAATTCAAAGATCACTTTGTCATTTATCCTAAAAAATGTCAACTTTAGATCTAATCTTAATTTTGTCCCGAAGTTTAGGACTGGACCAAACTAATTCCACATTTTATTTTTTTTTGTGACCGAGGATCCGCCGAAACCTGCCCTTGTCAACTCACGCCAACTTAAGGTCTCATGAGCCTCTGCGGTAGAGTCCCAATAGCGATTATACCTCAAGAGAAACTAGTCCAGCAACCCACCGCCGGGGCTCCCGTTTTAATCGCTAACAACGTAGGGTTTCGAACCCTTGACATCTTTCGTTATATGAGAAATTTCAACCAACTACGTTACCCACAGGTGGGTTAGTCCCACATTTTTTTTTTTTTTTTTTGGGGATTGGAGGAACTATCGGCAGCTGACGGCCGCGATGTAAACCCTCAGGTGACGCTAGCACAGGACCTACCACCACAGCGTCACACTTAAGAATTCCTAATGACAATTCAAACTTCTCCCATTTTTGAGGGGGAGAGAGCACAAAGCCAACGCTGCTGCTATGGGCAATGGTGTCCCACACTTTCTTTGTCTAAAAGAAAACCCCAAATTTAGGTCTAGTGCAATCTCAAACTTTTTTTTTTTTAAGAGGAAAATCATCAAATTTTTACCCTCATTAGCCCTCCATCCAAAAATCACTGCTAATCATCCATAATTTTCATATCCTAGAGCAATTTCATTTTGGAGAAAATTTTACATGTCACCTTGTTAATGTGAATTTGTTATCAATGTGGAAATGTCACGTCAACTTGGGAGTGGATCATGATGATAGACTTAAAAATATATTAAAAGTTGGTTATTTTTTTTAGATAAAATAAAATTCAAGGTAGAGGTAGATTTGACACTGAACCTAGAATTTGGAATTTTTTTTAAGACAAAAGAAAGTTCGAAACAGATTTACAACTTAATCTAATGTTTATGATTTTTTTCAAAACAAAAAAAGTTCATGACAGAATTAAGATTAGATCTAATATTGGTGATTTTTTTAAGTAATTAGGCCTTTCGTGTTGACACCCTTTCTCCTCGATAAATAATTGCATGTATATGCATGCATGCACCTCAAATGTTTCAATGGTTCAATTCGGTCGGACTCAGCAACTTTTAATAATCGATATGACGTGCTCGTGAGTGTGTATGCAAACGTATCAGGTGCATATAATGGTTGGTTCAAATGCGATGCCATTCTATCTCATTTTGTCTGTACTTTATATGTTAGGTAGAATCAATTTCGGGAGGAAAAAGGATGCGCTAACGTCGATCCGACACCCTCTGAAAACGAGTCATGTAACCTCACTTGGGCACCTCTTTTTTCAAGGTGATGGTTCAGATACAATGTCGTTTCCATCACATTCCATCTCTAATTTGTATTCTGCCTGGTGACGATTTAGGGAGGAAAAAGGATGCACTTCCTATTCGTATACAGTACGACGTACATCAGTCAAAAGAATTGTTTTACTTGAAAGAACCAAGATTTTTTTCCTCGATTAAAGATATGATTACACTTTAGCGATATGATTTGTCCGATTCAAAATGTCATGAGACTCACCAACTAAATCCCAGCCCGTCATCTCAAAGCATTTGCAAGATGGGATCGTAGACCCATCACCCACTTGAAATAAGAAATCAGTTTGATTCCGTCCGATGTGGTGAAGGTAGCATGGCTTCTCGAATCGTATGGTGGTGCATTGGCATAATTCCCTCAAAAGAAGGGAAGGAGGAGAGAATTTTCTAATCCTGCCGTGGCCAATGGTTTCGTTGTCATAAGAGGCGGCAGATTTCCTTCTTCTAACGCCTGTGGTCGTCTTACTTTTTAAGCAAATTCACAAGACTGCCGAGTGTTCTGAAGCACTCTGGGGTGTGACCCACTTGAAAATGAAGCTATTTCATTCGATGGGTCAAAGCTCATCAGCGGGAGATACGTATGAAGCAAGGCATTCTTGAGTGTGCAGACTCTTCTCTCTCTCTCTCTCTCTCTCTCTAGATTTAGTCATGCATTAAGCAGTTTTTGTTTAATATTTCTTACCTGGCCATGAAAGGGACAACAATGCTTCTTGTAATCTCCTCTCTCTTCTCTTGCTTTCCGAGTCCACATCCTTTCGCTGCCTTAGGCCCTTATAAGAAACGATTCCGGCCCTACTTTCTAAACTCCGAATCAAAGAAATCAGCGGAAGGTCTGATCTTGTCTCTCTCTCTCGCTCTTTCTCTCGACAAGAAGTTAGGTGACTCCGAGGTTATGTCAAATTAGCAGTTTGGCGAATGCTTGATTAGCTTTTTACATAGACAGAGTCCTAATTGCTTACCGGTGCTCGGCCAATCGAGGCAGCAGCTAATTGAGGCGGCGCACGGCTGCCGTGCACACGTAAAACTCACAATAACAGACTGCGGCTAAAGAGACCATTTTTCTTTTTTTTCTGTGGCTTAGAAAGAGGAATTAATTGATTTTCTTTTCAATGATGTTGATTTCTTGATTCCTTTCGTGGGTGATTGGGCAAATCCTTGCATGGTTGAAAATCAAGGCAGGAAAGAATTATGGTAACAGGACATGTGAACCACAAGAGACTAGATGCGGACGGTGGATGTGGACCCTGAAATCTTCCCTCCCGTGCTGTCTGTCTGAACTGGTACAAACTGGGGGAGATAATATTCAAGGGGCCAGAATGAATAAATCCTGGTCGGACTAGAAAATTGCCAAGTTCTCTTGCTTCAATCGGTGACGCCGCTCTTCTTTCAGAAGCAATGATTTCTAATCAATCGATCATTTACATCAGACCACGAACATAATCGCCCTCACTCGATGGAAAAAAGTATAAGGAAAAGTGGTCGGTGCATTTGCAGAACAAATATGTAATTAACAACAGAGGGCGAGAGTGTATTGTCAAAGAAAAACCATACACAAGGCAGATAGACAGTATCGCACGGGCCCTAGAGCTCCATGCTCAGTTTGGAAGAATCGACTCAACCACGGCAGGACAAAAGAACAAAATGCTACTGCTGCTTGCACTCAGGAGGGCGCTCGCCTTGCTCTGTCCTCCCACCCTGTGCTCGGCCACTCTTCTGCAGTTCAGATAAGGATGGGAGGTTCAAATTTAGCCAAGCTAATTATCCAACACTGTATCTTCTCAACATTTCATTCGAGAAAAGATTGGTGACGCATTCATCTCACCTTGGATCCAGCTGATGACTGCTACCACAAAATCACCAATAATAATTAATTAGCATCTCCACCACGAAAAACCCACCAATCACAAGTGTAGAAATTCAAGTAAAAACAGTTATTACCTTCTTCTTGCTCTTGCTTTGCTCCTCTTCTTCATCATCTTCCTCATCGTCCTCGTCATCTTCCTCATCCTCCTCGTCATCTTCCCCTTCATCATCTTCGTCTTCCTCACCCTCTTCTTCTTCCTCACCCTCTATGTCACCAATATCATCATCTTGAGCAGCCTCACCCGTAAACCACGACACAGCATGAGGAATTATCTTATCGCGGATGGTGGAGCTGCATTATGAATAATAGCTTGAATTGTGCAAAAGAACAACAGTCAAGGCTTTAAATCATGTTGTCCCAGTGGTAACATATGCTTTCCTCAAAAAGCAGGCAACTCCTCACACAGATAACCACAGTATTGCCATGTTTATTACACAGGAAATTACCCAACACAAACATCAACAAATACACCACCTTTTGACTATAGCATTAGTCTCTAGAAATTAATAAGTAGCTTACAGGACAAACAAGAGATGGCGCTGGGTTAGTGATGATCTGAAACCCACCTTTTGGAGAGAACTCAAACCAAGACACTAAAACCTGCTGACTACTTTGCTCCCTCCAATAGTCCCAAAGACTACATCCCGCTTTAAAACTACCTCAAGTAAAATTCTCTTTGCTCGACAAGTCAGGGAAATGGTAACAAGCAGGCCAAGAAAATCCTATTGAAAATCAATGATGGAGGGTCAACCTTAATCAAGAAAGAAGAGATCATTGACTTACCCCATGTCATAATCCTGTTCCATTAAATTCTGCAATTCCTCTGCCTGTTTGAAACCAATATAAAGAGATTAAAAGACTTCACTAGAGCAAAGCGTAATTCATTGCAACACTACTAGCGACATCATACCGTATCTTCATCTAATTCATCATCTTCATCATCATCTGGAATCTCTGGAGGATTGAAAAAATTAAAGAAGCTTTCGCATTTTTCAATTTTGGTAATGGGTTTGGCGTTTTTTGAACCCTTTCGCGGCTTCTTCTTCAGCAGCTTCTCAGTCAAGCATTTCCCTGGATACCACTCAATCTCCGTCCTGAGAGTTGCACCACAAAGCATGAGCTATGGGAACCAAAGCTGCCTAAACAAAATATACGAGTAAAGCAACTTACCCAATAGCTTTCTCAAGAATAGGTTCATCATCATCATCGATCATGTGATATGTCTTCGTAAGCACCGAGTTCTTGAAGTATGGGTTAGCATCAAAGAAGAACTCGAGCTTAAAGCCCTTAGGTTTATCGATCTTAGAACACTTAATATCTTTTAAATACTTCAGAGCCCCCTCATCCCGATCAGAGATCTAAGCAAAGAAATGGAAAATAATCAGCCACAATTAGTTCTACCAGAGAAAACAAAAGTATGGTTCTGCATTCACTACCTCTTCTGCCAGAATTTCATTGGTCTTCATTGCAGTGAGCCAGAAGTTTGGCACACCTTTCTCTGCATTAAAATTTCAATAAGGAAAAAGAACACTCTGAGAAAAGTTCAGGACACAACAGATACCCTCATAAAGACCACCTTCAGCGGATTTGTCCTCTTCTTCCACTGCAGAAGCTTCCTTTACTACTCCATCAACTTCAACAATTCCATTGACAATTTCATATCTCTAAGTGCCAAAAAACAAAAGTGTATTAGCAGACACCAGAGAAGTCTAAACATCTAGAAGAATGGATTGCAATACCACCATTCAGATAAACATTTCCATCACTATGTGCCACAAGCTTCATCTTTGTCATGGAATATCACAAGTGAGAACAAATAATGCAGACCTTTGTATATAGGGGTTCGTACAACTTCTGGTATTTAGCTTCCAATGCTGCCCTCTCCTCAAAAAATTTAGCCTCCATCTCATCATGATGGCTCTGAAAATCACCAGTCACCAGCGTCAAAAACTTCCTTTCTACATGTTATGGGAAACTGTAAATTTCTTGACATGAATACACATTCTTGGGATTGGGGTATATGTACCACTATCAACCTGGTTAAGGGTATTGCCAGGGGCTTGAATAGACAAAAGGGAAATGTGTGTGTCCTTATCAGAAATAAGAACACACACGTATCCTCAGGAATTACACACTCCCTAGTTCTAGCAGTTACTGTGATAACTTTAATGCAAATCAACATATTCCATTGAACAAAAAATTAACTGGGAACATGCAAGTAAAGAGCTCCTCCTCTATACCAGCCAAATAAGACAGTCAACGAAACAACACATACAACTGTTCAACTGGCATTAGCCAAAATCAACTCACACGCATGCGTATACGAATAGGCATATATTGCCATGAAACCTACACGACTGTATAAAAACGGAATGACCATGAATTATGTGGTATTTAAAACACATCCAAGTACAAGAAACCTGAATTTCTTTTAGAGCCTCCACGCGCTTCCTAACATTAGGGGAAAGACTCTCTAGCACATCTGAATGCTGCCCAGCCAAGCTCTGCAACTTGTTCTGTAGAAATTGTAATAGAAAAAGGAAAACTGTAACTAAAAGGAACAGCCGCAGGCAAAATAATGCAATTGAAACTCTGTAAAACACAACAAAACTCATGTTCTTATGCAACAAGTCTGTTCTGTTGGGAAGCTACATAGCAATTAATTCCCTAAGCAAGTACACAAAGTTACATGAGGACAATCAGCTAACTCATCACATAATATCTCGTCTCCTTTTCAAAAGAAGGCATTTTTTTACATGCTTCCCAGAGATTCCAACTCACAACCGACAAATTACTTCAGGAAAAAGTTCCACAATACCTTGAGTGCATTGACGAGACCTTTGCGATCTTCTGCGCTTAGAGCTACAAACGCCAAAAAGAGGAAGGAATAAATAGGATTTCAAGCAATTGCTCATTAAGTGTGTGTGCACCCAAAAAAAAAAAAAAAAAAGACCACATTCAACTAAATTACATGCAAAACGCAAGTCAGTTTCGCCAATACATTGACGAAGCAATCACCAAAAAAGACCGGTCGAACATTAAAATCCAATTCAGAGATGCACGACCCAAAAAGAACTTATTTTGGATAAAGAAAAGAGCAGAACTGCTCCGTCACTGATCATTCTAGCCTTCCATGTTCCATCAAACTAAATTCAATAACACCTAGACCTTCCCAACGTAATCCGTCTGAGAACATAACAGGACGAGGCTGGATACGATTGAAACACGCAACAGCAGATAATACACCCAGAAGGACACGCTCGCGCACAAAACAGAGAAAGGCCGGACCCAATGACAAGCAGCCACGCAAAAAAAAAAAAAAAAAAAAAGAATAGATAAACTGTCGCCAGCCATTTCGGTACGGCGGGGCGGTCCCGATTCGCACGACGCCGCGAAATTCACCGACCGAGGAGGCAATCAAAGGCAGCCGTCCCGGTCGGACGCGCGCGCGTTTCTCCCGTCCGATCGGCTCGCGAACATCGCGCGCGGGAAATGAGGGGGGTAAAGAGGAGGAGGAGGAGGAGGTCGAGAGGAATAGTCACCGGCGGCGGCGGCGGGGAGATCGGAGCGGAGCTCGGAGAGGTCGAAGCCTCCGGCGGCGTCGGTATCCTTGCTCATGATGAGGCGCGCTGCTCGATCGATCGGCGGGCGGGCGGCGGGAAGCGGAGGAGATCGGAGAGGGGAGGGGGGAGAGAAATTGGAGAGAAACCCTAGGAAAAGGAGGGAAAGTTTTTGCGGGGCAGAGGAGGGAAAATAAACGATGTTGATGATGAAAGAGAGAGAGAGAGAGAGAGAGAGCGAGAGAGCGCGTGGGCGCGTGGCGGTGGCTTCGTCCGTTTCTTTTTTATAAATTAAGAAATAATTTTTGTTGATTGATAAGCTCGAGAATAATACTATGAAACCATCGATTCTAAGGAGTTTGCATTTATTGATGTACGGATTTCTCTCGTATTATGCCTACGGTTCGATTGCATTTATTGTGCTTAATAAGTAGATCGAAAATATTTTTTTGACAGGACGCAAAAAAAAAAAAAAAAAAAAAAAAAAGAGTTTGTCGTTTTTAAGATGATGGTATTGGGAATTGTTAATGTTGAACTACGGTCTAATATGGGTTGAGATAAAATGAAACGCAGTGTGTCTTTGCATTATACTATTGAGAAAAAATTCGGAAAATCTTTTGTGATCCTGTCACGTGCATTGAATTATGTGAGATTAATTGCATTTATATTTTGTCAAGTTTGTGCATAAATAAGGTTCGTAACTTGTACCTGATCAATCAAATGAAGAAATATAATCTTAAAATATAGTTGAATGATTAGAGGATGATGAGTCCTATTTATAACCATGGCGAGTCTCATTCAATCGATGAGCATGTAGCATGTGAATGATACTTTCTTGAAAATCTCAATTGAATATAACCTATTGAAAATGTCATGTTTTTAATTAATTTAAGAATGCTATTTTTCGGAGGGGAAAAAAACTTCTAATACCCACTGTTTTAATAGTGGTTACATGTTATAGACACTGTCTACATGCAGTGAACATTAATGTGATCGATGTTCGTGTTTGTAATCCAACGTTTAGATTCCCGTAGCTAAATTGGAGGAAAACACCACTCTTTAAAAATAAATTTTTGCATATGTTTGCGAATATACTATCAAAAGGCTTAAATTTTACTTACAGTCATACTAAAACCTTTTTTTCGGATCATTAAAACCCTGACAAGTGGTCACCCTGGCTTTAGTCTAGTCTGAGGCGCCGTCGCCACATGAACTATGTTGCTTCCGGAACTCTAAAAGTTGCCAAAAAGATGACTTGTTATCATGGAGGTCCAATTTTTTTAAGAAATTTAAACCCTGACAAGTAGTTACCCTGAAATATGAGTTGCACTGGATCACGACGCATACAAATCCCATGCTTGTCGAGCCCACCAATGAATAAATATTGAACTTGACTATAAAGCTACGTCAGATTCTTTGTTAACTATGTTTGAAACTGCTATTG
Organism: Eucalyptus decipiens; assembly: GCA_014182575.1. Lineage (NCBI taxonomy): Eukaryota > Viridiplantae > Streptophyta > Magnoliopsida > Myrtales > Myrtaceae > Eucalyptus > Eucalyptus decipiens. The sequence continues at coordinate 33,205,393 of CM024618.1, read as the reverse complement.
TCCACGCAAGCCACCACGTCGGATGAAATTGTGATAGATTTTCGGGTCATCAGCACAAGTTTAGGATGTCGATGATATGAAAAAAAAAATTGGGATATTAGTATTATACTAAGTAAAGTTTAGGCTTTTTGGTGGAATTTTCCCAAGTCTCTTAGGATAGTACATTTTTAGGGTGTTGATGATATGAAAAAAAATTCAGGATATTGGTATCATACTGAATAAAGTTTAGACTTTTCGGTGGAATTTTCCCAAGCCTCTTGGGATCCATGTCAACTCCATATGTCTATTATTGTCCTTGCAAGTTGTCATGTAGGATTTTTAATGGGATAAAATTACGTCCGAAGGTAATTATGAGCCATTGATATAAATACGAGGATTTTTACGATACGAAATTCTTCTTTTAAATATAAGTGTCACCACAGCCAAAATTTAAACTGTTTTTGTGCTATATTCTAAATACATTTTGATCTTGGTTTTCTAACACCTAGCGCCCACAATGAGAGCGTGACCTTCACGGCCATGTCCGAAAGGGGGAAGACAGTTGTCGCGGGATTTGGTGATTATGGTGCTATAATACATTTACTAATGTACTATAGATTATATATACTATGGAGAGGAGGGATGAACCTGCACACAAGTATGCTTTTTCAAGAAATCAAGGTTTTCATTTCGTGCAAGCCACCCTTCTTTACGTCTTAGCCCCATATCGTTTACATAAATCATATATTTACTAGCATATTATATGGGCAAACATATACAGAAATATTTGTCTTGTTAGTTCTGACAGCATGTAATAGATTTAAAAAATAATGAAAGAGACAAAGTCCTCTTCTGACATTAACTCGAAATGACACGGACATATGATATCGATATGCCCGGAGAGAGTTCAGCATCGTTTGTCTTTTTCGACGGTAAAGAAAAAACGACTTAAATTTACCAATGTCCTCGTCGAAACTGAATAAATTAGCATTTATGTTTTATTGAGACGTACAGCTATAAGATGCCACCAGTTTTAAATGCAAGGAATTCCATAGGTACATTAGTGCTCCTCTCTCTCACTTTTTTTACAATCGTAAATCAATTTCACGACCTTTTTATACTTATTTACGATGACACATCCCAACGTTGTGGTACCGCAAAAGTGCTTGATCGCTCGTTCAGACATTTGTACCTGCGCATGTTTACAGCTTCATTACTCCGTACAGTACAGCTAATAAGTTTGCATCAAGCAAAAGATACTTACAATTTTGAAGAACCTTGCTTCTTAAAGATTTTTTTTTTTTTTTTATTTTCAGTTTTTCAAGACAATGTTGTCTCCACAGTTATTGTGCTGTCCATCGATGAAATTTGGTCACTTGTTGAAGCAAGATCTGTTTTTCGATTGAAAAGCCAAAAGGATGTTTTTCCCGTAATCACCCTCCAAAAGAACAAAAGAGCATCACCTATGTAATAACTATCAACCCAGGTGATTCAGATTAAACCACTGATACAGCAGAAGGTCAAGAATGTCCAAATAAACAGGCTCATATTCATCCCAAATCATAGATTAAACAACACATCTCAATCTGTCTGATAATTACAAGGTGCCCTGTCGATCGGCTATGCTATTATTATGCACAGGAGAGGTGTTAATCAAGTAACAAGCCTTAACCGTGAGGAACAAACGTCCTTCCGTTCCGTGTGCATTGACACTACTCAAGCCAATAAAAATCTCATCTCCCATAAGGATGGTACCGTTCGGCCATTGCAGCCCCATTTGCTGCGGAATTATAGCCATATCCCTTACCACTGCCATGGATACCACCGTTGCCACCGGTGCCGCCGCCGCCACCGCCGCCGCCACCTCTTCCATAGCCTCTATTACCAGCATAAAAACCGCTCGTGACATAACCACTGGGGGCACCATAGCTGCTGCTGCCTCCATAAGTGCCGCCACCATACATTGGGCCCCCAAAACTGTAGCCATAACCATATCCACCATAAAATGCAGCTGAGCTTCCACCGTAGCTTCCAATATAACTTCCATAGCCTCCATAGCCGTCAAAACCTCCATAACCCCCACCAAAATTTCTGTTTGCTTTCCCACCAAACCCATCTCCTGGATGATATTCTTTAGCGTAACCACCTGCACTACTGTTGAAACTGCCTCTGAATTTGGAATGGCTTCCGCTGTAGTCACTACCTCCCCTTTTTGGTTCGGCCTTCTTAATTTCCACCTAAACATTATGGTCAGAGCTGTGTTAGAAGCTGCTCATCTCTGATGAAGTTCCCTACTGGTTAGGAATTATAACTCACCTGTTTCCCTCCAAGTTCATGCACTTTGCCTTCTGATATTATCCTTTCAACTGCATCTTCTTCACCAAATGTGACAAACCCAAAGCCTCTAGACCGTCCAGTCGTGTGGTCTAGCATTATTTGATGCTCGACAACGCTACCATAGAAAGAGAAGTACTCCTTCAACTCATCTGCACAGTAAAGCACGGTGTCAACTAATAAATTCCCATGCCTCAGAGAGACAAAATGAAATGGGGGATATGCCACCTTCACTCAGGAATGCTGGGAGTCCACCGACAAAGATCTTTTTTGTCTTTAATGCTGATTTTCCTTCCATATCCTCCCGGGGGATCGTCCTCTTCACTTCTACCTGACATGATACAACATCCAAGAAAGTTCTAACATGACAAGGAAGTTCTTTTGCACAGTAAATAAATTGACTCTGATAGAGAATATTACCTCTCTACCGTCTATGACATGGCATTCCTCCAAAACCTTATCGGCAACTACTGAATCAGCAAATGTGACAAATCCAAAACCTCGAGGCCTTCCAGAATACTTGTCCGTCATAATCACAGAGTCAGCAATTTCTCCATACTTGCTAAAATAACTAGTGAATCTGTCTGGAAAAAAAAACAAAAAATACACAAAATGCTACAAGGTTGAACAGTGTATCGGTACTTATCTATATCCGAACAGATGGCATGGTCAACATTACAAATTGGAAATACTAGAAGCAAGTTTGTGTTTTTCATGATTAAATATCCTGTTCTAAGCTGCATCCACTCCTCATGCACCTAAAATCCTCGTTTCGATCCTAAAACATGTTTAGGTGCACAACTACTAACACTTGCAATTATAAGTTATTACTGACATGTGCATGCCATGTTTGAGGAGTGATGTCTTGCTGAAGCCAGAAGAATGCATTCAGCAAGAACAGAAGACAGGAAACTATCCAAATAGACGAGTAGAAGATCTCTTTAGCATCACAATCAAATGGAAATATGACAGTAAATTCAAGCAATAACTAGTTGAATTCAATCATAGGACAAGAATACACAGAGGGGTTGTGCCAATTATCAAAACTAAGTGTTGAGAAGTTGGTGAGATGAATCGGAAAACAAGGATCTCTGAGAGCAGCCAAGAAAAATCATCAAGATTCGCTACTCTGGATAGGACAGTGCGCAAGCACAAATTGAAATCTACAGTGAGGACCATAGATGATTTGGGTACTTCCTATTATCCACCCTAAGGGACTTCTAGGCATTCCCCTGAGACAGAAGAATTCAGACTTCTTAATACATATTGATGGCCGGCAAGTAATGCGAATTACGATACTTTTGAATTACGATACTTATGCACTAGCCGGGTTCGCAACACTCAGCATTAGACAGTTTAATCCCCAATTTATTCTAATCGACAAGAGAACTTCCAAATTAATCCACGAGAAATTCGGTGATGAAACGCTTGACATACCTTCGGTAGTCTCCCAGGAAATGCCTCCAACAAAGAGTTTCCTATCACAAGAAGGCAGCAAAAAATAATAATTAAAAAAAAAAAATGGCCAGAATTATTCTTCACTCGGCAATATCGGCGTCATCTTCTAATAGCTCAAAATTCTTTCTTTTCTTTTCTTTTTCGGTCGAATTCTAATAGCTCAAGTTCGCGCGCACGAATTCTAAGGAGAAGGAAACAACAAAAACCTAAGCGCGCCGCAGCAGCTTCGAAATTCCCCAAATTCCTCCAAAACTCTGCAAAAAATCTTAACCAGTCCACTCCCGAGACTTGAGCAAGCTAACCTCGAAGAAGAGTCGCGGTGCTCCGCCGGACGCCTCCGGTCCGTTTCTTCGCCGCCATCGCCGCCGCCGCCGCCGCCTCCGAACGAGTCCACATCGCACCCCGAATATCGCCGCTCCGTCTGCTGCAGCTGCAGCTGCTGCTGTTGTTGCTGCTGCTGTTGATGGTACTCGTAGACCTCCTCTCCGCCGTCGAAGGCGAACGGGTTGTCCTCCTCGTACTGGCTCTGGCCTCCGTACTCCTCCATCTCCCGCCGCCGCGGCTCGCCGGCCGGTGACGATCCTCGCCGCCGATCCTCCCCTGCTCGACGCGTGCAGAGCGAGAGCTGGCGACTCGAGGGCAGAGGCTCGCGCAGGTTGCCGGGGGAGCGCTCGATTGGATTTTTCCGACTGTTCGAAACCCTAAGTCAGCGGTCGCGCCAATGCAGTGCGAAGCGCGAGCTGCGGCTGCCGTCAGTTGCTATATTCTTCAGTTTTTTGGTTGGACGAAAATAATAATTAGTGACCGGGAAAAGAGAAAAAGGGGAAAAAAAGGATAAATATTTTATATAATTACTGGACAAAAAAAAAATATAAATATATATGTGTATAGTTGGGAATTATTGAAAGGAAAGAAAAAAGAAAGGGGGAAGCGAAAAAGGAAATTGAAAGATTCTTAGTCCACGTCACTGTGCCCGACCTTTCCAAAAGTGTTGAAATAAGTGGAATGGAAGACCGAATTTGGAAAAATTACGCATCGTGATTTAACTGCTATTTTTGTGTGTTTATGATTTCGAAGAAAAATAAGGATATATTTTTTTTATTAGTCTTACTTTATTCCTACTCTACACTCACCCTCAGACTTTTGCCCTGCCTCTTGCAGGGCGTGGGAATCGAAACTCACTTCTGAAACTGACGCGTCCCCACCCCACCCCCATCCTCCCTGAGAATGTGGGGATTTGAATCCCTCACCTCCCCATTCCATATTGGAAGGATGGTCATTGGGGCGAATCCCAGTGGTTAAATAATGATATTATTTGGAAAGAGGAAAAAAGGAGTTGCTTTTTACAGACTCGACCAAAATATAAAATATATGTGTATGTAATTGGGAATTATTGAAAAGAAAGAAAAAGAGACGGAGAAGCGAAAAAGGAAATTGAAAGATTCTTAATCCACGTCACTATGCTGGACCTTTCCTAAAGTGTCGAAATAAGTGGAATAGAAAACCAATTTTGGAAGAATGACGCATCATCACTTGCTGCCATTTTTGCGTATTTATAATTTCGAAGAAAAACGAGAATATTAATTGGAAAGAGGAAAAGAAAAGTTGCTTTTTTTTTTATTGTCGGGAAAAAAAATGACGCAAATGTTCCATGAAGTTTGACCCAATGTATAGTGTCATCTTTAAACTTTTAATTTGTTTAGCGTGGTTCATAAACTTTAACTCAATACGTAATATTATTAATACACTTTAATTTTGTTTAATATGGTCTTTGAACTTTTGGTAAATGTTCAATTTAGTCCATAATTTATATAAAATGTTCAATGTGTTCCTAAACTCGAATCAATATGATGATAACATTGAAGTTTTTTTATATAGATTGAGAACTAGATTGAATATTTATCAAGAATTTAATGGCCACGTTAAATAGATAATAAATGCATGGACGACATTGCTTATAGGCTAAAGGAGTGCATGACAAACTAGAATTTCTGTTCCATAAACAATTTTTCTATTCTAGACTTGTTTCGGAATGAAACATTTAATAAACATATTACATTTTTCTATTTATAAAATAAATTATTGTTCTATAAGTAGGTTTGGAATAGAAATCAGAAGTATAAATTTTCTAATTATCTATTTCCAGAACAGAAATGAGAAATAAAAATTATTATCAACGTTCGTCAACCGGTCCTTCATCCGTTGCCGTTGACCACCGTTCGTCTGTCACCCGCCACCCGCCGCCGATCGACAGTCACCCGCCCCCGGTAGCCAATTGCCAGCCATTGGCCGGGTTCTTGGCCGCCACCGTCGCCACCAATCGCCGGCCGCCGCCGCCGGTCGCTAGTCCACCGCCGTCCAAAAAGAAAAAAATTGTGTCGTTATCAAACGATTATTTTTATATAGAAACTCTTCTAGAAATAGAAATAGAAAAATCTATTTCTCTTCAATAACCTAATTCTGAAACAGAATGGTTATCATTCACCCCCTAATCTTCATTGACCATCTTGAACGAATTAAAATTTTGGGAACAACAAACTTCACACATGATATGTGTAATTCCCACTAATACACCTATGAAAACAACCTTTACATATGATATGCATCTCATAATGGATGCAAATATGGAGCTTAGGCAAGGCTTCGATTGATTCCTTCTAGAAAAATCGTCCAAAATTTTTTTGACTTATTGCATTGTTATCGATTTAATCATAGATTTATCAATTTTGCTAACTAAGTCATTAACCTTTTCACATTTGCCAAATAAGCCTATCTTATCAATTTTGGACTGAAATCGTTGATATGGACATGACCATCTTACACAGTATGACAATGCTGACATTGATAAATTTAATATTTTTTATTTGTTATTTTTCTTTTATTCTCATTTTCTTATTTTCCCTTTCTCTTTTTTTTTTTGGGTTTATTTTATTTTTTTCTTTCTTTTTCCTTCTATGAGCCACCACCAAGCATCGTCGATGACCGGCCTAAGGCAAGGGCCGCCCTTTTTTGGGTGAGCATGGGTTGCCCTCCACTATGAGTGAGAGAGTAACCCTCACCCTTAGCCGATCCGACGAGGGTAGCCCTTGTTAGCCGAGGTTTGGCAGGGCTTTTGCAACCATCAACGAGGCTCGATGGGAGAAAAAGAAAAATAAAAAAATAAAAAAATATTATTAAAAATTATCCACATCAGCATCTGTTATGTTATATATGACACCTAGTATCTACGTTAATGATTTATGATCAAAATTGACTTGATAAACTCAGGTGGCAAAACGTAAAACTTATTTATTGATAAATTAATGAGTGAATTAATAAGAGTGTAATAAATTTAATACTTTCAAAACAATTGTCCTGATTTCTCCCAAGAGGATATAGGTATAGGTAAATTCAACCCTAGAATCTAGTCGAACTTAGTCTCGTACTTTTTGGCCCCAAAAAAACCAATTCTAATATTTTGATTATTATTCCCCCTATTTCAAATGATAAATATATCTAATTATAGAGAAAACATATGAATCTGGCATTAACCCTCACATTCATTGGGAAAAAGAAGAAAAAGAAAAAGAAGATATCCTACCACCCACTTGGGTGGCGCTGCTAGCGGCAAGCTTCTCCCCCTAATGCAAGGGGAGTAGTTTGATTCCCGGGCGTTGCGGGTGGCTTACCCGGTGGCACGTGTATGGTGGCTAACACGTGATGCCCCCAGGGTTTACCCCCGTTACCCCGGACCTTTCGGGCTGTTCGTGTTGGTACGGTGCGCGAGTTATCTGGGTCACAAAATAGAAGAAGAAGAATATATCCTTGACTTTCTTATATTCATTATTTCGTTGAAATCACCCAGATTAGCTCATCATTGAAATGCACGACAGTCATCCCCAATTCAGACGAGCGGCTTTACTTATATCCACTGCGTCGAACCCCGGTAATCATTTCCCGAACATCGTGGTCTTCGTGACCCGCGAGAGAATCGCAATGACGAGCGGATTAAGACGAGACGAATGCAAAGAGTCAACGACAGCGCGAGCGACGCGTCGGAAATCACGTGAAAAAAGAGAGAGATTGCGCACGCAATATAGGAATTAATCATATGCAGGCTAGCTATAATTCCGCAATCGGGTGGAAATATCAAACCCGGATCCACCAATTATCTCCACAAGCGGATCTATCATGCTCCTATGAGTCACATTCATAAATAGGGATCATCAGTTCCAATCTAATTCGGTTCCAAAGTGGAACCGGGAACTGGACAGGACCGGGTTCGGTTTGACTAAGCCGGTCACTTTTTTTTCATTCTATGAAGATTTTAGTTTAAATTTAATTTATATATGTGTATGTTTAAGAATTAAAATAGTCTATTTTAAGATTTATTGTTATTTTTAAGAAATTAAAAATATAATTTAAAGAAAAAGAGTCAGTTTGATCGGTCCCAAAACCAAACTGAAAAGCACTAGTTCCACTTTTATGGAAACAAAAATCAAATCGATACTTCCGGGAATCGGACCAAACCGGCTGGTCTGATTCAGTTCGAGCAGTTCCCAATTTAGACAATTGGATATGCTCGCCCCTATCCATAAGAACTATCCTCAAATTCATTTTTTGCACTCTTCGCATTGCTTTTTATCATGGATTGATTCCTTAATGGATAAGTGCACCGTAAAATTTAAAACTCGACAAAATATAATCCATCAGAGGTCTAAAACTTTGAAAAAATGCAATTAAATTTTAAAACTTATCACGAAAGTACAATCGAATCTTGAAATTTTCAAAAAGCACATTCAAGGGAATGGCTTGATTGTACCAATTTAACATATTTTAGAACTTGATGTATTATTTGAAAGTTTTAGCACTTAGTTCCACTTAAAGAAGTTTTACAACTTCTAATATACTCATTCGATGCTTAATGAGTCTAAATTCATATGGAGTTCAAAAACTTTCTATTGGCTAATCCCTCCTCATCACAAATTGCCCATGATTATTAGATACTTCCAACTCTCAACAGTGACGGGGCAACCAAAAGGATCTCGCACACTAGCAGCTCGCCTCCTTATGACATCTGACCTCGTGGAATCGATTCAACCACTGAGGAATAAGCCTGCGTGCATGCATTTTCTATCCGGCGCGCCATACGAATTCAATGCCCTAAAATTACTAACAATCTTATTTTCCCGGTCGCCGACATCTTGGTTTGGATATTTGCTTTTCTAGGGGTATCGAGTCTGAGGAAGAAATCCTTTTCAATTTCAATAGTTGAAACCAATCTACAGTTGTGGAGTCCACGTTGTGGGAATAAATCTGCATGCAAACCCAATTCCAATCCGGAAGAGAACGTGAGGAGCGCACCTTTTGGTCAGACGCATTGGGCCGGCCACACCATAAAAGGAGTAAATGAATAATTGGAGAGCACTATTACATTACTCAATCCCTCCAGAGCCAGACCCACATCTCATCTGTATCCAGCCATCTTGTTCATGATTTTGCCTTGCATGCATGAAAAAGATAAAAAAAGACAAAAAAAATAATAATAATAGAACCCAATTACTACATCTGATCTAATTGTTCGGCAAAAAAATCACACAACGTCTTTCAACAAGGGATACTAAGTCGATAAGTCGGTTGAAAGACACTATGCGAAGCATATATTAGCCTAGTAGGAGGGCTTTCAACTTTCTTTCCCACCTTCCATGGTTCGTACGGTTATTATACCGGCCTACCAGTTATTCAAACAACTTTCGAAAAAGTTGGGGTTGAGTCTACGCTCCCCGAGATAACTTTTTAACTCCGGAATATATCTTTATCTTCCTTGTCTATGAGGGAATGCTTCTGAATTTTGCATCCCAGAATTTAGACAAAACAATTTGAGGATATACTTAAATTCTAATGATTTAAAAAATGTTTTTTAAAAAAATAACCATTTACATTACTTACAACAATGAATGAATGGTAAATATTTTGCTATTTGATAACTTATTTTAAGTAAAATATTTTATAAATTATCTATTTTTTGCTAAATAAATGGAGCAGGGCGTGAATCGCTCCACCGGCGCGAGAATTTTCAATGTGATTTGAAAACGGTTGTACGATATTATATCATATTATCTAATTAAGCTTTTGAGCAAAATTCGTGTAAGGCATAAATGGGCTCCCAGACCTTTCCCCCATAAAGGCGAGGCCGTGGCGGGGCCCATCCCTTTGACGTTGAAATGCAATCCGATCCGATCCGATCCAACGGCCGGGAAGTAAATCTTGTGGGCCGCGACAGCAGTTGAAAACAACCGAAAAAAAAAAACAAAAAACCGCGTTTCCTTCCTCCCCTGAGACAAAAGTCACGGGGGGACAACCCCTCGGCTACCAGTAACGGTCCGCCACGTGTCTCGACGCCCAATCCGCCTCCCCGGAGGAGCTTTTCTTTCGCCATCACCGCCTCGTCAGGTTAGCAAAGGGACGAAGACGACGCGGCCCAAAATCGTAATTACGCCGGGAATTACAGGACGAGCTGTCAGGCGATATCCGGGCAAGAGACCGGTCACGTGCTCGGTGGGGGCCACCGGAATCGTGCGGCTCACGCGCTGCTAGAGGACACGCGTCTTCTTTAAACAGAGAATCCCTCTCTCGCTTAAACAAATGGCTTTTTTTCCTTTTAACATCGAAGCTAGCATGTCCTTATGTATTCCGCCATTAATGTTTTTACCCACCCATTCGTACCTAATGAATTAATTTTCTGAAAGAGGAATCGCTTTCTATCGATTGAATTTGATTTATTTCTTTTTAAATCGGGGTGATTGGTCCTAGACAAAATACGTTATAGTCGGGTATTATGTCACGTGGATCGGACCATTCTCATTTATCAAGTCTTTAAAATGAGTGGGCCCTGGATTCATGGCTCGATGTTACATGGGCAATAAGACTTCGGGTTGATTTAAGAATCCAAAAGCATTTCATTTTTATTTAGGGAGGGTTGCATTGATATTTGCAATCGATCTTCTTAGTATCGGTGTCCTCGATAGTCGTCCATTGGAGTTGTAATTTATGGGATTTTACATTAGAGGTTTTAGGTACCTTGATGGCTCTTCACATTACACTCCAATGATTTATTTTGATGGATAGAAAATCTCACATTACAAAAGTACACGATCTCCATGTGAGGAGGCCCTAAATTTACGTAAAGAGAACAATTTAAGAGCTTTGGGGGCAACTTTTGATACCATCCACCAATAAAATTTCACCGTACTTTTGAAGAAAAGTTTACAGCAATGCCAAAAAGTAGTTACGATGCTCTCTGTTTAGCTTTAATCTTGAATTCTTAATTAATTTATTTTAATATTTGCATTGCAGGAATTGAACCAATATAATTGTTCTAGTCAATTGAGTCCAACTGATATTTAGCACACCAATTTAACTTGGTTGTTGGGCCCATAAGACATGGATCCCTATTGTCAATAAAAAGTTTTGATATTTGATGAAGGACTAAACTGATTTAATTAAAAGCTTATAAGAACTAGGTCAAACGATACTGTAATTCGATGACCAAATTAAAGGTTAGCTAAAGAAGAGCATGGATTGACCCAAAAAAAGAAGAGCATGGAAACTTTCTTTTTTTACTTTGTTGCTAATGGAAGTTCAATGACTAAATTACTTTAATCAGGAGGAGAGAGGCCGAATTGCATTTTGCACAGGAGCTGAGGGACCTGCGTGCAAAAAAAGGGGGGCGCTGTCACCGCGGCCCCACACTCTCTCTCTAAACCCGAGCCATTGGACTTTTTCTCTCTCTACAGTCGTAGGCTTTCCTCGCTTTCTCTCTCCTCCTGTATGACGCCGTTAGAATCGGTCCTTCATCAATCTCCCCCTCCTTCCTTCTTCTTCTCTCTCTTACATCAAGCTCGCTCCTTTTCCCCTCTCTCTCTCTAGAATTTCATTGCTATTTCTTCCAACTCTCTCTCTCTCTTTCTCTCTCTACTGCTTAGAATCCGAATCTGCATTTCATTGCCATGGCGTCCGTTAAGGATAACCAGCTACCCCCGGGCCTTGTCTCCAACCTCCAGCAGGTCCTCGCCCGCCGCAAGGAGGAGGACGGCGGCGGCGGCGGCCCTGCCGAGCCGATCGAGCCTTCCACCTCGGACTCCGCCCCCGGCGGCGCCGGCGCCGACGATTGCTCGAAGCCGATCATCCTCGTCACCAACAGCGATGGAATCGAGTCCCCCGGCCTCGCCTGCCTCGTCGAAGCGCTCGTCCGCGAAGGCCTCTGCAATGTCCACGTCTGCGTTCCTCAATCGTGAGTCTCCCTCTCTCTCTCGCTCGCTCGCTCGCCGTTTGGAATTTCTCTCGGCTTCGTTGCTCGTCCTTCTCTCGTCGATGTTGCTCTTCTATTTGGATTGGCGCGTGATGTTTCGCATTTCGATTAAGCTTGCTTCGGTTTCTATCATAGCCGGAATTTTTCGGCCGTATTGCTTGGAATATATTTGTCTTCTGCTGCGATCGAGTATCGAGATTCTGGTTGTTCGGCCGTTCTATCATGACGTTACCTACCACTATGCTTGCGACGCTGATTTCAATCAGCGCAGTGGTTATTAAAAATGACGTTTTTTTTCGCTCCTCATCATTTGAATCTTCCTCGGTTTTCTTTGCACTTGTCCCCCTTATTCAATTGAGCGGCGACATTTGGTTCTTCCTTTTTCTGTTCAGCTCTCTTGTATTGATTTTGGCTTTGGGAGGATGCTTGATACGTTGCTTTCAGTTTCTATTAGTGATTGTTTAAATGTTTCATTTTGGCATTGTTTAGGGACAAATCGGCCTCCGGTCATTCTGTGACTCTTAGAGAAACGGTGGCTGTGACATCTGCCGAAATAAATGGCGCTGTGGCTTACGAAGTTTCGGGTGGGGCTGCTGCTCGTGCTCATGACTTTTGATGATTTATGTTGCTTTTGCTTTAGGGAATCTGAATCTATGAAGTGCTTAAAATATGTTCATAAGTTATAATTGTGGCCACATCCAGGTCTGAGTATTTTTGAACCAAAGTACGAACGCTATTTATTGAAATCGGATCCGTAAATTTTGCTCGTACCATATGCGAGTAACGTGGTGAAGTTGAAACTGCTTGCTTATAGCCGTATTCCTTTGGCATTTTACTTTTGGTCAGGGACTCCTGTGGATTGTGTCTCATTAGCATTATCTGGAGCACTTTTTTCATGGTCGAAGCCTTTATTGGTTAGTGTCTGATGCTGCTAGTGTAATTCTGTCCTTTGGTTTCAATATTGGACATGTTTGAAGTTTTAATATTTTCTTCATATTCAGGTTATTAGCGGAATCAATAGAGGTTTGAGCTGTGGCAATCAAATGTAAGCATAATATGCTTGTATTTTCTGAATTGACGAAGCATAACTGTGCTGTAGACTTTCAGAAAACAATGAGTCGTTTCATTTTGAAAAGTCTGACTTGAGACTCTGGCAGGTTTTACTCTGGTGTCATTGCCGGAGCTAGAGAAGCATTAATTTGCGGTATACCATCTTTGTCCATATCGCTGAACTGGTAAGCTACCACTCTTTGTACTATTTGATCATATTGTCTTCTTCTTTTTCTTCTTTATAAGTTTTTCCTAAAGATTCAATGTTTATAGGAAAAAGGATGAGAGTCAAGAAAGTGATTTTAAGGACGCAGTCGCTGTCTGCTTACCATTAATAAATGCAACTATCAGAGATATTGAAAAGGGAACTTTTCCAAAAAGTTGCTCATTGAATATTGAAGTTCCAACATCTCCTTTGAACAATAAGGTTTGTGTTCTGAAGTTCCCTGAAATGTGCTGGGACTAGTATATATGCATGGTTTTTTGTTATCCTATCTTGTGCATATAGAACTGTGTATGAGATGACATTTGTTGGCTATGACTTGTGCACATCGGTTCTTCTGGATAATTCCATCTTTTTCTACTTTAATAATTCACAAATTCCAGCAATGGCTGAATGCATGCACAGCGATTGATCCTTGTTTTGTTGAAGGATTTTATACGTTAATCACCCCTCTGTAGGTTAGGTGGCATTCTTAGGCCTGAAACATTCAGATGGTCAGAGTTATCTAATGAATGTTGCAATATGTTACCTCTTCTCACCTTTTGTTGGCATGAGTTTATTTTAGGAAGTCACTTCATCTGGTGATTAGCTTTACGTGCACTTTAATCACCTCATAAAATGCATAGTTGGCAGAAGCAGAACATCATTTTCTTTTCTTTGTACTCCTATTTATGACTTTGCATCTGCCCAAATTTCCCTGGCATGCTGGTACATGGCAACACCTGATTGCTCATATGCGTAGTGTGGAAACCTTACTGCAGAGGGATTTCTAGACCTGAAATGTCTCTCTGAGTTGAAAAGAAAACATTTATTTATTTATAATAATTTGCTGAAAAGTACCAGCGAAAATATTTAGTTAGCTGAAGATCTTCTTTATGTCGAGGGCAAACGATTATGTTACTATATTATGTTCTTCAATTCTCTCTTGGACATCGATCTCAGTTGATCTGCAATTCTTAGTAATCCTGGTAGGGGCACCTTGTCGTTGTTGATGGTCAATCAAATTTGTGCGTGGCTTCCAGTTTTTGGGAGCTCAGTATAGTATTTAATCTTCAGCACTTGTTCCTTAGTATGATCTGATTCAGATATTGATGCTTTTGAGCTTGTGCTTTCATCTTGAGCGTTCATTTTTAGTGAAGCAATAAGAATTCCCTGTATAGCTGCATAACTTTTTAGTCTATGAATTTCCTAATACGCTGTAGGAAAAAGTAATCACGAAAGTAATCATGTTTTTGCATGTGGCATTCAATGCCTTGTTGAACATGGAAGACAACACTGACTCTTCTTCAAAATATTTTTTTGCATTGGTCGTCTGTTTATATGCTACTTATACTTGATTGACAGGGTTTCAAAGTTACGAAGCAAAGTTTATGGAGATCGACTCTGAACTGGCAAGCTGTTTCAACTAATAGGCATCCATCTTCTGGGCATTTTATGTCCAATCAACAAAGCCTTGGTCTCCAACTTGCGCAGCTCAGTCGAGATGCATCTGCTGCTGTGAGTACCTTAAATTGAGGAGCACTGCCTATGTGTTGATTGTGTGGGCAATTAGGCTGTGGCCGTTTGATTCACCTCTTGTGACATCCGTTACTCCTCTCAGGGTGCAGCTCGGCGTTTAACCACGCAGAGGAAAAGTCTTGTTGAGATAGAATCAGTTGGTGCTGCTGGGAAACCTGACACAAACCGAGTGAAGAAGTTCTTCAGATTAGAGGTAAGGAGAAGTTAATAACCTATGTTGTAGCTAAAAGTAATTCATAAACGCCTAGCAGATTTTACAATCATGAAAATATTGCTCGATAATTGCATTTGCTATCTGGTCTCCATTGGTTACAGCATCTTTTTCTGTGTCTTGCTACAATGTAAATAGTCAGTCAGTGTTTTCACGGCTGTATTGGAAGGTTTTCTAAATGGATCCTGTTAATCTGGGTAGCTTGGCCATCCAACATTTTGAACTGATTAATTTCCTGTTAAATAGTTCTCTGTACATGAAATGTTATGTTGATTGTTGGTATTTGTGCGAATACACAGTTCATGCACAGAGAGCAGGACGATGCAGATGAAGAATTGGATATCAGCGCTCTGGAGAATGGATTTGTAAGTTTATCTACTGTGCCTCCTTTCTTTGAGATCTTCAAATTGTGCAAGTGAAATATTTAACTGAAGTCCCAGCATGGCTATGCACTATTCTTTCACACCTAATCAATGGGAAAGAAACCTATCCTTGGATTTACTTCTTCATTGATACGGATTAATTACTCTTGTCTATGGTTAAAAAGATATCATAGGTGTGGCTTATAGCAATCCGTTAATCACAACTTGGCTAATGGATGGAGTTGAGAAGGTAGGAGTTCTAGAACTGACTATCAAGAATCACTGCTGTAAAATTTTGGTGGTGAGCCAATAAAAATTCAGAGGATCATGTAGTTTGACAAATCAGATGTTCTATTTTAAACTGGAAATATGTGACCACTTTCAGCATGGAGGAATCAAGTGGATAATTTTATCTTGGTGGCTACCTGGAAAAGACATGAATTAATTTTGGCACACCCTTGCAATCATGTGTGCCTCTATTTGGGAATTGTGCATCTATCGAGAAATTTTGATTGATTCTGTTCTCCATTGGGTTATCTTCTTTTCTGATAGACTTTGGGTGGTTGGAACTCTGCTGATCATCCCTGAACTTGCTTGGATGCTATAGTTTTTTGATGTCACGATTTAATTCCAGTGCAATAATTATGTCATACCTCAATTTTCATAGTTGATCCATAATAGGATACTCATTCATAAGCAGACACCCCTGCTGTACAAATGTCAGGAATATGACTATTAGAAGCTCTTGCCACTATATACAATAGGATGCTATGGAAAAATAAAAGGCCTTTTTAAGACGGAGACCAAGTGAATATGCTCGTAATTAGACCGCTGACAATGAAAAGATGAAGTACTTTATTGGTTGCTAGGATGTCTTACCTCAAAGGTCCACCTTCTTCTGATTCATTGTCTCTCTGATATGACAGGTTGCAGTCACGCCTCTATCGCTTTCTTTAAAGGACCAGGAAGACGCCACAGCTGCTACATCGGACTGGATTTCATCTTTGCTTCAAAGAGAGCAATAAGGATTTGCCGAATTCAGCGAACATGCAGTCCTGTATACATCCGAGATTGTAATGCTAGACTAGTTCTCCATTGATTTAAGATATGCTTAATTTTTTCAATACGTGTTTCTAAGTTATTGTTCGCCATCTAAATTATTGGTAGGTTTTGTGTGGGGGTTTGCAGTTTTTTTTGACAATGGCCGAACTTGAGCACAGGGGTTCAAAATACAGACCCTCTGTTTTTCCAAGATTGTTTTGTTGTCGCTTTTCCTGTTGCGTTCTTTCTTCACTTTAGCGGAAGGGAAATTGGTATTTTTGCATTCTGGTTCTTGACACTTGAATGATTGATCTGTCTACTTTGAGTATTGAGTAATCTATCTAGTGCATGCCTGCTTTTACCCTTCTTTCATGGCGGCAGCTGAACTTTTTTTCCAATCGAAGTCAGCTCATGATGTCATTTCCTTTGTTCCAAAGACATGATGAACACGGTCCTTTCGTATCGGTACAATTGCATCATCGCCCTTGTGGGACAAGCAGATGCTCTCTGCGTGATGATCGACATCACTAATTAGAATCTGGCGGAAGAAATTGAATGCATTGACCCGAAAAAAGTGGCAATGCCTTGTCGGATCCTGTTTGCGAAGGAATCGGACTGTTCCTACTTTGCGAAGGAGTACATAGCATTGAAGGAGATGAACTTTTTAAATTTTTAATCACTTAAGACTTCGAGTATGTGAGCCACCAAGCTTCACATAAGTCGTCCTGTCAACTAACCTTTCCGTTCTTCAAAGACCACCAGTACATGCATGCGCCCGTTGCGTACGTAGTGGCATTCTTCTTACCCCGTCGAGAGGACATATCGACTTATCGACATATATGATGCATTGCTTGTTTGTGGCAAAGGAGAGTGCCGGATGTTTTTCATTTGAAATATTACCTTCCCTACTTATGTTTGCAAATTTCATTTTCAGCTTTACATCTTCCCTAAAATTTCAATTCAGGGTACATCAAGGATAATTGCGACGAGAGATTCCACGGCTTGACGGTCATCGTGGGCGTGCTACCAACTTCGAATTATGACCAAGAAAAAGAGACAAAGCAAGTGATCAAAGCGTCAGGGGAACTCCCTTTATAGCCAGTCTTCCTCAACGATGCGGGGAGACACGACGAAACGAGACTAGGGAATAGCTCGACCTGCCTACACGTAGATGACATTTGACTGAGTTTGATTGGCGGAGTTGTTCCATGCATGCAAATTTACTAGATTAGTGCGACATTTCCTCCTCGACGACCCGTCGTCCTCGGATTTTCCCCACACCCCAAGTTATCGTTGTTGGAAAAACATCGCGCGAACCAGTTAGAAAAATAGAATATTTGACCGAGGAAAAATCTAATGGAAATTTCTGTAGACAATGGCAACGCCTGTGTGGTGGGGAGTGAGATCTTAGAAATGATACAAATGAACAAATAAAGAACCGTGTCGGCTGGTGTGGTGATGATATACAACGTGTTATTCTGTACCATCTGGGGACCTATGTCAGGCCTAAGTATGTCGTCTCTGCAATGAATTTTCCCGGGACCGGAACGCGTCAAAATGAGCTGATCCGTCAAGACAGGGAGTGTATGTAGCGAGTAATGTACACTAGGGGCCGGCTCGCCCCATGTGGGCGATCCGAGGCGAGAGGTGGATTCCAGGACTGGGCCGTGGCGACGGGATAGGACCGTTACAGGTTAAGAAACTGTTGGTGCCGCAGCTCCTCGGGGATAGCTTCACTTGCTCGAGCGCCTGGAACTGGAGGCTCGACGGGTACTCTCTCATTAACCCGATTCGCGGGCCCACTCCCGTGCTCCATTTCTGCCCCGGCGGCTTCCCCGGCTTACAGGCCGGTTTGTCTTCCTCGGCCTCGGTTCTGTCGAGAGCCTCGTTGGATTTGCTGGAGATTACATAACTTGCAGTTGGTCTGTCTTTGCGGGCTCTAGGGGATTCGGACAGTACCTCAAGAGTAAGTTTCGGCGGAATTTCATCGTCCGCTGCACATCGCTGTGGCATACAAGAATGGATGAGAGTTTGAAACTAGGGAAGAAATGGTTTAGCTCAATAAAAAGCTTCTTAATTCATGCCCAAGACGTCAGGAATTTACCTTGACATTGGTCAAGTCCACATTGTGTTCTCGAAGATAGCTGATGAACTCCATGAAATTCTCTTCTGTTGGGTGGTAGTGACCACTGTAAGGCCATATCGCCTGCAATATGAGCGAATGAGAGATGATAAGGAATATCAATGGCCACGACCGATACATTTTCTTTAGATCGAAGCTGCTGGTGCGGGCATATATAGGTGTCTGTCAAAGTTGAGGGTACCTTTAGGATGCCGTCATGTGCGACCAATCTTCCAGCTGCGGTGGCGGCTCCTCCCGCCAAGAAACTGGAGTGCTGAAATTGGCCTTTTTTCTTCTGCCCGACATACAAATTCCTCGACGTGCTTAGGACAAAGATCCATTTCGATCCCTCCACAGTGTTGAGAGGCACGCCGCTTTGGCTATACAAAAGCTTTCCCTTCTCTACGATCACTTCAAAAGCTTTCCTCTGTTTCTGCGAGAAAGACAAAGCATGAACACATATTAGACAATGAAGTGTCGAAGACGAGCATTGGTTTGGCCATAATATCTTGTCTTAGCTGCCTATTTGTTAACTCGGTTACAGAAAACAGAGCTTCTCCGGTCAAAGCAATTTGAATCCTTACTCTGCCGTACTTACAGGTCCAAGATATTTGATGCGCTGATGCTTAAGAGCGTTCCTTGAGCACTTTTCGAGATTCAGTTCTTTTCCATCTCCGATGTCCAACCTTCAAATTTTGCAGATGCGAAGTTAGAAGCAGATCCTGGTATGCCATGCCATAGGTTTGTTGTTTATCAAGGATTTACCAGTAAAAGAAAGGTTGTGAGCTCTCACTTGCAAACCAGACATTGTAGTAGAACTGCAGATTGTGTCCATAACGATGCAACGGATCAATCTGCAGAAGATGAGAAAAGTTCAATGGTTAATTAATCCATCGCCTTACTTGATTGATGTCAGATCAGCCCACAAGAGACATTCAAAGACCTTTGAAATCAAATTCAGAGGGTTTAAGAAGTTTTCATTGGTGGTTGATGACATCAGTGGGAGACAATGGTATAGAAAGCAGGGAAATTAGTCAAAAAGGCTATTTGTATTGATTAACATAGTTCTCAGTTCTCATCTTGGAAAAATTCTTCTCTCAAAAGAACTAGTTCCACTCAGGTCATCTCATCATACTGTCCTCATGCTAGTTGCAAAAACAAAGGTTAATATGCCAGGACAGTAATTGTCGATGCGGTAGTACTTCTGTTAATATGCGTAGTCAGAAAAAGCCCGCAAAAATAGGGAAAGAACATGATTGTCCCTATGGCAATAAGAACAGGTGCTTACAGCTTCAAGCCAATGTCTTAAGGCTAGTTTCTGAGCTTTCTCATCCTTGGAAAGACCCTTCCCTACCTGCAAATCCCAATCTGAATCATACACGAACACCTCGGACAACAAAAAGAAGAAAAAAATTGCATTTTTTTCTGCATTTGTTGTTGAGAAGATTGATCCTAGTAAAGAAACAAAAGCGATCAAAAATTTTCTCGACATGAAGGAGAGGATGACAATGAGAAAGGAATTGGGGATTTCAGCTAATAAGGTCAAGAAGGGCAGCATATATAGATGGGAACAAGTCAGCAGTGAAAAGTAAATATTAAATGATAAGAATGAATTCAAATGGTGTGCAAAAAAGGAAAGAACAACAAGAAAAATACCTTTGCAGCTCTTGTCCTTGCCCTTGCCCACCTCGAGACAGCAGTTTCCGGCTTTTCAGTGTCGTAGTAAGAGATGGAGCTTTGTCGAAGCTCTGCGAAGTCCAACCATTTCCACCTGCAACACATCAGTAGAGACATTTGCATGATGACAAAATCCATCACAACCCAGAGAAGAAAAACAGTTTAAACTCTTGGAACATAACTGCAAGTAAAGATCAACTAGACCTTACCAGAGCTCCTCAACAACAATTGCGCCATCTGCAAGGGTCCGTCTTGTTCGGTAACTCTTGTAAACTTTCTGAAGCGTGATGGCAGCCACATTGAGCTCATTGGCCGGTGTTGGAGAAATCGAATCCTTGGACTCAGATATTGTCTTGTCGGAATAACACGAGCTGATGAACTTGCACTCATGGGAGTATTTCGCTTCTAATTTCGCAGACTTACGCCTCTTAGGGTGCTTCTCCTTGGAATCATCCAACCTGGTAGCTCCATCCAAGCCCCTTTTGCAGCTACTCTTTCTCCACGCCATCTTTTCGTATTTCGCGTAGTGAGCAGCAGGAGGTTACTTCTATTACCTCTGCTCTGTCTGCATTTCCAAATATCAAACAGTATGATCAGTGATTCGAGATTTTGTTATAAACGAAAGATGCAGAGTGCCATACTGCCATCTGATGAAATATTCAGAGTCACAACATTGACATGATTGAAGAGAACATTTTAATCTGGAATTCAATCTGAATCAGTAATAACAATCTCAGTTCTTATCTACTGGAAGGAGTGCAGACATCCTCATTTGATCTAGCTCTTCATTTGAATAATATTCTGTCTTGTAATGTCCCACTATTATCATCAAACTTATGCAGCAAGAAGAAAACTTTGAACTTTTGCAGTTCTGGGAATCTCAGAATTACTCGAATGAGACGATTAAAAAAGCACAACACTCCTTCTATGAATAGAAGCTGA
Source organism: Eucalyptus decipiens (assembly GCA_014182575.1). Lineage (NCBI taxonomy): Eukaryota > Viridiplantae > Streptophyta > Magnoliopsida > Myrtales > Myrtaceae > Eucalyptus > Eucalyptus decipiens. The sequence goes on along the minus strand of CM024618.1, from coordinate 33,184,186 downwards.
AAAGCCAAGAAGATAATTTCTGCATGACTCAGCAGTCCAAGAAGCAACAGGATTACAAAAATCACCCTCAGGTACAATGAACACAATCTGAAAATAGCCAGAAAGTGAATGACGCCATGTCCCCAGGGAGAGGGAGAGAGAGGGGGAGAGAGAGAGAGAGAGAAAGTCTTACCTCAACTAGGCTCAAAGGGCAAAAAGCTAAGCGCCTTTCAACCAAACATAACATCAGTGTTCCTATGTCTTTGAATTCTACCGAACCGACCAGGTTCCCTTTTATACAAGCAGCCAGCCACAGGAACGTGGAGCCCACAACGATCGTGCAGAAGACACAGCATTTAGACGGGGGCTTACCACTGGGAGATGACCTCGTACCGTGCGGGTAAAGGCCATTTACTTCAAGTAGCAGAGTCGTTGGCTTTATTGCAGTGAATCTACTCTGTAAATTTCTATTTTTGCAAAAGTAGAATGAAATTTTTCTTGTATCTATTGCTAGTGACAACCTGTATCTTACGGTACATCGCATTATTTGTAATTTTTTCGACGGTAAGAGACTTGACCTTGTAAGTCACTTGTCCCTCATTTGGATTGGAGGGTTGAAGTGAGAGAGGGCCGAAGTGAGAAAGTTTTGATTTTTAAGATTTTCTTAAGACGTGAAAGAAAAGATTTACATATACTTCAAATGTTTAAGAATATTCGGGGTTGACCAACGACCAACTTCAATTTTGAAGTCTTAGATTTGATTGACCGATGCATATAGTACGACCGGTTTACCACAAGATGGTTTTTAACGGACCTTTCGACCCATCTACATGTAGATGACGTTTGATTAAATTTGATAGATGGCATTTGTCGCGGTTGCGGTTTGATTGGTCATACCATTGCTCATCGACAAAAGGTTTGCTGCAGAAAATGGAACGCAATGAGGAAAAAAACACTGCAAGTTGTGACACAAGTGGGAAATAACTTATCGATGGTTACCACATACTTTTCAAATCGCCTTTTCCATAGACACTTCACACCATGTAACACCCAAATCACTTGTCAAAGCCATGATGTTCACGGAAAATTAGCCATGTCAATCCAGTACACTCGTGGTTTTGAACATGAAATTTCAAGTGATTCTAGTACTTTCATAGTTTCTTGGGCAAGAATTGGTCAAGCAACAAAAAAAGGGTGAGTAGGTAATGGGTTGTGTTCTTCGATTCTTATAGTTAAACGGTGTTCAAGTCCGCGCCATGCGCATGCCTGATCAAGTCTCTCTTTTTGAAGATACGAGAATTCAATTATAAAATGGGGAGAGCAACTCTCATTATTATAATCCACCAATAGTGGAAGTTAATTATCGATAGAGTGACCAACGCGTGGAAGCTAAATGTGTTAAAAAATAATCGTGTTGACGGGGTTTATCCCTTTCATTAGCTATTCATTCGATTTAGTAGAAGCATACTTAGGAATGCACAAGCAACAAAAAAGGGCTCGTAGGGATTGGGTTGTGCTCTGCTCTTTGCTTCTTATAGTTTACCTTTGTTCAAGTCCATGCTACGCGCTTGCATAATCAAGTCTCTCGAAGATTTGAGAATTCGATTTTAAAATGGCGAGAGCAACTCTCGTTATTATAATCCACCGACCGTGGAAATTGATTATCGATAGAGTAACCGATACGTGGAAGCTAAATTCGCTCAGAGTAATCGTGCTTTCGGGGTTTATCCCTTTTATTAGCTATTCATTTGATTTAGTAGGAGCATATTTATGAATGTACAAGCAACGAAAAAGGGTTCGTAGGGATTGGGTTGTGCTCTTCACTTCTTATAGTACACCTTTGTTCAAGTCCGGGCTACGCGCTTGCGTAATTAGGTCTCTCTTTTTTAAGATTTGAGAATTCAATTATGAAACGGCGAGAGCAACTCTCGTTATTATAATCCACCGACGGTGGAAGTTGATTATCGATAGAGTAATCAACATGTGGAAGTTATCCATTAAAAGTAATTGTGTTTACGGGATTTACCCCTTCTATTAGCTATTCATTCGATTTTAGGAAGAGCATATTTAGGAATATACTTAAATTATGAGCTACGAAAATACAAATGTTGAAAATTCTAGAAGTGGAACATCTACTGAAGAGAAAGACGGGTAAAGAGATTGACCCATTGGATTAACAAAAATTAGAGCATATATTAGTAGTGTAAAGAGAGATTGTACCGCGAATCTCTCACTAACAATCGAATCAATGCCGAGCAAGACTGTTTATGAAAATGTATTTTCCCACCGATGGTGTATGCTAGAATTACTCATAGATTAGTATGAGAGAAAGTCCTAATAAAAAGCGATAAATTACTTTTTAAAAAAAAAGAATCCCCCCATTTTCATGTAATGGCGCTTTGCATTTTCTGATTTCAAAACCATACTTCTTCAAACCTACAAATTCGGAGGATGGAAAACATAAAATTAGAGAAAATTAGAGATTTTTTATATAGAAATTTGCTTATATAATAATTCCTAACCAAAATGGCCTTTCAAGAAGCCTTCAAAGTTTTAGTTTTTTCCACAAGTATTCTTTATCGTAAAACACGATCTCCGCCAACCTGCTCGGTCAAAGGTTTGGTTAGATTTCGTAAAAGGCGCCGGTCAACATCCAGAATTTTCTCTTCTCCATGTAGTCTTCCCTCTCATCCATTATTCTTCCAATTTTCATTTCCTTTCGTGGCGGCATATTCCACGTATACAGAGTTCCCTTTTCTTATTTATGAAAATTGACTTTATATAACCTTATATAACATCACGAAAATTGAACGACGGTACGGACGCTATCTTTTTCATCCAGTACTTATCCCGCTACTATAATTAGTACCGTTCGATTGGGTGCTTGAACAGGTCAGTCATGTTGCCTGCGAGCCTTGTTTACCTCATCGTTTAATGACAATCTTGTAATATGATTTCAATGAATGAAATTTAGGGAGAGGTCTATATACTGCGTCGACAACAGCTTGTCATCCCATGCAACTTCAAGACCACGCGCAATGACTTCGTTTATGGTCTGACTTTAGCTGGGGAAGGGGACAAGAATGTAAAGCATTGATGAGGTCTCAATTGTAGCTCATATACACATCAGAAATATCAAATGCGTATGTCATTATATATGACGATTTAGTAAATAATGGAATTAGGGTTTTAGGGCAAGTTCAGGGCAAGTTCTTGAGAGAAAGGTAGCCCGAAAGACCACTAAGTTTTGTCTTTGCATCCGACAAGGACCTAGAGCTCGGGGCATGGAAAATAAACTCCTCCATTCTCGTCTTTTGAAATTTCCAAGAAAATGGAAGTAGAACAGGAAAAGAGATTAATGTGAATTTGCTTCGGTTTAGGTCCGTGAGAAACTTCGGTTGGGGTGGTAAGAAAGGATGCTTTGGAATTTAGTTTGATCGAGTCATGGTTGTCCAAAAAATCCACTTTACCTAAACCAAATCATGAGTTGTGAGTTTTCTTTTTACGTTATTTCTGTATTTTCATTTACAAATATAATGGAAAAATAAAGGGTTCGTTTTTAACCATAGACAATAATAAAGGGTTTCTCCATAGGAATGGCCAACCCAACTCGATCAGCCAACTTTTGCCTGCAAGACAAAAATACCATGATTTTTCAGACATTCACTAATAACTCGCGAACTTTTATCCGAGAGATAGAAGTATCCGCTATTAAATTTTTTATCCAAGCGAATTCCTGTGGCAAATGACGTGGTTAGTGGAGACGTGCTAGAGATATACAATTAGTGAAGAGAAGAGCTGCAATGATCTTCTGAAACGTATTATAAGTATATTAGTCCCAATTTTAAAAATAAAAATAAAAATGATTGACGGTTCAGGGAAACTATGCTGACAACTTTTGCCAACGAGTGCTTGGGGAAAATGGTTTCAGGTTTCACTCGGAACCGACTCGTTAGAACAAACTTCGTTATTTTTAGAATTTGAAATTTACCCTGCCTGTCCAAGGACCTATAACTTATTTTGTCACAGGTTTTAGGGTCAGTTCTAGGGGCAATCCAAGTTTTATTTGTATTTTTAATTGAACGATTGCAGTGAATCATTACCTCTAATAACCACTATTTGCTACAATCTATTAATTACAACTTATATTTAGATACATGAAAATTATTAAATTTTAACAAACAATCATAGATATTTTTGGAAGTGATAGTTTAGACTGGTGGTATCAGACTATACGCTCATCATTGGACGTCATGAAATGCCGTAGAATTGCATTAAGATATTGAACAAGAAAAATATAAAGACTTGTTCTAAGTTTCAGGTGGAAAATGGAACTACCGTAGGAATAGGTTTTCCAAAATTTAGAACTTGGAGCCTACTTTGCATACTTTGAAACCTAAAGATTGACCACTTCTCAGGTTCCTAGTTATATCTTAAAATCATGCTTACCCCTAACAAGTGCCTGGCATCTTTCAAACATGCCTTTTCTTCACATCAGTGCCATTAGCCATGTCATAATGTTTAACATTTTCTTGCATGGATGGAAAACTTGATAGTAAGGATTTTGTCCCTAAGATAAAAATTTGTAGATTTTTCAAGATAGTTTGAAAAGTGAGGGCATTCCTGTTACCTTGGTGAAATTTTGTGGGTGTTTTTTTTTTTTTTTGGCTGCCTATTTGCCCACTATGCCAAAGACTAGACTTTTAATTGATTTGATTGAATCTTGACAAGTGTGAAACTACAAATATTATAGTAAATATCTCAACCCGTGAGGCGGGCACAATTGGTTATGACATTAAAGCACTTCTAGCACGGTATACGGCTTTCACTTGTACAAATCTCATTAACTGCGTGCAAATTACTACGGATTATGGCTATTTGCATGAAGTCAAAGATTCAAACTAAATTGGCTCGTAGGGTTCACATAGTGTTCCATGAATCTTCAGATACCGGTCAATTTGTGGCGATAAATAAAGACTTGATATGGACTGAAAGCACAAACACACCTCCTATCCCCTCTTCGTTATCCAACTGGTGATGGAGCATCGATCTCCAACAAAAAGTTCAGACAAAAGAACTGCTGGGATTGTGACTGCATCATCGACACTGTCCAAAGAGCAACCCCTCACTAGGCTGGAGCTATCGTTGTTCCCCATACGGATGGAAACATCGACAGCAATGAGAGTCAACCGCGTAACATAATGGCGACACCGCCGAAGAAGGCATTTCGAAAGAAATTCCTCTCATCCATTCAGGATTACACTCCATCTTTGATCTCCCCACGTCCAGACGCTGCATAAAGATATCTAGCAGCAACGATAATAATACGTAATTCGTACGCGTATTGGAACCGAACACGAGATGGTCGCTCTCGCTCTCGCCATAATTCTGTCCAACTCCTGATAGGCGGGTCAGCTCAGCGCAGCTCAGCTCAAGCAGGTAAGGTGGGGAAAGACCAGACAACATGTTAGAAACTTTCTAAGTGACTAAGTCGAGGCCTAGTGGAGGACCATTTTTTCCCCCTCTTTCGCGTTGTGCCTTGCGTTTCTTTCCACACGGTTTGAGGACGAAAGTTGCACGTACCCACTGCGTCCCGGGGCCGTAAGAAACGCTCGAGGGTTTGGCCCTGCAGCAAAACAAACTTCTGCAAGCGCCGTCGAGAGTCAAAAACTCCTTTTCCTTTTTGACCTCCGTGGAGTCGCGTTCAACGATGCAGAAAAAAAAGGAAGTTGGTGATGGGACCTGCCTTGTCCATCAAGGATGGTGGGGAAGGGGGGGTGAGAAGAAGCTTTGAAGCAATTTAATGGAAAGGGCGGTGACAGTGAAAGCCTACAGTACATCCTCATGTTTAGTCTTCGGAGAGCGTAGAATTACTGTGATAAACCAGAGAAAACTAACACTAACCCAATCCTAGTTTCCGCCGAGAATGGCTAGGAATTCGAATCAATATGATAATCAAACACTTTAACTTTGACTGAGTTGAATCAAACTTGATTGTAGAAATAGATGCCGAAAATATTATCGATCTTATCGAGTCGAATAAAATCTGTATCGTATTAATGATGTGTAGCATCTGTGTGCGGTTTTGTCATGGTCCTGCAAGAGCCCGCGTACTACTGTGTAATATTGTTCTGTTCCATATCCCTGTTTATCATCAATAACATGCGTCGACCTCCGTAAATTTTTTGGTCAATCGAAGCTGCTCCACCATGCGGGTCTTCGTCTTCCAAAGTAATCATGCCAATTCTTCGCCTAACGCTTTCAGAAATTGGGCCGACAATCGGGCCCGTTAAGAGGCCCAAAGCCCACTAAGATCCATCTTCCTCCTAAAGAAGCGACGGTAAGGGTCGGGTTCAGCTTGTTTGGTCCTTTTTCTCTCGCAGAGCTCCAATGGCGGAAGCAGCAAAACCAGATCACAGTGACTCATCACCAGGTTTTTACTCCATCTGGGTCATGTCGCATCTGCTTTAATCTTGAAATTTGTTATGTATTCTTCGTTGATGCGTCGATTATGGGCTGCAGTTTCTTAATTCTCAGTGGTTTGCTCGCGGAAGAGTTCGTTCCTTCGAATTTGCAGTGATTGTTGCGTTTATATGTTGGAATTGATGTCCTTTTGGTTCGCCTTGATGCAATCACGGGTTCTTGCTTCTATGAAGTCTTCAAATTTGCAATTTTTAGCTGGAGAAGAAAAGAAAGATCGCTTTTTTTTTCGTGGGTTTTGGTCATTTCTTAGCTGTAGAGATACTCTACTTGGAAATGAATGGAAAAAAGGGAAGTTAATATACTCGTGTAAGAGAAATCATCCTTCCAGTGGATTTTAGGAAATTTTAGTTTCAGGTTAATTGCATTACCCTCCCTACAAATGTGAGAAGTCCAGAGAAATTTGTATGTAATAAATTAGTTTTTCACATGTTGCCATTGTTTTTGTCTCTTTAATATGAAAGGGAAAGATGTCAAGGCTCCAAACATATTGGAAAGAGCTAAAGAAGAGGTCGAGGCGGTGGTCCATGCCAACAGATCGCCACACCACCACAAGGAAACTCATGGGACGAGCGACGACATTGACGAGGATACACCAGTTGATGAAGTCAAGGGGCCGAGTGTATTTGAGCGCGCAAAAGAAGAGATAGAGGCCATCATCGGGGCGATCCATCCAAAGAAGGATTCGGAAAGTCACAAATGATGGACTCAGCAAGAGTACTCTTCCAAGCATTTGTCGCCCGTAGGTCGAGTACCATCTAGATATCTGCTAGGTATCTGCTGCTTTTGGATATTTTGAAAGAAAGAGAGCGATTGAACATTCAAGCTGATTGGTGTTTGCTTTTAGCTGTGAAGTATCATATAGATCGACTAGAAAGTACTGTTTGTATTTTGATCCTTTCATTTACGTGGAATCCTTGGTAGCTTGGATATTTTTAAATTTGAATTTGATAAATCATGGAAGGTGAATGGCATTATCTATGGCTCCTTGCAAATAATTTCTTCATTCACGAGGTTTGCGCTTAAATCTGAAAATGCATCTATCTAACTTTGTATTCCTCTTTTTATTTACCACGCTACATATTCCTTTTTGTGACCCATACTTTTGGTTGGCTTGCTTGTTGCACAAGTTGGTCATGAAGTGGTTGCTGCAGGCATCTTTGACAAAATGACTACTTATTCTTTTACTTTATGGATCGATCTTTTAACCTGACGCTGCTGAGAACAGCCACAAAGGATATGGCCGTGATGATTGAGCGTGGATGGCTGGCTGCTCCCAGGTTTGAATTGCATTGGCGGTTAGGGGTCTAGTCCTAAAACTGGGGAAATTAGTCGTGTTAAGTTTCTGTCTGGAGGAAGATGAGTTACCGAGTTAGGTCACTCTAATGCTCGGGACAACTTACTTCAGCTTCTTTTTCAAATGCTTGAAGATTTGCTCGGTTGGTGGAGAGCGCAAATGTGTTTTGGCTTCTTCATGCTGTAAGTGGTCGTGCCAGATAAAGCTATATTTACATATAGACTGAACAGAATCCATCACGTAGACTAACGTATGCTTGTCTTCTCGATGGAAACGGGGGCTACGTCATGAGAGTATCATTTGGGCAAGGATGGTGATGCTGCTTCGTTGTCATCTTGAATGATGTGAAAAGATTAGCTAGTACATGATATGGTTCAGCATGCTGCAATCCTTGTGCCTGCCTTACGAGTGCTTCATGGAAGTCCTCTTTCTTTCAAAGAAAAGCCTGTGCTAGTCTTCTTTGAATGGGACACTACATATTCCCTTGGTCAGAACGAAGTTGACCCCTGATCCTCAGAATCTGGCCTAAATATAGATAACCATGTCTAAATTCTCATGTACATGAAAAACTTCTCTGCAGTCAGCATTGGACTCAAGTCATCAAACCTTTTTCAGGGCAGTCAATGCACTCGATTAATTTAGCGTATCTTACATAATGATTTGTGATTTCTTGTTGTCACACGGCGCTTTTTATTCAATTCTGGATGGCCCAAAATCAGATGTCTGTTGACCGGCTAACACAACTCCTAAGTTTATTATTTTTGTATTCACTTGTAAATTCCTGAGTTGGATCCTGAATGAATGATCATTCGTAGGAATTTGATATATTGCTGTCGGCTGGTATGATGGCAGGGTTCGGTAAGGTTTCGAAATTGAAGAGAGCAGCCGGGTCAGAACTCCTGGTCCAGTCAAGTACAAAGCCGAAGTGATGGGGCTTCTCACTTGAATATTCCTGCTAAAGTGAGGCAGATACGGACCATACGGTGTCCCCATCACTTGAAGAGATTCAAATCACCTAGATTGAGCCACTGTCAAGTTGGAAATTATGCGAGAATCACGTCCTTTCTTCACCGTTTCCGGTGAAGCCACGCCAACCTCCATTAGATACGAAAACTGGTCAAAAGAAAAAAAAGGGAACGATTCATTTGTCAAATCTTAAGTCTCAGTTGCTATTCCTGTTGATGTCTTACCATGCGTTTGGGCTTTCTCTAAAGTCCAAAAAGGGGAATATGAAAATGCAGCCAGGCTAGATTAAGTGAATTATCTGCTACTTAGGCAAATATCCGATCTGTTTGTCTTTAGAAAGTGGCGGTCCTGGTGGAGGTTCTAACCTGAAATTAGGTATGAAATCTCATATTAGTGGTGTTTCGGAAATGTCTGCAATTGAGTAAATAGTTCTACAACTAAAAAATCAGATTGAGAAGATTTGTACAAATTAAACCTTTCATTGGTATAAATTTGTTATATATCCGTGACTTAGATTGGTGAAATAGCCAAAAAAATTTTATGATTTGATTTGCCATACACCCTTTATGGTAGGAGCCATAGACTTTGTTTTTTTTTGTCTTTCAAAAGTGTTTCATAAATGATTGCAGTTGAGCAAATAATTGTACGAATTAACTGATCTAACTGATTGTAAAAGGGGAAGATTTGTACATATGTCATAGACCTTTCATCACCACTTAATAGAAAATCGTTGGGTAGGGAAATGTTAGATACTTAATGACTCGATTGGTGAAATCACCAAATTTATATATAATTTGATTTCTTGCGCACCCTTTATTGTAGGAGTGATATACTTTGTTTTTTTTCTCAAGATGTTACTAAATTAATCATTGTTAATGAGGCATAATAATTTTTCACAACAATTTCTCCTCATATTTGGTTGATCTCACAGTAATGAGGCCTGACTTGAAAATGAAAAACACTTCAATGCATCACATTTATAATTTTCCATTTGCGAAAGATTCTATCAGTAGTTCACATGAATTTTGCTTTATTCAATAACAAGCAAGTTCATACACATGATCATAAGATGATATGACATTTTAAATCTAAATCGCTCCACACAAGTGTTACATATAGTGTTAGATGTTGGATGATAAAAACATTGGGCTATATAAGTAACAAAACAGGGGAACCTTTCCTCGAGAGGATAGATGGCCTAAACATTTCTAGGAAAAGAAGTTCATAACCCATGGGCCTTGTAACCCCATCGAAGTTGAAGAATCAAAGAATTTGCCCTCTCTTCCAAGAGGATTCGCAGCATGTCAAGTTCTGATAAGGTTCTTTACTTTGCATCGAATCAAATCACATGCTTTGCCGTTGCTATGCATATCGAGCTCATAAGTGATAAGATATTCGGTCCATTGGTAAACCAAAGTCTTCTCCACATGAAATAATGAGAGCTCTGTATCATCATGCATGGCGAGGTTTATAACGCTGGTGCCTCTCTTCTCAACCTGGCTGGCTGGCTGGCTGGCTGGCTGGCTATTATTCTTCATGCCGTTCGCCAGGTCATATTTAGTATGCAAAGATTGCAATATTGGCTTTTCAGGAAATAAATACAGGACAAAAAAAAAGAAAATATTGACATGTTAGGAAACAGAGTGAGTGATGGCTGATGAGAACATAAATGTAGGGAGTCGATGGTTTAGATTAGCCATCTGTCGTTTTTTCGTTTTAAAAACCTTCTCTCTCCCTCTCTCTATCTCCAACTCTTTGTCTCTTGATCTTCTCTCTCCTGCAATTGATCTGCAATGAGCTGAGTTTTTCCTGTCGTTGCTCCCCTCAAATTATATGATTTCTCAAGTGGGTTTGTTTTAACTGGGATCGGCTTCCTGATTTCAGGTGATTTTTCTCCTATTTTTAGCCTTTTGTTAACGTGTTCTTCGTTATTCTAGGCATCCGGAATATGTTTGAATTGTTTTTTGGATGAAAAGTTTGCACTTGTCTCGCCAATTGCAGGTCAGGTTTGGCTGCATTCTTCCCGTTCTGATATCTATCCGGGTTTTCTTGAATATCAGAATGTTTATATTGCGTGTGTATGTATTTTTGGAGAAGAACTGTGGTAAATTCGAGACAATGTTTGTGATTTCGGCTCTCGACACAAAAATTTTAATCTATCTTCTAAGGCAAGAAACTGTCAAAAACTTGTACGTAATTGGCTGTGTTAAATCAGTTTTCCTAGGATTTTCCAAACCCAATTGTTTAAACAAAAGGGGTAAAAAGAGAAAAGAATCAATCTTGGCTATGCAAGAATATGATCTCCTCTTTAAATTTCAAAGGATTAAGTTTTAGCGTTGTTGGTGATTCCGTATGTGATCTGTCAAAATTCATAGGTAATGACTCAGCCGATTTAATGCTCATCGGGTCAACGCTAACGAAATTATCATACTTTGTTGTTAGGCCAAAGAACAAGGAACTGGTTCTGGGATTCTGCATGAGGGAAGAATTTCAGAACACTGTCAAAGGTTCTTCATCACATCTTTTCTTTTAGTAACCGAGTGGGACGTTACAGTGGGAAGCAACATGAGCAATTCATATCGGTGTAGATAGCTTTGGTTAAGACATGTTGGACAGCAGTGTGAATGAGGTGAGGTAGCCAAGGATGGCGCGCGGTCGGATAAGGGCGAGGATCCGCCGGAGCCACCTCTACACGTTTGCATGCCTTCGCCCGAGCACTGTTGAGGGAGATGAACCGCACCCTATCCAAGGCCCTGGATACTCAAGACGTGTGCATTGCAATGCATCGCATATGCACAAGAAGAAGCCTCTCAAATACTCCTCGAATTATATATCCACAACCAGGTACAATGTCATCACATTCCTGCCAAAAGCATTTTTTGAGCAATTCCGCCGAGTTGCCAACATATACTTCCTTGTTGCTGCAATCTGCTCTCTCTTTGAGTTCTCTCCGTTCTCGCCAGCGAGCATGATTGCGCCTCTGGCATTCGTTCTTGGGGTTAGTATGGCCAAGGAGGCCGTAGAAGATTGGCGCAGGTTTATTCAGGACTTAAAGGTTAATGCCCGCAAGGTTAGTGTTCATAAAGGAGGTGGCGTCTTTGGTCGTAAGCAGTGGCGAAAGATTCGGGTGGGCGATGTTGTGAAAGTGGAGAAGGATAAATTTTTCCCCGCGGACTTGCTTCTGCTGTCGTCCAGTTATGAGGATGGCCTTTGCTATGTGGAAACTATGAATTTAGATGGTGAGACGAACTTGAAGGTGAAGAGATCGCTGGAGGTCACCTTACCATTAGACAGTGACGAGAGTTTCAAAGATTTTGCTGGAGTGATCAGATGTGAAGACCCAAATCCTAGTCTTTACACTTTCGTGGGTAATTTGGAGCACGACAGGCAAATCTATCCCTTGGATCCGAGCCAGATCCTTCTTAGGGACTCAAAGCTCAGGAATACGGCTTACATTTATGGTGTGGTAATTTTCGCTGGTCAGGACAGCAAGGTCATGCAAAACTCGACCAAGTCCCCTTCTAAGCGAAGCAGCGTTGAGAAGAAGATGGACCGCATCATTTATGTTCTGCTCGCTACTCTTCTAGCAGTCTCCATTATTAGTTCAATGGGTTTCTTTATACAGACAAAGTATCAAATGCCGGATTGGTGGTATTTAGAACCCCAGAGTCCTCAAAGTTGTTATGACCCCGCCCAAGCGGCCACATCAGGGTTCTGCCACTTCGTCACTGCTCTCATGCTGTATGGGTACTTAATACCCATCTCTCTGTACGTGTCGATTGAGGTGGTGAAGTTTTTACAAGCTATATTCATAAACCAAGACATCAACATGTACGATGAGGAGAGCGGAACTCCTGCTCAAGCGAGGACGTCCAATCTGAATGAGGAATTGGGCCAGGTTGATACGATTCTGTCCGATAAGACGGGAACATTGACCTGCAATCAGATGGATTTCCTCAAGTGTTCCATTGCTGGTACAGCCTTTGGCGTGAGAGCCAGCGAAGTTGAGATTGCCGCTGCTAAGCAGATGGTCATTGATCCTGCGGAGCGAGAATCAGTTGCTTCAAGTCATCTCGGGGCATCAGAAATCGGATTGGAGAGAGCAGTTACTTTGGCGGATGAACAGGGTCCGAAACCGAGCATCAAGGGCTTTAGCTTTGAGGATAGTCGCCTTATGGGGGGGAACTGGATGAGGGAGTCCAATGCAGATGTGATGTTACTGTTTTTACGAATATTAGCAGTTTGTCATGCAGCGATTCCTGAGGTAAATGAAGAGACTGGCGATATTACCTATGAAGCTGAGTCACCGGATGAAATAGCATTTCTTGTTGCAGCAAGAGAATTTGGGTTTGAGTTTGTCAGAAGAACTCAATCAAGCGTATTTGTCCGTGAGAGATATCCTTCCTCGGGAAATCCAGTTGAAAGGTAAAAATTCTGCTGAAATATCTAGCAACTCAGTTTTGTCCAAGTTCTGCTGCATTCATAGAGTGTTTGGTTATCAACCGCTGGAATATTTTCAGGGAATATAAGATTCTTAATCTCTTGGACTTCACTAGTAAAAGAAAGCGAATGTCGGTGATTGTGCGGGATGAACATGGGCAGATTATGCTAATGTGCAAAGGCGCTGACAGGTGAGGCTCATTGTGGTACACTTCTTCTGATGCATATGTGGGAATATTACCTGGTTAATCAATGGCAATATCATTTTCACACTTTTCAACCGGAGAGGATCGATGCTCCACTGCCATAGATAGATACACCATTTTCTTCTCAAAGTAGAGGATAATTTTGGCATAGAGACCAACTATTATTTTGTGTCTTTACATTGTTTTCTTCTCAAGATCATTTTGCGCTACCTAGTTCTGCTCATGATTAGTTTCATTCGTTTGATCCCTAATCTTCCTACCCTTAACTCTGCAGCATCATTTTTGAACGTTTAGCTAAGAACGGAAGAACATACGAGGAAAGTACTACGAGACACTTGAATGAGTATGGAGAGGCCGGGTTGCGTACGCTGGCACTTGCTTATAAACCACTCGACGAGGCTGAATATACAGCTTGGAACAATGAGTTTGTCAAAGCAAAGACTTCGATCGGGGTCAACCGAGAGGCGACGCTTGAGAAAGTATCTGATGTGATGGAGAGGGAATTGATTCTCGTAGGTGCTACAGCTGTAGAGGACAAACTACAGAAAGGGGTATAATAGAAGAGTCCTCTTGAAATTTACAAGTATATTAGATCGGTGTAGTTCACCAAAACTCGATTCTTACCTTCTAAATATTTTTATAGGTACCTCAGTGCATCGATAAGCTTGCCCAAGCAGGCCTTAAGATCTGGGTTCTCACTGGAGATAAGATGGAGACTGCAATCAACATCGGGTAAGTTGAAGATTAAGAGGACTTCTCTCCTTAGTTTACTCCTTTTCGGAGCTTTTACGTGGTTAATTTCATTCTTCATTTGAAAACTATGCATCCAGAAGAGTATGAATGGTTGTTTTTAACTTCTTTTGGAATGCAGATTTGCTTGCAGTCTGCTGAGGCAGGGGATGAAGCAGATTTGCATAGCGGCAATGAACTCCGACGCGAACCCAGATGTGAAAAAGGTATTTGTGCTTTGAGAAAGAGTCAGAGAAATTGATTTCAGGAAAATGATTTTCATTCGAGGGTAGACTTCGTTGCTTTTTGTCACCCATCAGGCCGTGAAGGAAGACATTTCGATGCAAATTACCAATGCCTCCCAAATGATCAAGCTTGAAAAGGATCCGCACGCTGCATTTGCATTGATCATCGATGGTAAAAGTCTCACTTATGCTTTAGAAGATGACATGAAGCATCAGTTCCTCAGATTAGCAGTTGACTGCGCGTCAGTCATATGCTGTCGTGTCTCTCCGAAACAGAAAGCGATGGTACGTTTCCTCTATGCTTCCAATGATGGGAATTTTCTGTTCACGTTCTTCTATTTTCAAGAATAAGGTAGATGTGATTATCACGTGCGAAATAGTTTCCGCCTGTACTTCAAGTATTCAAATATTGGTGGCAGGTGACAAGATTGGTGAAAGAAGGAACTGGAAAAACGACTTTAGCAATTGGTGATGGTGCCAATGATGTTGGAATGATTCAGGAAGCCGATATTGGAGTAGGGATTAGTGGGGTCGAAGGTATGCAGGTTAGTGACTGTTTTTGCATTATACTTCTTCGATTCCTAAATCTGTTTTCTCAATTCGTGAGAGAGAGGGAGAGAGAGAGAGATGCTTATCCTCAGTGTTTCTCCTTCACAACTTGTCCTGTCGTGTTGCCATCTTCAAGATATAGAGGGTTTGCATCAATATGTCTTGTTCAGTCTCAGTTAGAGTTCTAATATCACTCGGCAGGTACTGTCCATTGTGGATGTTATGTCGAACTTACGGCCTAAAAAATGTTGCAGGCAGTCATGGCTAGCGATTTTGCTATCGCCCAGTTTCGGTTCCTGGAAAGACTTTTGGTGGTCCATGGGCACTGGTGCTACAAGAGGATCGCTAATATGGTACTTGAGCTTTTTCGCGCCCATTCTCTCGTCTTCCACTGAATATACCGTCCATGAACCCAAAAGGAAAGTCACCACACACGCACAACGGCGCATGAAGCTGTTAGTTTCACCTGTTTCTATTTTTCCATCTTTTAACTGGAACTGTCATCTGTCCAGATATGCTATTTCTTCTACAAAAACATAGCATTCGGCTTGACTTTCTTCTACTTCGAGGCTGTCACGGGCTTCTCAGGGCAATCCATATATGACGATTGGTACATGATACTCTTCAATGTCTTTGTCACATCAATTCCCGTCATCTCGCTCGGCGTGTTTGAACAGGACGTCTCCTCTGAAATCTGCTTACAGGTTCGTCTGTCAAAAAGCATGATGAAAATTCCTAGTGCTGTTATCCATGACTCTATGCAGATCTCTTTTCTTTTCCTCCCTTTTGTCGTTCACCCTCTTTGCTAATACGTATATTGCTCCGCTTCTAGTTTCCGGCTCTGTATCAGCAAGGGCCTAGAAATCTGTTCTTCAACTGGCACAAGATACTCGGAATGATGTTCAACGGCCTAATTGCTTCGGTAATCATCTTCTCGTTCAACGTCCTCCTCTTCGCCGAGCAAGCGTTCCGCCGAGGAGGGCAGACTGCCGACATGGCGGTCGTGGGGACGACTATGTTCACTTGCATAGTCTGGGTGGTGAACTGCCAGATCGCGCTCTCGATGAGCCACTTCACCTGGTTCCAACACATCTTCATATGGGGGAGCATCGCCTTGTGGTACTTGTCCCTCTTCATCTACGGCATGCTTTCCCCGGTGTACACCGGCAACGTGTACCAAATCCTCGTCGAAGTCCTAGGCCCGTCGATCAGCTACTGGTGGATCATCCTGGTGGTCACGGTCACCTGCAACCTGTTCTACTTCGTCCACATATCGATCGAGCGGTGCTTCTTCCCGATGGACCACCACATCATCCAGGAGATCAAGTACTCCAGGAAGGACGTCGAGGACAGGCACATGTGGACCCGGGAGCGGTCGAAGGCGAGGCAGAAGACCAAGATCGGCTTCACGGCCCGTGTCGAGGCGAAGATCAGGAATTTGAGAGGGAAGCTGCAGAAGAAGCAGTCGATCCTCATAACCAATAATGCAGCAGCATCCCCCAGATCACGACGAGAGGAAAGACAATAAGATCAAGCAGGCAGCAATCACTCAGCATCCTCGGACTGTTCATCCTCCGGTTCGGCTCGATCGAATTACCTGCATTACGCACGGTTCATGTAAAACCGAAGATACCGGTTCGATGAGGAAGCACAAGTGATAGGGAAAATCAATAGATATCATATTGCATAGGCAGGCACATTTTTTGAATCTGCTGCATAATTTCTAGAACAATGTCGGACGATTCACATCGATTTCGCATTTGAAAGAAAGGTCGAATCAACCCTCTTGGCAAAGCATATTCCATTGAATGTCTCAACAAAATAGAAGTTAATTTTTGCTTTTCCAAGAGTCGTCTCAAAGTGCTTTTGAAGGCTCTAGCAAATTATCCGATCTTAAAACTAAATTGTACATATGCCAATTCAGTCTTCAACTTTTTCAAATTTATCAATATAACTCTCGATCTTTTATGAAATTTCAATGTTATCTCTCTCAATTGTTGTCGGGAATCACTAATGTGGTGTTCAATCATCCTCTAGTCGACCATCCCATGCGTGTGAGCATCTCTACTTAGATATGTCGATAAGCAATTAGCCAAAATAGCTATACTGAAATTTTGGACAAAGATTTAGAACTACACGAATAAAGTTGTTCTTGAGTCAAAATATATTGACAAAATTAGAAAGTTTAAAATTGAATGGGCAGGACTGATTAGGGAAAATATTGGGTACGTCTTATGCTCCAGCGTGTCAAACAAGAAGGCGCGTGTCTCGTGGGACCCACGATTTCAGGCGCCATTTTGAAAATGATTTCGTACTGTAGCTAGGATTTTCAGTTCTTTCTTTGCGTCTCTCTCTTCACTCGCTCTCTCCCCCCGAACGAACTCCCGACGAACTCTCTCTGTGCCCTCGCTTTTTCCGACCGGCGAACCACCGCAAGCAACCGACAAACCAGGAGGATACCGGCGAGACGACCGCGAGCGACCGACCGGCGTGCGACCTTCCTCTCTGCCCTCCCTCTTTACGGCCGGCGAACCACTGCGAGCAACCGACGAACGAGGAGGATACCGGCGAGACGACCGCGAGCAACCGACCGGCGTGCAACCTCCCTCTCTCTGCCCTCCCTCGCTTTTTCCGACCGGCGAACCACCGCGCCACCCCTCCAGCTTCGGATCTGGCCCCGACTCGTCCGTCCCCTGCTCTTCTCTATCTGCCCTCCCTCTCTTCGCGGCGAACCACCGCGTGACCGGCGAACCACCGCGCCCCCCTCCAGCTCCAGATCCGACACTGGCTTGTGTTGTACGCTGGAACGTTGGTGCCCGACCGCCTCACACCCGCCGGCCTGTTGATCTCCAGTTCCGCTCGCATCACGGTCCCGCTCTTCTCTGTCTGCCCTCCCTCTCTTCGCGGCGAACCACCGCGTGACCGGCGAACTACCGCGCCCCCCCTCCAGCTCCAGATCCGACACCGGCTTGTCTTGTACGCTGGAACGTTGGTGCCCGACCGTCTCACACCCACCGGCCTGTTGATCTCCAGTTTCGCTCGCATCACGATCCCGCCAGTGCTTTGGTTCAGGTAAAAGTCACAGGGGAATGATCATTTGTGTCCCCTTTAATGCAGCTGTTTACATGTAGGCTAAACATTTTTCTTAGTTCTCATAGTTCAGTTGGAAATGATAATGACTCGGTGGCGTTGAAACTGATGTAAAGTGTTAGGTAGGTTTGGCACTACATATCTCTCGGTGCATGTGAAACCTATCAAGTAATGAACTTTTGAGACCATCACCTTCTTGTGTACTGATTTGATAGTAATGGTATTTCAATACATCAACTTCACATGCAAGAAATAGTAGTGGACCCACATCGAGGTGTCCCAAGACCACTTAACACTTGTTCTGTTCCGTAAGAATGGCCTTCAAGTTAATATTTTCCATTTTCATTGTCATGATAAATAATAGTTCATCATATAATGCTGTGAGATGACATTGTCCAAAGATATGAATCTTCAGTTTTTGAAGTTTGTCTAAATTAGCTTAAACATGACTTTGTGACTGCAGGTTGTTGATTCATTGTGTGATTTTTCTCCACTGCAGTCTGTTGATTCATTTTTCCTTGTAAGCTCTTTCCTTCCCAATGGTGGTCCAACTTTTTCCATGGCTGTTTACCCATCTGAGTTCGGGATCCAGCGCATGAAAGAGGAAGAAATTTATGGCCCTGTTGGTCTCTTTGATGATGAGGACGATAGGAATGAAGATCTTTTGGACAAGAAACAGGAGACTCTTGGTGAGATATTGAATGGAGATCGCCTAGTAACTGCTCCATATGGAGTAAAATTTCTACAGGGGAAGGATCAGGAGGTTGCATGTGCAAAGAAGTTGACAAGTGAAGAAGTCTCTCGAATCCAAGCTGCAATCAAGCAGTTTTATATATTTCAGATGTACTGTGATGACTTGCCAATCTGGGGATATATGGGAAAGGTGGAAGAATCATCTACAAATATTTCAGAGCACAAATATCTCCTTTACCAGCATTTCGAAATTGAAATCTTTTTCAATAAGGATCAAATAATAGAGGCTCATTTGTTGATGCACCCTAATGAGGTAGTGGAGTTGGCTGAAGGCAGGAATATGGACATAGAGCTACAGTATAGCGTGCATTGGATGGTCCTGGCAGGTTTCTTGTGAGACCTCAAAGTGCCCCAGATAGGTCCCATCACTCCGATGGTACAGGGGCACATTTCAACAGATGGTCCTGGCAGGTTTCTTGCCTTTTTGTACAATCTACATGCGGCTGCATTACATGTTAATGAGCATATGGGGTAATATAGGGTCTATACCCTTTATAGCACGATATTTGTCATCTTCATTATTCTGCTCATCACAATTTCATTAATCACCGTGGCTCTGACGCACTTTCAGCTAGCTGCCGAAGATCATCGATGGTGGTGGAGCTACATCTCTCTCTCTCTGACATGTTAATGTACTTTCGATCAAGGTCACAAATGAAGCTCAAGCGGAAAATGTCCTATTTGGAGATGTTGGTGCAATCCCAAGTAACTAATTCGTTTCTATATTTGTTTGATTTTTCATGTCTCTATTGACATCTTATTTGGTTTAACCTCAACGCTTGCATCTTGTGCATCCATAACTCTTTCTTCCACTGTTTCTCCCGGATTCATGACTCAGCTGGAGCGATGATTGCAAAGTATGTCCTTTGTCATGCAATGGATTGATTTAAAAGATGAACGCCCATCTAAATAAGAAGAATAAATTTAAATGTCAAAATGATGCCACATTGAATGAGGGAAGTTCTGTAGACACTCTTAGCTAAACAACGTTCACTTTTGTTGTTGAAAACAGAAAACTAAAAGTTTTATTCGATAAACTAAAGGGTTTATTTGCCAGCATTCTTATTCTAAATTTCGTGCTGCATGTGTCATATTGCAGGTGAAGGAAAAGATCTAAAATTGGTGGACGCCCCTGTTTCTGGTCATGTTAAAAGAGCTGCTGAGGGAAGTCGATGACTTCTCATATGGATGTGGACAGGCTTTAAAGAGTTACGGACTTATTAATGTGCAAGAAGAAGAATCTTATGGTGATATATTGTTGAAGTTGACTCCTACATTTTCAGAGGCGCAAATTTGGTTTCACTTATAAATGAGGTCTTGGACCAAGCGAAGATTGAATCTGGTAAGATTGAGATTGAGGCTGTGCAGTTTGATCTAAGGGCCATATTGGATGATGTCGTCTCTCTTCTCGGGGAAATCTCAAGAAAAAGGAGTGGAGGTATCGACTGCCTTTGTTACATGGTGCTACTAATTCACCTGAGTCATTATCTAATAATTTCCACCCGTTCAAATCTGCAGCTAGCAGTTCACATTTCTGAAAATGTTCCGCAGAAGTTGATTGGTGATCCGGGAGATTTCGGCGAGATCATCACAAATCTTATGGGGAACTCGATTCTGATAAGCTATTTAAGTGTGGTTCACACATTTTCTGAGAACTTTGTTTTTGAATCTCAAGTCGCCATTATAATTCTTGATCTTCCTTCATGGAAGGAAAATTGTACTTGTTATCATCTTGATATATAAAAATATTGCCAATGACTTGATCATTCAAGAGGTCACATGGATTGGCTCCTACGTTACAATATTTACAATCTATCCTACATCCATGTAATCTAAATAGCTAATGTATCTATTATGGTTTTCCCTACCTGATGTTCATGTGCTACGAAGCGTGCAAGAGGATTATGGTTGAGGATGATGAAGAGGCGTAACCACATATTTGACAAGAAGAAATGCGAGGTCTTTTGCTATGGGTCATCTACCGAAAGAGTGGATAAAGATGACTATTTTGTATACTGCGATTTTTTTTTTTTTTTTGGTCAGATGTATACTGCAATTGAATGGTTTAGTTTATGTTTTTTTCTTTTGCTCATACGATTTCTTCAAAAGAATTCTTCAAGGAAGTTCTTGTTACCAAAGTTGGTTCTACATGCACTCGCAAAGATATTTGAGGGATTTACTTTTCTTTTGGAGTTCTATGTGTTTCTGAAGAAGGTATTGGCATGTTTTGATAATGTGAGTATTGCCTTTCATGAGAAGATGAGTTGGCAAGAGTCGAACCAAAAAAGATGGCCAATTTGTCTAATAATATGCTGATTGAGATGCAATGTTTTTCACAGGGGCTACTTTGCGTGTGCATAAATCTCTTGGAGTACCTAACATAAGGAAAGCTTTTTTGCTTACTGGATTGTTGGTTTGAATGAAGAATAGTTTCATGTTTGATGTATGATGTTTCAATTTCAGGTTTGAGTACCTTCAACTTTCTTGGACAGAACAAAGTTTTGTATTAAATGATTTCTTCGGATGTTAATTTTATTTCTGATCCAAATTGTGGCTGGTTACCTTGCAAGGCAAAGCCTTCGCTACCCTACCAATCTTGGCAAACCTGTGGCTCGAAGGGATTGCTACTTAGTATGAAATCGAAAAGTGGCAATAATTCAACCCCGTCAAGTCTAAATTTGACGTTATACAAAGAACACAACAGCGTCACGTTTCAATTATCAATAGTGTGAGAGAATTAGGGCGCGTTTGGTAACTGTTCAAAATTTTTTATTCTGGAATAGAATTGCGTTTGGTACCGTATTAATTGATTCTTCCAAATTAATTTCTTTTGATTTTTAAATAAATTTTACCGGCCGGATGAGGGCCGGCGACGCTCACTGGAGCGCCACCGGCCCTCGGCGAGGTCGGCCTTCGTCGGCCGAGCCTCGCTGGCAGCTAGGCGAGGCTCGCCCAGCCTCAGCGAGGCCAGCTTGGCCACCGGCGGGGCTGGGCGAGCCTTGTAGGTGGCCAGGCGAGCCTCATTGGCGCCGGGCGAGGCTCGCCCGGCCCACCGGCGAGGCTCGACCTCGCCCGATCCGGGCGAGGCCGAGCCTCGCCCGGTTGTTGGCGAGGCTTGCCCAGCCCTGCCGATGGCTGGGCTTGCCTCTGACGACCTCGCCGAACCGGCGAGGCTTGCCCAGCCCTGCCGATGGCTGGGCTTGCCTCTGACGACCTCGCCGGACCGGCGACCGGCGGCGGCGGCGGGTGACGGCAGGCAGCGGCGGACGGCGGCGGGCGATGGCGAATGGCAACCGAGATGTTGAAAGAGAAGAACAAGATTTTACCATTTTGATTTTTTTTTCGATTCTCGGACGTAGAATCAAATTTTTTTTTATTCTCAAATCTTGTCCAAAATTGTTCCCGGAAACAAAAAATTTACCAAACGCGATTCTCGTCCCAAACTGATTCTGGGAACAAAAAATCAGAATCAGGCACTGTTGGGCAAGTTGCCAAACAGGCCCTTAATCGACGTGTGGGAAACGATTTCTGTAGAGCCTTGCATTGATGAGAGACCTGTTGACAATTTGCAAGAGAATTGTGGGAACAGTAATAAAGGCATCGACTTAAGCTTGACCAATGTACTTGTTCTGTATTCAACCTTTAAGTGCTGAATTAAGTTCAAAAGTGCTACATTCTTGTGATCAAACAACAAAATACTGCACAATAAATAACAACAGACGAATCAAAGGTTCGAGATGCCTATTTTCCAACACGGGCAACTATGGAAAGGACATGACAAAAAATGACATTCTCTACTTTTTCTGTTTTACACCCACCTTCTTCCCAAACGAAGGTATTGCCTCAATGATGAAAAGTGACTTTGGGTGGCAATGAGAATCTTGTTATATACATAAAAGAACAATAAGCACTTGAAGATGGCTTCCCCCACAGGTGAGCATGATACAATTAGCAGATGCTTGTTAGGCTCTCAGGCTGCTTATCATGGTCAAACAAAAAACCATTCACCATGATGAAAGCAGAGCAGCTCGCGCAACAAACTCAAAGAGTGTCTTCATATCTTAATGTAAGGAAAACTAATGCAGCTATGCCGCGCACTGCAACTTTTGTAGAGATCAACTTGAATCCCAAGCCCGTGAACATATTGTACAGAACATGTTCATATGACAATAGTTGATCATCGCCGACAATCAACTAGAGACTTCACTGGAGTTCCTCTTGCTCGGGCCTAGCAAATCATCACAGTCGCGTTGCTCACAAAGGCACTCCAGAGGATTTGCATAGAAGTAATCCTCCTCCTTGGGCTTATCAACAATAACTCTACAATAACTTGGCTGTCCCATCTTCTTCTCATGTGCCAAACGTACAGCAACTTCAAAATCATTCTGTGAAAGTGTCCCATTCTGATACAAATCCAGTAACACCACAAGCTTTTTACAATCTAAGAGAACGGTTCTCTTAAATCCAAGATATCTGCCGAAAAATGTCATAGTTTGCACACAGCCTTTTGAAAGAAAATTGGATAGGCCTAATTTATTTGTCTTGTTCTTCCAAGGGAAATAACAGAAGAACATCAATCAAGTCGACAGCTTACCTGCGGTGACCTTCCACAAGTTTTGCCATATTTCCATCATATGTGGGGATGAAAGTATTGCTGGCTATTGATACCATAAAATCTAGAGCCGCCATTTGTGACAGTGATTATGGAACTGCTGCAACTCCTTTGGATCCAGCAGCATCTCCTTTTAACCTGACATAAAAGTAAAATCTGTGAAAAAAGAAAGAAGAACTAAGTGTCAGATTACATGGAGATGGACTCATCCCAGTGCCAATTGCAAAGCATCAATGGATGTTCTAATACACGCTCCAAGCATTGGCAGCCGCTAAAGCATCCTTTAATATACACAGTCTACCGTTCTTGGATCATTTTTACATACGCCCTCAAGGTGAAGATGGAACTTTTTAACATTCTCCATTATGATTTTCACCTTCAGAGAGTTCAACACCGCTAGCATCAGAAGATGTTGGTCACTGAATTAGAAATATAACAGCACGTTAATATGTTAACTCACAATCCGTGGAAATGCAGCCCTCAATGTGGCTAATCTCCGTTCGCTGCCACAGATTTCTCCAGATGCGATGTAAATCTGCGTGTCTTTGTCAAAACCTAGTGCCTGTAAAACTAATGATGTCTCTTCCGGAGTCAGAGGACACAGACCTTGTGATCTCCTTTCCTCAGATACAATCTCTTTCTCCCTCCACCAGGGGAATGCATACCTGAATGAAAAGCACAATTCATGTGGCCACACATTTTACAAATGAGAAACAAGAAAAACAGATAAATCGATGAAATAAAAGGATGAAATACATCTAATGCCACATTCCTCATATTCAATCAAGCTTACTTTTGCCCAGGTGCAACACCTAGAGCTTCAGAGCTAAAGCCACAGGATTTGACTAAAATGTAGCATAGGCCATGGAATATATTAGAGTTCCATCTCAGGGTAAAGTCACATGAACTTAATGACTTAAAAAACATATCCCTTCCTAGAGCGAAATATCAGATAAGTACAGAGAAATGTACAAAAACTTCATCGACTTTCCCTTAAATACAATGTGCATCTCTAGTTAAACTAGATTTTACACCTTCGTTCAAGAACCTATAATTTGCACCTTGAGGTTTCAAAAGTCTCGTGATTTTTCCTTGAGTCATAAGTAGCACAACATCAGCTGATTAAGTTAAATGAAAATTATTCCAATGGCAAACAATAAAGCAAGCACATGTCAAGACAAACCTCATTCGCTTGAGCTCTTCAGCTTCTTCTGCTGTACAACCTTTGGTGCATCCAGAGAAAGCCAACATATCCATCTCGTATCTCAGATGCAAAGCCATGAAAGGCCCCCTATCTCAAAGGAGGTGGACTAATTTGTTCCCCAGAGCCTCGATCTGAGGAGTAAATTTTAAAGCCTGAAAGTTGACTCGACATCTGAGCCTCTGAAGATCTAGTGAAATTCCATTGTTTGCCAAACGAGCATCTGTCTTATTGAAATGTACCACCTTATGCATGCTAAATAGTGGCAAAATCTGCATGGCATAGGCAAAGATATTACCCAGGGAACATATATGTAAACGGCATAAAACTACATTAAAGCACTACAACTGCCAAGTTCTCTGTATGCAGAACGGCATGCCATGCAGGGCAAATATCTCAGATTTAAATTGTGATCAATGGATAAATCACAACCAGACAAAAAGGCCAGATACATGGCCAAGTGAATCTCCATCAGCATAAAGCTAAGTGGAAAAAAGTCCAATATAAGCATGCTATCATTACACTACAATCTAAAGCAACCAAATTTAAAGAAGAAGGAGAAAAGGATGCAGGCCATCAGGAAACAGAGATGCAAATGCACAACCAATTGAAGGCCATGCCCTGCCCAGATGAAGACTTACACAAATGGCCAACTGATTCACGCACTTAGGTAGCACCTTGCCCTACCTGAGGGCTTTTATAATGGGTCAAAAGACGATGCATATGCACAAGCACAGGCAAAGGAGATAGAATTGAGACATGTAAAGAAAAACATGGTTGGATTCGACTGAAAGTGGATCCAAGTTTCAACTATGACAGCATATACCAATTACCAGAAATTCAATTTCTGGAATCGAAAACAACATTTCGCACAAGCCACAGCCTCCGCTTTGATAATGCCAGATAAATCTAGTTCAGTTCTAGCAGATAACCAGCAAAGCTCACAATCAACCTAGCCTTCAAAATACTCCATAGTTACCTTTTGACAGCAAGAGGTCCGAGAACGAGCAACAGCAAAGGAGAACCGTGATACATGGAACCGCATCAAACAGCGACACACCAGAGATTGAACGGAGCCGAACCTGCGTAGGGAGACATCGCCTACTGCTTCAACCAGTAGCCTTTGCCAACTGCAGGCGGCACAAACAAGAAAAACCAGAAATCGTATCAGAAAATGAACCTCCAAGATTTCAAGGGAGGAGGGGCGGGGAGGGATCGGGAATCGATCGACGAAGCGAAGAGAGGCGGCGTTACGGCGGCGAATGCTGGTGAGAGGGGTGGCGACCTCGGGGCGGTTGGACAGGCGGAGGTTCCTGGGGAGGTAGACGAGGGCGAGCCGGAACGCGACTGACGCGACGAGCCATGTCCAGAACCCCGAGCGCGCGCGCTTCTGCTTCTTCGTCTCCGTCTTCTGCTTCATCGCCGTCGCCGGCGCCGTCGAGCTCGTCGTTTCTCTCTCCTCCATTTTCGCCGTCGTGGTTCGACGCGTTGGCGTCGGGCGCGTAGGCGGAGGCGGAGGAGTCGGGGGCGACGGACTCCGACGCCGACGGAGGCAACCGGCGGAGGGGCGTCGGCGTCGGGGTTTGCTGGAAGAGAGGCGCGACTTCGAGCACGAGAGAGAGAGAGAGCGGACTAGAGATCGCGAGAGGGAGGCGGAGGGGCGTCGGCGTCAGAGTCGGGTTCAGGGGAGGAGGCGGAGGCTGCGTCGGCGTTGGAGTCGAGGGCGATGGAGGCAACCGGCGGAGGCGGAGGCGGAGGTGGAGGGCCGTCGGCGTCGCGTTTCGCTGGAAGAGAGACACGACTTCGCGGAGGGGGAGAGAGAGAGCAGAGCGGACGTCGCGAGAGGGAGGCGGAGGAGCGTCGGCGGCGTCGGCGTCGGCGTCGGCGTCGGCGGGGGGGCGATGTAAGCAACCAGCGGAGGCGGAGGGGAGAGAGACAGAGAGGAGAGAGAGGAGAACGGGGAGAGAGACGATCTGCAGAGGTGAGAGAGGCGCGAAGAAAGAAAAACCCTCAGTCTCCCGTCCGAAATTTTTTCAAAATGGCGCCTGACACAAGGACACGTGTCGTCCTCCGAACGCCTTCTTATTTGACACGCTGGAGCATAAGACGTACCCAATATTTTCTCGTTTGGAAAGCGATAAGAATGAATGGCAAAGTTTTTAGACAAAAAAAAAAAAAAAAAAAGTTGAAAAAGGAGAGAGAGAGACAGAGACACCCACACCCACTTTCTCTCTCTAGCGCCTTTGTCCTTCCCTGGCGCCTTTGATGGAGAGATAGAATTTCATTCAGCGGTCGCCTCTCCCGTACGCAGCGTTAGGGTTTCCCGGCCGCCGATCGCCGCCGCCGCCTCCGCCTCCGCCTCCATGGAGCCCCGCGTTGGCAACAAGTTCCGCCTCGGCCGCAAGATCGGCAGCGGATCGTTCGGCGAGATTTACCTCGGTCGCTTCCTCCTCCTCTTTGAAATTTCCTTTTTTTTTTGCTTTTTTTTTTGGGGGGGGATTCTCCTTCGAGCTGCTGCGGTTTTCCGCGTTGCTATGGATTTGCTCCGTTTCGATCTCTTCTCGTCTTTCTTTGCGGTGACGGCGTTTTAGTGACTCGGGGATGTCGTTGACTTGGCAGGGACCCATATGCAGACGAACGAGGAAGTTGCGATCAAGCTCGTAAGTTTTCCTTCATCCTAGCGTTGCCTTTTTCGCTGTGTCGTATTCTGCGATTTTCGCTTCTGTTTGTGTGATTTTGTGGTTGCTCGGTTTGAGTCGTTTGGTAGTACTCTTTTGAAATATGAGCTGTGCAAGTTAACTTGGGAATGGTCGCAATTTGTCTTTTTTTTTTCTTTTTTCTTTTGCTGTGCGTGTTTGGCTCGTGTGGTGAAACTGATATTGTTCTCTTCGGCTGTTGAGGACTTTGTTCGAGGGCAGTATGGTGGTTCAAACCTTAGTTTAAGTGTTTTCTATAGGATGGATAATTGAATACTGTTTGTGGCTTTTACCCTTTCCTTTTTCGAAGAAGCCGGCTGAGCAATTTCGTGTTTGGTATTCCTTGATGCGTGAACTGGTCCGCGTGTGTGTTGCTGAAGTTGTTTTCTTTCTGTGTTTCTTCTGACGATTTGCATCTTGTTGGCGCTTTTTTTCTTTTTTATAGGAACCTGTCAAGACTAAGCATCCTCAATTGTTATACGAAGCGAAGTTGTATAAAATTCTTCAAGGAGGAAGTAAGATGTCTCCCGCATCCTGGGTATTTTATGCTAATTCTCTGATGTGTGCACCTGGGTTATTGCCTAACTGCTGATGTCTGATTGTGGTAGCTGGCATTCCAAATGTGAGATGGTTTGGTGCTGAAGGAGATTACAACGTCCTCGTGATGGACTTACTGGGGCCCAGTCTTGAAGATCTGTTTAACTTTTGCAGTAGAAAACTGTCTCTCAAGACTGTTCTCATGCTTGCTGATCAGATGGTAAGTGGAGTTGTTTTCTCCGTAGTGTGCGGAAGTGATTATTGTGCTTTATTAATCCTCTCGCGTGTCTTTGTTATCTCTATTCATTTCAGATCAATCGGATTGAATTTGTTCACTCGAAATCATTTCTTCATCGAGATATAAAGCCAGACAATTTCCTTATGGGTTTGGGGAGGCGTGCGAATCAGGTTGCCATTGGTACTCTTCATTTGTAATGATAATTTGTGTTTTCTGGGTTACTCATGGATGACTGGCATGCAGGTTTACATAATCGATTTCGGTTTAGCAAAGAAGTATAGAGACACATCAACCCATCAACATATTCCCTACAGGTTGGCTTCATTTAATTTCCAAAAGTGCAGTTTAAGGATCTATGTGTTTCATCTATTATTTTTTTTACTTGTGCAAGTGACAATATTGTTCTAAACAATATGGACCTGAAATTGCTGTCATGTTATATTGTGTTAGATTGCTTGTCCTGTAAAAAGACCATGCTAGGTAATTCATATGTGTGATCTTATTTATTCTATCCATGGTCACTTAGAGGGTGATACTGGCCTATAGATCCCAGGCTGCAGGGTGAATACTACCTCTTTAGTGAAGGGGTGAAATTGCCTAATTGACTTCCCATGCGGGCCCAAATGTGCAGGAGCCTCATCTCATGTATCTAGACAGACATTTTAGTAAGGGGAAGAAAGCATTTGCACTCAGATTCTGTTTTAAGTCATGGGCATGGCTTTTATGGCAGCATAGTCAGAGAATGTCCTGGAAAATATATGTTGCCTTGTTTCAAGATTAGAAAAAGGTTTAGTTTGATTCTTCTTTTCTTTTTCTGCGTGGACAGTGAGGTGCATTTGCATTTACAATCAGTTCTTATGTATGCTTGGTGAGGCTTTATGGGTCTCCCTATTGCTTATCTATTTTGTATGATTATGTCTCATATTAAGTGCCTGGCTCTCCCCTTGCTAGATCCCCTGGAGGGGAACAAAAGAGAAACAATTTTGGGGCCCATTGTGCGGCCTATATTGATGCCAACTTTCACTTAGTGGTACCTATATGGACCTGCATATGTGAAACAACTCTAGAGATGCGAATTATAGTTTGATTTGTGACCTGATCTTCTTGCTTTTCTTACTTTAAAGGCCTTACATAACTCCAAGTTATTAATATTTGTACTCAATTACCTGATGCTAGTGCCACTTCTAATGTGTGATAAATGGTTTGTAGGGAAAACAAAAATTTGACGGGAACTGCGAGATATGCAAGCATGAATACTCACCTGGGCATTGGTAGGCCTAGTGCATACTCATTTGTGCTGCTATCTCATGCTTGTTAGTTTGGCATGTACTGACTGCTTTTTATCCTGGGTATCTTCATGTTGTGCGAAGAACAAAGCCGCAGGGATGATTTAGAATCACTTGGATTTGTCTTAATGTACTTTCTGAGAGGAAGGTGGGACTCATCGCTGCCTATAGCTCTTCTCATTGTTCATATTCTTTGATTATTCCTTAGCAATGGCCCTATCCATCCTGCAGCCTTCCCTGGCAGGGACTTAAAGCAGGAACGAAGAAACAGAAGTATGAGAAAATCAGTGAAAAGAAAGTTTCAACTTCAATTGAGGTAAAATTACTGCTTACAAAGAAATCTAGAGTTATGTCTTGAGGTAAACCTCCCCTCGTAAAAATGTCAGAGAACAAGGGAAGTATCATTTCTACAGTGAGTTGATGGGGATTATTTGCTCATCTGTAGGCCTTATGCCGGGGCTATCCATCAGAATTTGCATCGTACTTCCATTATTGTCGGTCATTGAGGTTCGATGACAAACCAGATTATACTTATTTGAAGAGACTTTTCCGAGACCTTTTCATCCGTGAAGGTTTGAACTTCCTCTGCTTCTGATAGTCTTGTCAATTTGTTAAATTGTACTGAATGTAGTTCAACAAATAACAGGGACAAGTTAATATTTCCTGTATCATTGGGTGATTTGTATCTAGTGCTGTTTGTGCTTTAGGTTTTCAGTTTGATTATGTTTTCGACTGGACCATTTTGAAATATCAACAATCACAGATTGCTACTGCTGCTCCTCGTCCTCTTGTAAGCAACTTTTCTTTGTTTTATTGGGGTATTAATAGGCAGTATACTGGGGTTTTTTATACCATTTTGACATTTTTATGCAGGGTTCTGGTGCTGGACCAAGTTTTGGCGGAACTTCCCCTGCTGTCAATGCCGATAAGCAATTAGGTAGTTCTCCATGCCCACTGACAACACCTGCTGGCAGGTGCAGTCTGCCAATTATGCGCCGTATTTGGGATTGCTGCTTGTCAGCTTGTGTACTTTGCTGCAGGTGGTGAAGATAATAGACCTGTTGGTTGGTCTTCAGCAGAGCCTTCTCGCAGGATGCATTCCGGACCAATAGTGACATCTGGAATTTTATCTAAACAAAAGAATCCAGCTGCAAATGAGCACGCTATCTCTAGAGATGCCATGGTTTGTAACTTCTTCTGTGCATTCTTTTGTTATTTCGCTTACACGCCCTTATATCAAAGAATAGAATATACTTGTGAAAATGGGATGCGGTACAACTCCATATCATGACTCACCAGAATATTTTGAGTGGAGAGCACTCATGTTTTTAAGTGTCTTCCATATGGAATATGTCTGTTGGTGACACCCTACAGCTGGATTCAGTGATCATGATGCAGTTGATTGTGACACATGAGGAGATCTGAAGAGACTAAATTGTTGTAAGACAATGTTTTCAAACAGATGTTTCGGCGACCAAACTAAGTTTACATGGAACGTGGTCCTGTTGTCATGCATATGCTAACTTTCAAAGTCTGTATTTTACAATTTTGGTTCAATTTACTAGACTGAAACTTTGCTCGTGTTTATCATGGACTTGGAACTTCTTGTATGATGCACATCATGATTTTCAATTGGTTGGAAAAGGTGATGCAGCTAATTGGAGTGATTTCCAGAGGCTTATGCTTGGTGCAGATTGTTTTCGTGTGAAGCTATAGATTTTCCTGTTTACCTGACACATTGCGCAGTGTAGTATAGTGTTTCATTTAATGATAATCCTTGCTTGTATGCATAGCTGTCGGGACATTTTGAATGTTCTAGAGTGGTGGATTCTGTATATGATCACTGTGACTTTGATGTACTTATGTTCATGATTTTGCTTCTATTAAACATATATATAGTTGCTTTTTAAGCAACCATCAGTATTATCTGTGCTTTTTCTTCAAAGAGAGAATTTCTTGCCAAGCAGCATAAAATATTACTGAATTATTTTGCGCATCCCCTGTACACAATGCTGAGGCTGTGCGAGAGTTATGATTCTTGTTATAAAGCACTTGTTTTGGTTTCTTTCCCCCCCAGCAAATGTTACGATAATGTCAAATTTACGTTAGTAAACCTTCTTATCTGATTTCTATTAAGCTTGATATTTTTATGGATTTTAATGTTAAACACGTGATTAATAGATGGTCACTTGAATCTATGCAGCCATCCAGTTCTAACTTTTTGTGGTCAAGTGGATCATCTAGGAGAGCAGCTGCGTCTAGCAGTCGTGAAGCGGTTATTCCTGGGAAGGAATCCGATCTTTCCACCCTGCGTACAACAGATATAAACCCTGGAGCACTCCCAAAGTTTCCAGGTGGCCAGAGAAGTTCACCTATTGGATCATCAGAGCAGAATCGTCCTTCTGGTAGTAAAAGTGCCTCAAACACGAAGAATCTTGAGTCCACTCTTAAGGGTATTGAGAGCTTGCACTTTAACAATGATGAGAAATTGCGATATTAGCGACTCCCCATTTCTCTGTCCATGCCCTCTGTATATTCTATGCGGTTACCTCGTCATCATTGCCTGGAGTTTTTCAAAGCCTGTATATACTGCTTGAAGGAAGATGCATTTCTCAGACTGTGGTTTTACTGGGAGCTTTTGCATCCAACCGCAGAATAAGTGGGTAGAGTGCATCTTCTGCAAAAGAATCCATCCAGATGGTCGGTTTTGTTTACATTTATTCGGTTTGACTGATCATAAGGTCATTCGCTGGTGAAAACCGGATTTACACTTGCTGACTATAGGTAAACTATTAGTAAGTGAAATGTCTCACGAAAAATTATGACTGTTGTACTTTTTCTGGGATGTTATGGATTGCACATAATTCAAATTGTAGTGTGCTCAAACACG
This sequence comes from Eucalyptus decipiens, assembly GCA_014182575.1. Classification (NCBI taxonomy): domain Eukaryota; kingdom Viridiplantae; phylum Streptophyta; class Magnoliopsida; order Myrtales; family Myrtaceae; genus Eucalyptus; species Eucalyptus decipiens. Next base: position 33,151,992 of record CM024618.1, on the reverse strand, counting down.
ACATTTTAGCACCAATCTGCAGCTCCTAAGCTGGTCATTGTTCTTGATCGAGGCGACTGAAGACAACAGGTACGCATATCCATGACGAACAAAGATAGAGCTCAGCGTGTGGTTTCAGGGTTTGTGTTCATGGGCGATTATATGGAGGTTAATTCATGTCATTATTTTTGTGCATTTGATGGCTTAAGCAGTGGGTATGATACGTCAAAGAAAGAGGGCACGCATGGCAAAGACGTGTCGCGTCAAGAAAAGCTTACTCCTATCTAATAAATTGCGCCAGCGAGGACCTAGCAGCTGTTTAATTAGTAAAAAGAGATGCCCATCGTGCGGAGTGAGACATGAGTCATTAGGGAGGTCGTGGAAACCATGGAGGAAAGTAATTGCACTGGGTGCAATTGCAACAACAGCACTCAGCAGCCTCGACTCAAAGCAATCAAACGAACCTCGCGTATTTTCTGATGGATCGTGTTAATGGACTTACTTTCCTTTCCTGGATCGTGTTAATGCACTTGGCGACAGCAAATGGCAATGACCGCATTGAACTCCCCCCATCATTGTCCTTTCGGCATAATGCAAATGATTGATGTGTGGAAGGACAGACTAGAGAGAAAACTATCGAATTTTTTTGCTCCTCCTATAGCTTTTGACCATTCAAGCTAGTTTCAGTTGTCGAGACTAACAAAGAAGGGTTGACTCTAGCAAGAGAAGCAAAATCAAGGCCAGAACACCAGAGAAAGAGCTGGAACGAAACGAAGAGAGTAAAGGTGACAAGCAATATGAAATATATAGAAAGGGGCGGATCAAAACAGACGCAAGTGGTCCAACCTACTACATGACTTTCGACGACATTACGAAAAAGACCGCACAAAACCAAACCTCCCTGCAACACGTGTGCCGCAGGGATGTTGCAATTGAGGCTCCGATACAATTAAATGGTCATATAGACTTAGCAAAGTACCTTAAGTTACTGAAACAAAAGAGCAACAAAAACTGCTTAAGAGATGTTGGAAAATTTTCACTCGCCACAGAGACCAAAAAACCTCTTCAAAGGAGATCAGCCACATTCGATGGTAGCTCCTCGACGACCACATTGTAGAACTTTTGTATATCGAACAGCATCCTCTCATCCTCCCTTGTCACAAAGTTTATGGCAACACCCTTTCTTCCAAAACGTCCACCTCGTCCTATACGATGTAGGTAATTCTCTGGTTGGGTTGGCAGATCATAATTAATAACAAGTGAGACTTGCTGAACATCAATTCCACGAGCCAAGAGATCGGTGGTGATGAGAACCCGAGAAGACCCAGACCTGAACTCCCGCATGATTATATCACGAGTATTCTGGTCCATGTCACCATGAGTAGCAGAGACAGTGTGGTCTCGGCTTCGCATTTTGTCAGTCAGCCAGTCGACTTTGCGCCTGGTATTGACAAAAATGACACTCTGGGTGATGGCCAGGGTTTCATAGAGATCGCACAACGTTTCCAGCTTCCATTCTTCCTTCTCGACATTGACATGAAACTGCTTGATACCCTCGAGGGTGAGCTCTTCACGCTTCACCAAAATTCTAACAGGCTTGTTCATGAATTTCCTAGTGATCTCAAGGGCCTCTGGTGGCATTGTAGCTGAAAATACACCAACCTGAATCTTTGATGGCAGCAGCTGGAAAATGTCGTAGATCTGAAAAAAGAGAACAGTAGTAGTGAGTCGCAGGTAAAATCACCTTGATGATGTAAACCACAGTGCAGTGCTATAGATTAATGAGCCAAACCACACAAAAGAACCAGAAAAGGTATCCCTTGATAATCCTAAAATGTGCAGGTAGGTCAAAACAAAATTGTACAAAGGGAGAAGATATACATGCATAAGTGCACATATGTTACATGTAAAATATGGTGGCACAGATCCATTTCTCGTAACCCCGTGTGACCACCCGTCATGGAGTACATATTTCAACAGTGCACACAAAAGGGGCCAGGACTTATCAAACAGCTCCATCATTAACAGCAATTCGTTCAGCCCATTATATCATCATATATGCCATAGCAATTGCTGATCTACTAGTCCATATCCATGACGATTGCTTTTGCCCGCCATTTCGCTTGGCGGGGTTTATTAGTTATTGCTCACAATTTTCTTTTTACGAATGTTTATGAACCATATTCATGTTAACCACAAATGATAGGACCTCAACAAATGTATTAGTAGAAGTCATTTATCTAGATCAAGCTTCAACAAGAAAACTAGAAAAGAACAAAGATCTTAGACCACTGCAAACCTGATCTTTGAATCCTCGTGAAAGCATTTCATCGGCTTCATCTAACACGAACATCTTGATATAATCAGGCCGAAGTGACTGTCTCCGCAGCATGTCGAAAACACGGCCAGGGGTACCCACAACAACATGCACGCCACTTTGAAGAATACGCTGATCCTCCCTAACACTGGTTCCACCCACACAGGCATGAACCTTCACACCCAAATAGTCACCCAAAGCTCGCATGACCTTCTCAATTTGCTGAGCCAATTCCCTAGTTGGGGCCAAAACTAGAGCCTGGCATTGAACAACATCATAGTCAAGTTGTTGCAAGATTCCGGAACAGAAAGTTGCAGTTTTTCCGGTTCCAGATTGAGCCTGTTGAATCACATCAAGACCCTTACAAAATGGCACAATTCCCCTTTGTTGAATGGCAGAAGGCTTCTCAAAACCTTGATAAGAAGATAACAGGAGGAATAATCAGTGCATGATCAACTTGAATATAACAGCCACAAAAACATATGAACGCTGGTCAGGCAGCAAATCAGAATACAATAACTACATTTTCAGAACTTTACATCTCAGACAGTCAGAATTTAGCAGAAAGTTCTCAATGATCGCACCACCAAGTAATGTAGGTACTTGTTCGACAAAAAGAGCGATTAAGCAAGCTAATGGAAAATTCGAGAGTAGCAACTAAATCTGTAAGTGGGTGGGGGGGATCCTCTCTAGACGTACCATAAGCATAGATGCCCCTGAGGAGGTTTTCCTGCAGACCCATCGAGTCAAAGCTATCGTAAACCTCATCATAAGAAGTAAAAAATTCTTGCGCTTCAGTTGTCCTGCAAACAATATACGCACCACGGCAAACAATCAATTCACTTTAACTCAGAATCATTCAATCAAAAAAGAGCACGACACGGAACAGGAGGAAAACTTACAGCTCATTAATCTTGGAATCAAACTGACGGGGATCAAACTGAGATCCTTCTGGTGTCAAGCCTGCCATGACTGCACAAAAACAAAAACCAAAAAAAAAAAAAAAAAAAAAAAGATCATTCAAGGAACACCTCCAACTCGCAGAGGCCGAAGTTTAGTATGAAAAACAGAATAAGATAGCAACAAGAAGTCAAGTCTTCCTAGTCCTAATCCACCATATAAAAAAAAAAGACCCCAACGACACGCAGCAACCCAGCTCCTAAGAAAGACTGTCGCCGGGTCGCGCCCCCAGTCTCCAACCACCAAAAACTGACTTACCAGCTTCCAAAAACCCCCACCCCTCTACCAAATCCCCATATCTAGTAATCCACAAACGTCCGGGAAACTTGACTCGGACGGGTTCCCAGTGCTAAGACACGTTAAAATTCCCCCAAATTCGCTCCCCAAATCAAAAAGGCGGCATCCACAATCCGGCTTCTAGGAAAGACTCGCCGCCACATCGAGACACCCCCCAGTTTGCAACCACCAAAAACCGACCATCCAGCTCCCAAAATCCCCTCCCCCTCCCCCGTCCCAAATCCCCATCTCTAGCAATCCCCAAACGTCCGGGAAACTAGCCTCGGAAGGATTCCCAATGCCGAAACACCTCAAATTCCCCCTCAACTTTTCTCCCCAAATCAGAAAAGGCGGCATCCAGATCAAAAAAATTCCGATCTCGGGACACGTCGAGACAGCCTCCTCCCGAGATCCGAATCCCCCGAAATCAATCTCCCACCGGCCGCCCCTCCCCCGACGCAGGCCACGGAATCAACCAACGCCACTCAACCCCTCTCCCCACCCCCCCCAAAAAAAAAAATCTCGCAAATCGCCAACCAAAAACCGAGGACGCCGCGGCGGCGAGCTTCGACGGCTCTAGAGAGAGAGAGAGAGAGAGAGAGAGGGGGAAGGAACCTGAGGAATGATGCTGTGCTGTAGAGAGAGAGAGAGAGAGAGAGAGAAAGGGGGGTTTTGCAATCAAACTCCTCGGATCTGAGCCCGCGGAGTTTGAAGATTGGAGAAAGAGGGAGGAGGGAGGAGGAAGGAGGAAGGAGGAGGAAGGGGCTGGCTTTTTGCTGATGAATGATGAATGATGATGATGGTTGCAGAGAAGGGCAGAGGAGGCGAGAACCGACGAAAGTGTGTGCGACAAGGAGACCGTCCCTTCCCCACCCCCCACGCCTTTAGGTTATTCTTGAAGGAGATTGCGTTGGCCATTCGTCTTACTCCTGCTTCCCTTTCTTCCGGATTTGCCCTCCCCCTCCTCCCTTTATTACCCACTTCTTCTCCGTCTATTATTTTCGCCTTCTTTATTAAGACACCGTTTATTTAGTAAAAGATAAATCATTCAAAAAGCATTATCCTAAGAAACTATCTGTACCTTTTAGAATAATAAATGAACGAAAGATATGTTTGATGTTCGCAAAATTGTTTAAATATAAATTTTATCGATAATGAAAATATTTTTCTTTGATTAATTATTTAAAATCATGTGAGCCGTCGTTTTAAAAAAAATATTTTCCAAGTCACTAATTTTCCGCAAAACAAATGGTGCCTAAGTATACTAGACACAACTCTAAAGAGAGATGTGATAACAACAATCATAAGAAATAATGTCTTTTATTCAATTAATAATCCAAAAAAAAAAAAAACCCTCGATCTAGACTGGCATAAGTAAATTCGTGGGTCGCACTGGATTGCCAAAAATAGATAAATTCTTTTTTTGGCCAACCAAAAATAGATAAATTAGAATTGCTCATTATGTTTATTTTTCAGAATAATTTGATCCAGCCGGCGATGATTTTGAGCATTACAGTCAGACTTTCGAATTTCGGGAAAATCTTCATATGTCCTATCAAATTTTCATGGAAGCAAATGTCCAGACTTTAAAAACCGTCTGCTTGGACTTGCTTTGAAAGATCGTTGATAGATAACTTTTTTTTTTTTAAATTATTAATTTTTCGGGGTCAATTTATCCTTTTTTTTTCCCTTGTATAACTGAATATTAGCCCCAGGAAAAGAAACGTGATCCTATCTTTCAACATAGCCCCTAGACGATTCGAAAGGCGTCGGCAAAAGCAAAGATAAGCTTAGACACTATTGGAGGTCAAGTGGTCGGGAGGAAGCTTAACGAAAAAGGAGGATTATGATTTGACCAGTACATAACTTAAGAATTAAGCAATTCGTAAAGGAAGCGGCTACAATAATAGATCATACCGGAGAAACTACCACGATGCCATCCATTTAAATATATATATTATGTATGTATGTATGTATGTTATTTTGCCTGATTGGCATTTGCGCAGAAAGTGGCAGACAAAGATCAATAGATTGAAAGTGACTTCCGTCTCAAGTTCCCTTTTTTGCAGTAGAACAAGGGCAGGGTTTAAATTGGTCATATCCATGATCGAATATCTGTGCATAGGTATCTGGGTAGAGGAGTGGTCGATCGGATTCTTTCCGTCGCAATCAAAATTCGGCATCCATCGGCTCAAAAAGAATGACAGCCCACAATCTGTCAAACGTCGCTGGAATGCCTAAAGAGTGTTTGTTACTCGTGTGTCCTGATATCCGCATCATAAACATTTGGCATGCTTACATGACTAGCGAAAGCACGTCAAATCTGTCATCCGATAGTTCTTTCCTACCCTGAATTATAAAGATGTAAAGGTCTAAAAAAGATCAGACTCGACCACATCAAGTACTTCATTAAAGGCATCTTGATGGAGTTATTCTCAAGTCCAGTGGACCGCAATTGCAGTTTGCAAACCAAAAGGCCTATTATCATTCTAAATTCTCTCTTTAGCCCCAGGTGGGAAAAATAGCTTCCTTAGGGTCGTTCATAATAATTGACGAATAGCTGTAATTAGCACAAACCTTGAAGGTCAAAGGAAAATCTCGAGAAAAGACTAATCTTCTGAAGCAGAACAAATAAAGAATTATTTACTAGTAAGCAGCAGTATATATGATCTAACAGATATTCAACCAGACGAGCGCTTGAGGCAAGAAAATCCTAAGTATGTTACATGGAAAAATTTACATGCAAGGCAAGTCAGATAATTACAGCAAGTATAATCCTTTGGAGTTACACTGAATGCATTATGTCATGAGAACAAATTCACCTTGCAAACCTGCAAAGCAAAACCCCAAGGAAATTTTTTCAGAGCTCAGCACTGCAAGGTCAATTAGAGAGTAAGAGGATTGAACTTACACTGTTCATAGATCTCTTGTACTAGCTGTAGCGTCATAACCGCGTCATCTGCCATTTTTGAGACTCGTTCGGCCTCCTTAACAGCCTCAGCAGCCAAAAACGATTTGTGCTCTGCTTCAACAACGTTGTAGGCAGCAGCCATTGCCACCTCTTTCATTGTCTCATGACTTGACAATGCCAACTGCTGTGATGGCAGGGACCTAACTACCTTCTGCTCTGGGACAGATGCTTTTGTTCCTAGAGGAGCTTGTCGACCGATCTTATAACATTTCTCCACCTGCAATATCAGTAAGGAAAATCGGATGATGTTACATTTCTGTAAAAGCATACAAAAAATTCGGTAATATCAGCCAAGGAGAAAGAGGGGGGGGAGACGCAACATCCATACTAAAGACAACCCTTGCAGCAAATCCAAGCCTTGTCAAGGTCAGCAATTCATATCTCAAATAACATGCCGTTCGATAAAACTCACATTAATGTGAAAAAAGAAAATTCACCTTTTCGAGTTTGCCTTGAGAAACAAGCCTTCTCAATTTTGAACTCAGTAATCTTTTAAAATTTGGTGGCACCTCTTGCCTTTGCTGCATTTTTGGCAAGTAAACTAATGTTATACCACCTCCTGAAAGTAAGAACTACCATTGAAGCAGACACAAAGAGTCGACTAAAGAACTGACATCATTTCTTTCCTCCTGATAAAACAATTTGAGTATTAATCACCTATGGAAGGCTAGAAAAAATGTTAGCATTACATGTTGCTTTTGAGATTGATTTAATCCCTTTAGGACGAACCTAAATACACAAAAGATCCCACCTTCAACTTAAGAAAGCATATCCACGTTGTGAGGCATTTGCGGTCTTATAACTACTTCTCTCGTCATTCAGTAAAAGCCACACACACACACCCAAAGTATATATAGATAAAGTGCAGCCTGTAGATCACATGTAACGCACATCGCGCAAGCCACACGTGCCTATCAACATAACTTCACTAAAGATATTTGTTGCGGCTTCTACAACGTGCATAAAAAAACCACCAAAAAATATTCCAAACATTCCCAGTGACAAATTAATACAAGTACAACAGTGCTGTCACAAAAGATCTCAACTCACCTCAATGAAGCTAACAATAGCACCAATGTCGGATCCATTGGGACCTTTCGGGGATGAAAGTGCATCAAAGATTAGCATGTTATCCCTATATATCCAAAAAATTCATCAATGAAAACTTGAAAAGCCTGAAAGATGAAGCAAAGTAATTTGTTACTTCCAATTGACAAGAAAGGGCTCAACTTGAAGCTTGTAAGAATGCGAAGTATTCTAAATAGAAGAATCAAAAACAGCAATCCAGCAACAATACAGAGTTGATATCAGAGCATACAATGCAAAGAATGTCCTTCTACCTTCCACAAAGTGCCCAGAACAGAAGTACACTCTGTGACTCAAGAGTGTGACACTATTGTATTGTTGTGTCATGCACCGTGTGGTCGGGGACATGGTACGGACTGATGGCCGAATGAGTTCCGTGTGATAATTGTCTTACACCATACAAAGAACAAAAACCTATACAAAATCAAGTAGCAGTAAAGCAAATTTTCATCTAGCAAATGCTCAACCAATAACGAATGCCCACTTAAGAGACTCCTGCATAAGCTTCTTTCTTTTTCTTCCCGCAATGGTCCAATGTGCAAGTTTACAAAATCCCGAGTAGATGCCAGAGGGAAGGGAGTATAAACAGAAAGGATAACAAATAGAAGTAAAAAAGATTGCCATTACTGAAAAGGAAAAGGAGCACAGAAACCCACAGTGAATAATTTTTGCCATCTTGAAAGCTATTTGAAGAATTGACCAATGCAACATCAGTAGATGCAGCATGAGCTTGTGGATTTAGAGGCACGGTACTGGACTGAGGAGCGGCCATCAGACTTTTCACTTTTGACAGCCTTTGTTTATCTCTAGAACCTTGTCCAGAAGTGCCGACGCTCAAATTACGCCACTTGTCCTGGATATGGAAGATTAAAGGGTGTAATCATCATGCGTTTTCACAAAAAAGAAAGAAAAGGAAAGAAAATTGAAATTATGGGATGCTACTATCTATGTACAAAAGAAAATGAAAAACAAGGTATCACACTTCATTACGGTATGCTATTATTTCTGTACAAAAGAAAATGAAAAACAAGGTATCGCACTTCATTATGGGATGCTATTATGTCTGTACAAAGGAAAATTGAAAACAAGGTACCACACTTCATTTCAGCTCAGACAGAGCTGATTTGATCCAGCTATGCATAAATTCATAATTAGAGTAATATATCAACACATCGGGCGTTGACTACAACGGCTCCAGAGTAAGCTGATATGGCAACAGAGATCCCCGACTTATCTAAAGGTAAGATGAGTAAAATCAAGTTCTTATTGACAATGCAAAAATGAAATGAGTCTGCAACATGACAATCAAATATTTGCTCACGGCGACATATAGTTTTGTTGAACAATACAAGTGCATCGAACAAGGCTTAACATAATGATCGATTCTCAAATTGACCTGCACAACGCACGGCGTGTTTCAGAATTTCGAGAAGCAATGAAAACCGAAAAAAATGTCATAACCCAATTTTTCCATTGACCAAATTGTGCTAGGTATTTTCGAAGAGTTAAAATTCTGTTTCATTGACACAACAGTCAGTTCTCTCCTTCGAACTTCAATTAAAGCTGCCAAAACCACATTTGACACCGCAGCTGCATCAGATTCGACGACACCATCACAAACTTTGAATTCAACCTGAAACCCAGCAAGGAACTTTTCTTGCTCAAATAAAAGACACTCGTCCCCTTTCCCCTAGTTCCGCCCCGGATAACTTTCCGAAAAACAGCCGGAGAGCGATGCCAAGTACTCTCCACGGAAGCGTAGATCACCATTCGAATTTCAATTTTCCGCACACCGCGGAACTCCTTGCGCTAGAAACGCCAAAAATCACCCGCATTGCACTGCGACGTGGAACACGAGTCTCTGTCGCCGAAGCGCGCATTTAAACCTCGAGCGCAAATGTCGAAAAAGCTATCGCCTTGCCGAGGATCAGCACCGGACAGAAAAAAACCCAGGAAATGCGCACGTCCGGGCACCGAAAAGTTCACAAAAAAAAAAAAATAGAAAAAAGGGGAGAAGGGAGAGCGACCTTGAGGTCGATGTTGGAGCGATTGACGAGGGCGGGGGCGAATTCGGGGTCCTTGAGGATGTTCTTCCACTTGCCGGCGCCGTGCTTGGCGATTCCGGCGAGGAGCGCCTCCTCCTCCTCCTTCGTCCACTTCAGCTTCTGGTTCCCCATATCTCGCCGGCGGCGATTCTCCCGGCGATCGGCGACGCGGGACGCGCAGTTTGCAGTCTCTCTCTCTCTCGCTCTGTATCTGGGTTGTGGAGATTATGAAGACGACGGCCTTTTTGTGCTTTCGAAGCTCCCGCCCGCTCGAGGCGTTTGCTCCTTTTTTTTATTATTATTATTATTATTATTATTATTATTATTATTATTATTATTATTTAATTCTGGCGGCTTTTTTTCTCTTTATATGGGCCACCATTTCCCTTTCTAGTTCGACTTTTCTCACTGAGGTCTTGTTTCCAAATTTTTTAAATTGTTTTAGCTTTTTCTTTTGAAGTTTTTTTACTATTATTTAAGTAAGATTTAAAATAAATAAATAATAAAAAATGTCCTGTGGGATAAATAAATTAATTTTCAAATGTCACATCGGTATTTTTCATTAAATAAATTGACGATGTTAATGGAATGACTCGATTGTATCAAATTGATAAATTTTATTACTTAATTTATTTTTTATGATTCAATTATACTTTCGCGACAAGTTTTTTGACTTGTAATACATATATCCCTAAAAATTATATCTAAAAGTTTTTATATTGACTTGACAGTGTTCTTTGATTAGCTATAAATCTTGGTTAAAGATCGGAGGTGCTCAAATCTACTCAATTGTGATATTTTATTTTCCCACGAATTTCTACCCTCTTAAATAAAGTGGCAAATAATTTCTTGAATTGGCTCGATTATCGTAAGTCTATATCGACAAGCTCTATTTTGTACCTTAATTGAAGAATCAAAATTTGCATCTAACTTGCTTCCTAAATATACAATTGCCTTTTATATGTGGGGAGTATTTCAATTTACATACTTAAATGGAAGATTTTTCTTTTTTTCTTTCATTTCATTGTGTCGACATTTTTAACTTTACTTTCACTTGTTTAACAAGAATTATCATGCCCATAAATTGGTGGCTTACATCGATCGCCAAAATAGGCACATTCCAATACGATTTAAGAGAGAGTCTCTCGATTTATCATCTAGCACAGAACCCATCGTGATTTAGACTTCGTTAGCTAAATATATGATATTTTTAGAATAAATTCATCCATCACAAAAGCTGACGATGATGTTTTGTTGTTTCCCATAAGATTCTTCCAAACAATCATGTATACCGACACGCTAACAAATGTCGACAATCAACATTGTATCTTGACTTATTATAATATTTATTGATACCTAACACCTTTCGAAGATTACCAATTACATCACTTAATTTGTGATTTTACTATTTAGATCACGAACCAATAGAATTGAGTGTCACAAGATGGATATATCAAACGTCACTTCATAATCTACATGCATATATGAAAAAAATTCATATTTAAGATTCGCCCCAAAAAAAAAAAAAATCCCATATTTAAGATCGCCTCTAAGAGCAGCACGGAGAGTACTCTTGTACTGTTCACTCGTTAATCTTCCAATCTGGGTTCGTGCTTGCCTAATTAAATGCTATGAGTTTTGTTAAACAAAAAAGAAATACTTCAAATGTTTCAATTTAACAATTAGTTACCAACCCCCAAAAAAAAAAAAAAAAAAAATCTAGTTAATGTCTTCGCGTTTCACGTGACTCTCCCTATTAACTAATTTATAAGATTTTTATCATTTCTTCTCGGTATTATAATACATTTGAAAATTTCTTATATCATATAATAACCACAACTAAGGATTTTCAATTGTTATCGACTCCCATGAAACATAATACAATTTAAGAAGTAATTTTTTGGTAAATAATGACACAAATAATCCCTAAACTTAGATCAATTGTGCAATGCATTCCATAAATTTTTAATTTATTTGTTGTGGTTTATAAACTTTATTCAAATATGCAATATCGTCTCCAAACTTTTAATTTATTCAAACGTTATCCTTAAAATTTTGGTTTACGTTAAATCTAGTTCTCGAACTATATAAAAATGTTTAATGTTATGCATGGACTTCCATTAATAAAATGACAAAATTGAATATTTTAAAATAATTTAGTGATTAAATTGAATACGTACAAAAAATTCATAGACTATATAATAAACAAATTTGAAAAATTAAAGATGATATTGTATATTATGTTAAAATTCAGAGTCATTTGAAACGGATTAAAAGTATGAGGGCCAAAAATTTGGTCAATGTTAATAAAGGTAAAGAGACCGTTTGGTGTCGTTGTCCTCTTTTTCCGGCCCTGAGAAGCTAAAGGGACGCGGCAGGATTAGCTCCTCAAATTTGATTTGCTGCCATTGATGGATGGATTTTACTTCCGGAACTCAACCTCTCTCCTGTCTCCTTCCCTCCCCTGAAGATAGCATAAACCTCCTCTCTCGCCTCTAGAGAGAGAGAGAGAGAGAGAGAGGGAGGGAGGGAGACGAGGGTAGAGATAAAGTTCTCATCTTTCAACGCTTTCCAGTGTTTCCACCAAATCCCATTATTGCAGGGTTGATTGGTGGGGACGACGAGGGAGGGGCCATCCTTACGTACTTGCGAAGGCAAGAAAGGGCTGAGCTTTTCGCTCTTTTCCGCATGTCCTCTGGGCTCTCCTCGGAAGGTGAGAGCTTGGTTTCGGATTCCGTGATGGGTAGGTGCCGTTCGAGTTCGGTTTGATCCCGTGCGATGTTTGGGGAATTCCTTGCTTGATGGGTTGTGTTTTTTTTGCCGAAATTTTCAATCTTGCGGGTAATAGTTTGTGGTGTGCCCGTCGGATTGGTGTTCCGGTTGAATGTTCGAGAGCCTCTGCTCTTTTCTGACGTTTGACGCTAGTCGAAGTCGGTGCCGGGTCTTCGTTGTACCGGAGTTCCTCTTGATTTGGTCGGATTATAGTTGTTATGCTAAGATTGGAGATAAGTTGTGGATTCTGGGTTTATGTCTGTCTGTGCATTAGCATGAAAATTTATGAGAATTCAATGATGCTCGGCGGTCGCGCCGGCTTTGTTGGGGTTTCTGGAATAGAGGATGGTGAATCTACGGAAATGCATAAATGAACATCAGGCTGCACATGATTCTGCTCTTGTCTTATCTGTGCGGGATGCGTCTATTACAATTTCCCATTTCACACTCTGTCTTTTAAGATGATTTTGTAAAGGATGAAGTTTTTTTTTCTTTGGTCAGAATGAAGGATAAAGTACACTAGGTGCATAATGTATCGACACCTTAGTTTTTCCGGAGATGTCTCATGTATGTTTCGTGGCGATCTGCTTTGTACTTTTAGAGTTCTTTATAGAACCAATTGACTTGCATGAAATTGTCATGTTACTTAGTCTCCCTCTCTCTCTTTTTTTTTTTTTTTTTGTCTTCTTTTTACGTTGGATGTAGTTTGATATTTAATTTCGGAAACTTGGAGCTCGTATAGACTTCACTGGTAGTTGTTGTATGGTGTTGTTTTTCTCCTTCTGCAGGATGTGGTAACAAGCATAGAGTTTCTCTCCTATGTTGCAGGTGCTTGGAGGTGAAAACGTTGGCCCCTAGGTGACTTGATATCAACTTGTTCCTATACAGATCTGTCAAATCATGGACGAAAGTACTCCCTTTATCCATTTGTACTTTTGTCGGGTTTTAGCTCATTTGCTCTGTTTTTCACTGGTAGAAATATATGAGCACGAGGTTGATGTGAGTCGCAGACAGGTCTCATTACAATCACACATCCAGAGAAAGAAATAAAGAGTCAGAGAAAAGAAAGATAACGGTGGAAGAGGAGAGGAGAGAGACCGGGGAGTAGGGGGAATTGTTGTGAAGACCGCTTAACCTAATATGTTCATACAGATTAGTGACTTCTCTGTGGCATTTGTCTACTGTCATTGTCATCTCTTAGTGTCCATGGTGAACCTCAGGCATACAGGCTGGGAAATAGCTATCATCTTAGCAAGTACCGGACATTCTTCACTAACATGAAAACATACTGGAAAATTGCTTTCATCTAAGCAAGTACCAGACATTCTTTGCTAACACGAAAATATACATAAGATTGTCATGATTTCGACCTGTGGCAAGATGAATTTTGATCAGTTTCTGGAATTCTTCTTTTGATTAGTTTCTGGGATTCTTCTTTGAGTGTAGAGCTTTTAGCTAATGGAGGAGGCAAGCCAAAAGGCCACTATGCCCTTGCTAGGGGCGTGGAAGATCACCAGTTGGGAATGTATGATAAACCTCTTCCTTATTTTGGCTGGGGAATTGGATGGTTTTGGTACGCATTGCCTTTCCCTCCCATCTTCTCCCCTTCCCCCCTCTCCCTCCCTCTCTCTCTCTCTCTCTCTCATGCCTCTCCATTTTTGCAGTTTCTTAGGTGGATTTATTTTTCCTGTAATGTGGTACTTTGCAACAACACTGTACTTCTGCAACTACTATCAAAGAGATCCAAGAGAGCGGGCAGGACTCGCTGCTTCAGCAATAGCTGTAAGTGGAGAGATAACATCCTGTGTTCATTGAAGTGTCAATAGTAAATCCTCTGGCGCTCCTTATAAGTTTAGTGGAGTTATGGTTTGAGAAAAATTAGAGAGAGATACTGCAAGAGCAGCAGGGATCTTTGTGAAAAATTATGGTTTTTTCTTAGTATATATATGTTAGGATCAATGCTGCTCAACCCATGATTTTTCATTCTTCCATAATCTTAGCATCAGGTATATTATGTCTCAATCCTTTTCCTTGCAACAACACTTTTTGGAAAGAAATTTACATAAAGTTGAAGGGCTAGCCTCCATCCGCAAGTTGAAATTTTTTTCCTTTTGCTGCTTTTCCTCTCCTTATCTTACTTATTTTTTGCAGGCACTGATATGTACGGTTGCTGTGACAATTGCTCTTGCTGTAATATTGTTGTAGCCCCAGAGTTCAAAACTTTACATCACCTTGTTGTTCTCCAGTTTCTAGTGGATGTCATTGTTCATAATGGGCTGCATCTTGGGTTACTATGGCAGAAGTCTGAGCAACATGGAGAGGTTCACAAGTCCCATCTCTCTGTAGAATTGTGCATAGTAGGAGTTCTGCAATATGTAGGGCCCCTTTCTTTTGGGGGTGGGGGAATTGGGAAGAATCAGAAGCATGTGCCTTGTAAAGAATGTACTCTATATAATTGAATAGTTCTCGCATCTGGAAGCAATTTAAATTTCTCTCTCATGAGGATGAGCTCAAGATCCAACCTCACCAATGTTAATTCTCAAGTGTGGTATATTCACAGTCGTACATATGCAAGAAAAATTTCTGAACTTTAGCCACGCGGTTCTAAACTTAGGATTAAAGAGTACCATTACTCATTAGCATTGTAAAGTTTTTGCTTTATTGACGAGGGTGGTGCTGTTATTGAAAATTTCAAACATGGGGCTCCGTTTTGGCCTAGGAGGGCTGATAAAGTGATGCAGGAGGTACTGCATGAAGTAATGTATGTAAGAAGGAAGAAAGGGAGAAGGAAAATATATCTTCAGCGAGTTCATTTCCCGATCGGCGAGGTGCATACACCAGGAAAATAAGTGAATATGTTCTCCTCGGTTAATATTGCATTTTCAAGAAATGAGGCAGTGACCCCAATTCCGTTCCTAATGGATGACGATCATTAGTGTCTCTATCATGGTGGCGATAAATGGAATTTGAAATAGGTGTGTGTCAATATACATCTTCCGTCATAATTAATAATTACAAAGCGAAATGTACGTGCATATCGTCGCTACATACAAATGTTTCTGACCCTTTTCGAGCATCGTCATCGGAGCAGCACGGTTGAATGGAGCAGTTGGACCCTTTTTTGGATCGTTGTCCTGATAAGAGGGGCTACAGCACTAAAGAAAAGCAAGTGCAGGCAGGCAGGCCAGCAGCTTGACCCTACCGGATTATTCATATTATTCATAGTTTCTCATGAATTCGAACCTCATTGGGGTCCTGTAATCTGGGATGGATCATCCCTTGCTTGCTAGTTGTTGGACAAGCTCCGGAAGGGATTCTTCCTGCTTTATGTTCTGAACCCACCTTGCTTTGATTCGGATTTGTTCGATGCTTTGCTTCAAGTTCATGGCAAATTCAGGAGTTGTCCGGTTTGCGAAAAATGCTTCAACTTCATCAGCCTTCTCGTTGCTTGAAAACTGAAATATAGTCACGGACAACACAATTTGTAAGAACTCAAAAGTTTGCTTGGATCGACATCATCCAGCAGTGAGCAGCTTCCTAGAGCATGCTATTGCTCATTTCTCCCATGGAATATCCACTCGAGCTAAGAAATGCCAGTAGGTTATTAAATTCATACTGTTCTTTCTGAAAGGTGGGTCAATTTGGCATGCAGACGAGCGGAACAATATTATCAAGGGATTGCAACCTCATACGCACTTGTAGAGAGCATTTTTCTGTGAAGTACAACAGTCATATGGATTCAGTTGCTTACCGGAGCAAGAATGTTGGTTATCAAGCGGGTGAACAGCAAACCAGTACCGTATTTGTTCAAAATGAAGTCCCAATTATCCTGCATTCATTAGCAAATGCATCAACTGTCCTGATAATGCAGAGAATCAAAATATTAACCTGGCGTTGCTCCGCATCTATCTCAAGATTATGTTCCCTGATTTGGCTGCTGTCATATAGTCGATCTTACAGACAAGTTACAACTAATGAAATCCTTTCGGGCCGAAATACTTAAGCTTTGTCAAACCTGGCCCTACTTAGCTCTTCAGAACATATGATTGGCAACAAAATTTAGGACTTGATAGTTGCTTCCTTAATTTCGCTCTCATCCATCATATTTGACAGAATATCAACTGGCCATCAAATTGAATATGAAAATTTTGCAACAGTATGCTTGAAGCATTAGGGTCAGAAATAGAACTCTGTACCTTCAGCCATTTCCACGCTGCTTCCCGTGCTTCTAAGCTTATTCCCGCAAATACATAAACGATATCTTGATCTCGAACCTAGAAAGATACTCAGATAGCCTCAGTAAATCTCAAGAAAAATTGAGGTTGACTTTCATTTAACTTTTACTGTCACGATCAGTACAATAGCTGGCAAATATGCAATACCTCATCTGACACTAAAAAGTTCAGAACCTCCATCACTATTTCTGGGTCTGGAGAAGCTGCCAGATGACCTGCATGAGTTCCACACACGAGCACTTAAAACTCATATACAGTGCGAACAAAAAAAAATATAAAAACAAAGAAAGAAATTGGCATCTAAGACAATTCATTGGCCTTCAAAACTTACGCAAAATTCTTTGCTCAAAAAAAAAAAAAGAAAAAAAACTTACGCAAAATTCTTTCTTTTTCTTGCACCGTATCTGCTTCTCTGTAAATGCTCAACAAGGACTCGAAATAATTCCTGCTCGCCACAGTAGTTTTCCTCATCACAGCAATATAAGCAGCCTGTGGAGAATTTAAAAAAACTCATTGAGAAGCTGTAGAGGAGTCCCTAAGTATTTGTCCTTATCAAAGGTAGACCAATAATTATAGGTCTGGATGGTGAGACATATGTTCGAAAAAGAAAAAAATAAGAGCATATTCTCTTTTAATATTGATTAGTACTTAGTATTGAAGAAAGTGGCAAACCTACAGACAAAGGGGCCGTGACCAGCCCACTAGGTCCGCCGGTGTTCTTACTCTTTTTGTATCAGCTGAAAGAAGAGGAGTGTTTTTATCCTTTAACAACGACTCAAATCGTTTGGTTGCATCTTCATGAGTTTCCTCATCATCAAATGAAGCCAAAGCCATAAAGATTTCACCCCTCAAGAGAACATTTAAATGAGGCTCTCCAGATACTGATTCCCAGCCTAATCTCCTGTGAGGAAGAACAGAAAAGTATGATTTATAGCTATTAGCAACACAAGTTTAATTTTGCAAGAAAAGCTAAGCATCATGTCAGTGATCACATTTTTTGCAACGAAAAAGTAAAAGGTACCAAAACACAAATGTTTCATGCATGTATTGCACAATCACATTCCTAAAGAAAAAAAAATGAGGAAGCTTGTTTTCACTCTATTTAAACCACATAAGCAAGGAATTACAACCATTCTCTAAATTTTTGCAAGAGAATTAGTTTTCATACAGCTATCAAATCAATTCATCGCTGTGAATTAAATAGAAACTAAATCATCTTATTCAGCAGAGGGTAGGAGGATATTGATAAAATGTTGTCTTAAGTTATCCACTGAATCTGGAAAAGCATTGTAGTATATTTTCACGATATTGTAGCAGACCTGTAGCACAATTTACTGGTGATCAACTTTCTAAGATAGATGGCATATAAGGTGAAGGACTGCATTGTTGCAAAACTACTTACGTCTATTAAATTTGATACCACAGTATAGTCTGTTTCTTTTCTGTATACACCCATCAAGGTGAGCAGAGAAGACAGTGACTGTTTGCCAGCCTGGCAAAGGGCATGAGTATCATCCAAAATCCCTAAAAAGAAGTTATTCAATACAGTAATTAGATTTTTGACACTTGCTGATGTTCACAATAAGGAAATGACTGACAGAGAAGCTCATTGGTTATACTGCAGTATAATAACTAAAGTGCTAGAGAATGAAGTTGCACTTGTTCTATGTAAGATAATTAACAAGATGCCCTATGGCCAGAATAGAATAGAAGATATACTGAAGTCTTGTTAAAAGTGAAGATAGTTCCCTAAGAACTTTTTTTCCTAGAGAAAAGTATGTCAACAGTTTCTATGCATTCCATTCTCAAGACCTGGCCAGGGAATTTCATCCTTGCTCTACAACTTCCTGTGCCCTATTGATAGTCTTGACACATAAATTTACAACTACTCAATAAGTTCAAACTAGCGTGCAATCTCATCAAACTTGGCAGGATGCACCCACCAAATTTATCTGTTGCAGAGAGGTAATTGCTTTCTATTGCTTTGATAAGCTGAGCTGCGAGCTTGTCATCATATTTGACCCTATAAAAACCACTCTGATAAATATTAATCTTGATCCAAAAGTGCTCTTTGAATTTTTCCGGATCATTCTCCTCTGATAAGCCTAAACTGTTGCCAAAAGAATTGAAAAGGTCAGCCATGTCAATTTCTCCACATCGTGTTTTCAAAAGGAACTTCTTCTGTCTCTCATATGAACCCAGGCACAAGGTTATGGGAACAATCCATAGCCCCTCACCAGCCAATCCAGATAGTACGAATTGTGACTGCAGTGATGAGAAAAATTTCAGAATTCACTGGATACAAGCACCTAAAATTTAAAAGCTTCTACTATGAATGACAGGCAAAGCATGTCAAACGTGCTTTGAGCTTATAAACATTACAATAACACCTGTTCAAACTTCAATATATGGCCATTTAGGTTCACGGATATGAGTGGGTATCCTTTTTGCTTGGTCCAAGTGTCCATCAGATTAGTCACTTCAACACCGGATTCCTCTGTCAGAACACTCCACAAGTCTTCAGTCTTTGCATTTTTCCATGCATATCTTTTCATGTATGAACTCAATGATTTCTGTTTTTGAGACGCAGAAAGAATCAATCAACACTGCTAAATATCTCCCTCTAGTATAGCAATCTACTGAAACTTGCACTGAATCACATAATGAAAAGTATGACTCTTGACTCCAACCATTCATCATCCATGATATGTACTAAATGTTTCAATATAAATCTCTTGTTTACAGTAGTGGGATAGCAGTAGTCCGAGGTCTCAAAAGATTGATTGAATTAGGTCTCAGGCACTGAAAATAGCCAGGTTTAGATTACAGGAAATTTTCAACCAAAAAAAAGGGTTACAGGAAATCAAGTGCTATATCAATATAAAGTATATAAGACTAATATTTCTCGAAAGAAGTGCAAACAACCCTGTGAAAAAGTTCACTGGGACACAAAGGAAGAACTATTATACCTGTAACATATAGACCAAAAAGAAAAACGAAAAAGAAAAAGTGGAAGGGAGAAAGAGAAACCACAAAAACATGTCAGGGTACTCTACTAAACAGGCAGAGAGTTTTTTCTTGATCCTTTGTAGTCTAACCAACCACACAGCTTTCAGAGAAGCGCTGATGATACATCTAAATTACAATATATTATGGAGAATCAGGTATTACGATTCAGAACCTAGATATTTATCACCTGAAATATCGCATCCCCAAGGTAGCTTTGCAACATCTGGATAACAGCTGATCCTTTCTCATAGCTTACAGCATCAAATATCTCAAGAATTGCTCGAGCATGGATTATCTCTACCTAAAAAACAGCCCACACAGTATCAACGACATGAATTAATTGACTGATACTATGCTTGAAAGAGAGTGAACTCATACTTCAATTGGATGTGATTTTTCCAGTGAGTCCATATGCAATCCACTAGCAGTTTGTTGGAGAAATTGAGTCCAGACTTTCCACTCAGGAAACAAATTGTCAGTTGCCATATAGCTCACCTGCAAAAGATTAAAGAGAAATAATAAAAATCAGATTAACTTTTTGTTCTCTAGTGTTCATCCAGTAGAATGGATTTTAGTGAAGATTACCCATGTAGCAAAACCTTCATTCAACCATAGATGAGTCCACCATTCCATTGTAACCAGATTGCCAAACCACTGATGAGCAACTTCATGCATTGCAACAACTGTGAGCTGATCCAACAGTTAATGGATTTATTATGCATGTTTACCCAAATTTTCAGACCAAAAAGAGGAGATGACAACACAATTTCAGGTATAGAGAAAGAGGTGCCCATCCCTTCTATATGTTATATCGTTTACAAGCGGGATACGATACAGAGTAATCAACAGAAATCAGGTCAAGGAGAGAAAATTCCTTACACGTTGCTTCTTAGCTGCTGTGGATTGCAACTCGTCATGAAGCATCTCGTTTTCCCGGTATATGATCAAACCATAGTTCTCCATTGCCCCACCAGAAAATTCCGGGACTGCGACCATATCTAGCTTAGGGAGGGGATAAGGCACTGAGAAGTACCTAAGTAGCACCCATGGAAGATGGTCATCTGATTAGCATTACCGCCAGAAAAGAGCTACTTGATTTCTTTAGGGAACGAGCAAGGAATAGTTGAAGAGATGAAAGAAACGATCCATTCTTCAATCAATTATGTAGCAAATACAGGACTTATGTCCAGATGCAAACTCATTTACAATTTCTTACCGAATGGCCCCAGGATGAGGAGGGAATTATCACTGGAGTTTCTTTAAATTGTTCAAAAGGAGGGAAAGGAAAGCCATGCCTCAATTTGTTATTACATATGCTTTATATCAGGCAATCCCTATGACTTGGTTCAATTCTCAAAGAGGAGTGCAGAGGTGTACTATCTGTTCTGATGTCAAGAAAAGAGTTCAACTAGATGCTCACCTAGTATAGAGCTCAAGAGCCTTCACAGCAACATGCAACGCAAATTTTCCGTTGTCACTCTTACCGGGAGGACAATATACACGAACCCTAATCCCTGCATGAGAACATCGAAGCACCATCAGCAAATGAAAATATTATTACCAGCAAATGAGATGGAAGAGGAGCTTTTGGAACTTATGCATACCATCCGCTGTGGTTTCTTCAAGAGAATCAAATAAACCAACTACAACAGCCACCAGATAAGTAGACATCATGGGGGATTCTTCGAAATATACAGTCTTAATATCACCATTGAGCTTTTCCTGGAGAATTGGCATATTGGACAGTGCAGTCAACTCTAGGGGCATGTCCAACGTTATCTGGAAGGTAGCCTGTTCAAAATGCATAGGTTATGACATCTCGCTCTCGAGAAAGTTTATACAAGTTACCATAGAAAAGGATGGTAAGGAAACATATGCTTTTCAATTTCCATACTGTACATGGAAAACAAGAAGCGACAATCCACATCATTAAAATAATAATTCGACGATTCGATGCCACAGGTGACTATCATATAGGGAAGTTCCTGAGAGTTCTGTCACAGTCGAACGGTGCCGATTAATTTTACAGTGATCTTCAAATTCATACGGTCCAGGATCATGCTTTATGGGAGAAAAGTTAATTGTCATGTGATGCAGACATACTTTAAGAGCAGGTTCATCCCAGCAGGGGAAACACCTCCTGGCATCTACAGCTTCAAACTGGGTAGCAGCCATATACTTCTTTTCTCCTCCATCCATATAAGCACTGTAAAATTGGACACAACTGTTGGAAAAACCACTGAAGATCGAAGCTGAAAATAGAAGGGAATAAAAATTTCGCATCGAAGCAAAGATTGTACTTTTCCGGTCCAACTATTTCCCAGGAGAAAATCAATCAGGTTCATCATCATCATCGAGCATGGTTTCTTTCTATCTCAGTACGTCCTCGCGTCGAAGCAAACCATACAAAATAAAAATTAAATTACGAGAAATGAGTTGAGCAAGAGAAGAACCATTTGTATAAGCCCTTCAGCTGAGCATTAAGCATCCCGGAGAACTCAACGGTCAACACTCCTTCGCCGCAGCCCAGCGCTTCATCAAAAGCCAGAACCAGAATCTCATCCTCGTCGTCCAGCACGACTTCGCGGGGACGAACCTCCTTCTGCTCATAGCAAGAAAAGAACGAGCACAAATCCCAAAATAAGAAATCCTGAAAAAATCAACGATCGGAAAACCGATGTCGAGCAACGATCGCGGACATGATCGGCCGAGGAGGCGAAGCAGACGTCGCCGATGGCGAGCTCGAGCGCGTTCAGGACGAGGAACTTCGTCGCCTCGGCGACGGCGAGGGCGACGCGGGCGACGCCGGAGAAGCGGCACGCGACGAGGTCGAGCTTCAGGCGGAGGTCGTAGCGCCTCGGGGCGGCGAACGTCGGCAGCCTGGTTCGGCCCTTGAACTGATCGATGCTCGGCCTCTTCTCCGTCATGCCGGAGCCCGGAGAAACGCTCCGGCGAGAGCTCTCGGCGGAGGACTGGACGGCGCTCCGAGCTGAGCAGGGAAGGCGATGATCGAGCTTCGGAGCTGAGTGAGAGTGAGGTTGAACGTTGAAGTATGACGTCACGTCACGTCGCGGGACCGGTTTTTTCTCCCTACTATTTTGTCTTGGCGCGGAAACGATTAGTCAAAACACCGTTCGGATTGGACCAATGACGATGTGGATAACTAAGATTATCCTTTAAAAAAAAAAAAACTAAGACTTATCCTCGTCGGTCTCCATCAATAGTCATAAATTTTCCATGGAGTCCGCTCTAGAGGTGTGTAAAGGAAGTGTGAGAATCATCGGAATTGAAATCGAAACCGTCGATTCCAGTTCAATCCAATTCGATTCTTAATTTCAATTTAATAGAACTGATGAGTATCGATCCAATTCTCAATTTTAAGAGCGAAATCGACCACTCACTCATCCAAACTAGTATATATATTTCAAAAAATAGCTTACTTATTTTGTAGTCTTTCAATCAAATATATATATATATATATAGTTATTAGACATTATTGACTAATTTTGTCTCTTAAGTGTGTAAGGCCTTGTTTGGTAACCATCCAAATAATGTCAAATTCCGATTTTTTGTTCCCAGAATCAGTTTGGGTCTAGAATCGCGTTTGGTAAAAATTTTATTCGCGGGAACGGCTTGGGAATGGAATCAAGAATAAAAAAAAAAAGTTGATTCTTGTTCCGAGAATAAATTTGAGAATCAAAACCAATAACTCTTCTTCTTCCCTTCGGCCATCTCGCAATCGCCATCCACCACCGCCCGCCACCATCTGCCGCCACCGCCAGTCGCCGTCCGCCGGAGGCTCGCCAAGCCAAGGCAAGGTCTGGCGAGCTCACCGGAAGCATGTCCAACCATCGGTGAGGCTCGGCCTCCCCAGATCTAGCGAGGCCGAGCCTTGCCGATGGCCAGGCAGGCATCGCCGAGGCTGGGCGAGGCTTGCCTAGTCCCAGCAAGACTCACTAGGCTTGCCCAGCCCCTGTGAGGCGGGCCTCACCCAGCCCCGGCGAGGCCGGCCTGGCCACCGGTGAGGCTAAGTGAGCCTTGCCCGACTGCCAGCGAGGCTCGACCGAAGAGGGCCGGTGACGCTCCAGTGAGGTCGCCGGCCCTCGTCTGGTTGGTCGTTGGTTCCGCGACCGGCCAAAAGAAGAAGAAGAAGAATAGAAGAAAAAGGGGAAAAAAAAAGAGTAAAAAAGTAAAAAAAATTATTTAAAAATTAAAAGAAATTGATTTATAACGAATTAATAAGACGACCAAACGCAATTCTATTCTAGTTGCAGAAATTTTGGACAGTTACCAAATCACTTAAAATGCTTAAAATCAGTTCTCGAAAACATAATAAAAAATAATCATTTATGATCATAATCAACTTCCGATAACAGAATCGTTACCAAATACGCCATAATAGAATCAATCTCCTATTTCTTCTTATTCTTTTTTTTTTTCATTTTAATAATTCATTCACTTGCTTTATCGACTAAAACAAAATAAATAGAGAGTGCTGCTGAGGTGACGATACCATGTGAATAAGGGTGCCATTTTGACCGCACAATAAATGGAGACGTAATTGACAACCGAAAAAGACAAAATAAGAGATGGAGCACAAGGTGTCACATCCCCAGTGACCCTCCTCTACAACGTCATCCCCCAGCAACAAGTACTCTAGGCATATTAGCGGGCCTATTTCATCTTAGGGCGCGTTTGATAGTGTTTCTATTCAAAAATTGTTAGGGAACATAAATAGAAAAAAACTATTTATCTTTCAGGGAACAATTTTTAATAGAATAAGGCGTTTGGTAAAAACTTGTTTAGGGAATAAAAAATGAAAAAAACACGTTTGATAAATTTATGTTCTTTTTTATTTCTTTTAATTTTTTAATTTTTTTCTTTTTTCTTTTTTTCTTCTTTTGGCCGATCGTCGGCCTCGGCCATGCTTGGCGACCGGCCGATGAGGGCCGGTGGCCTCACCCAACCTTGCCCTGCACCAACAAGGCTCAGCCTTGCCTTGGCTGGGCGACACTCCGGTGAGGTCACCGGCCCTCGATAGCGTCGCCGGCCCTCAACGGTCGGTCATCGGCCATGGTCGAGGCCGGCGACCGACCAAAGAAAAAAGAAAAAAAAAAGAGAAGAAAAAGAGAGGAGAGAGAAAAGTTGTTCTTAAAAATTGTTCCAGAAACAAGAAATGTGTTTTTTTTTTTCTCGTTTTTGTTCCAAATGTGTTATTGGGAACAAAAAAATAGATTTGGAACAAAAACGCAAACAAACGTGTTTCTGTGTTTTTTGTTCCCTGTAACAAAAAAATAGAAAATCTGCTCATAAACAAAAAAAAAAAAAGAACGTTAACAAACAGCCCCTTAGTGTCCATCTGCACCTCGTGTTCTCTCTTTGAGCATAGGCTCTCACTTGCCGTCCCTCCTGCTTGCAACCCCATCCCCATCACTTGCTACTCTCCCTCAAACTTCAACCTCGATGGCTGCCCTCCCCTCGTGCCCAACCTCTTCTCCTTCGATGCCTCGCTGTGCATAGTGTCACCTCGATCCTCGATTACTCGGTCTCAGCTTGAGGAAATTATTGAATAGCATTCGTTTTTTTCCATAAATTTTTGTTGTTCTTTTCAGAGTTATTGTCTAGCTATTCAAGCCAAAGAAAATACTTATGATTTTTCCCTCTTTTTGTACATTATGAAATCACAAGAGTCTATTAGAATACAATTTAGAATTTGGAGATCAAGAAACAAATGAAGCCATGCTTCCCCCCCTTTCTAAGCTCATTGGCATAATTGAAATCAAAAAGGTGAGGGGAGTTTATTTCTTCTTGGTCACTAAGAATAGTTTCATATGGCACACTAAAGAATTTCATGTTCATTCTTCATTCATTTATTTATTTTTCATTTTTGTGGTGAGAGAGAAAGAGTGCAGCAACGTACTGCAATACAGAGTAACGAGAAAAGTCAGGTGTTGAACCTCAAGTAACCAATATTTTTTTCGCCAAGTAGGATCTTTGTTGATATCCTGCTAGATCAGACAAGGAAATCATCCAACGTCCTTAACAAAATATGTGGTGCAAACTGCATAGTCCAATACCGATAGTGCCGCCGGCTTATCATTTTCCTTAAATAAATATAGAGGAAGAAGAGAATCGATTAGATATCTCTATAAGAGCCAATAACTTGTTTTAAGAGTATAATTAAGTCTCTCCTTAGCCATTCCTATGATTAAATTAGGTTGATGTTGAAAACATATGGATAGAGCGATCGACGTTTTAACTTATGTAGAGGTTAGGACTTTTAATACGTAGTCTAATTCTTTACACGTTTACTGTGTTAGGAAACCTCAAGGGGACCACACTATTACCTTCAAATAAATTAAGTTTTTAGCTAATGATTATTGTTTATTTGTTCCGCTCCATAATTTTTCAATCCTTAATCAAAATCAATGTCATAATTTAACCATAAGAAAAGACCAAACAAGTTTTGTAGGGATTGGAGACCGATTCCATGGACCTACTAGGGAACCAGACTGGAGCAATAGTTCAGTTATCAAATGGATCCACGAATTCAATGGATGGGTCATAATTCCAATTTTTTGAAACTAGTCCTTACTGGATAGTTTCCAATTTCAAAATAGGAATTGTCTACCTAGACCATGCTTACCCCCATTTTACAAAATCTGCTCAAATCAATCCAAAGCCAATTTGGCTTTTAGGTCGAAATAATTGATGTATTTATTTCGTAGAAAATTGATAATTTAAAAAACATTTTTTTTCATAAACGATCACCGATATCACTTTAAGAGATGAATAGGTGAAAATATTTTCATTATTCACAAAAAAATTATAGATATAAATTATTAAATTATTATCGGTAAAAAAAAATTTCATAGATTAATTATATCGAGCGATTATTTTTTGAAAAAACATTTTCCGAGTCTTTTATTTTATGTGAAATGAGTGGAGCTTAAGTATAGGGTGAGGTCGAGCAAAAACTAGTCTAAGGCCACTTGCCCATATGATCGGGTCTATTAGATCACATTGAGGTGGTGTGTTTGTTTCGGTGAAAACGAATGGCTTAAAAAACATTATCTAATAAAAATTGGTTGTGTTGCTTATAAAAAACAAATGAATGAAAAATATTGTCATTTTCCACAAATATATTTTCCATCGACTAATTATTCCAGGTAATATGAGCAATTATTTTGAAAAAAATTATTTTTAGTATAATTTATTTTCCATGAAATAAATCAAACTCTAGAGATTTCCATATTTACTGGGAACGGTCATTTGCGATCTGAACCTTATGGGCTCGGGTTAGGTGAATGTTGGGCCGGGCTTTTACATCGAAGAGTTTTTCGCATTTACTATGGAGCCCAAAAGAGGAGCTCACGTCAGATGAGTACTGGCCCCATTAACTGGACCGACCATGGGCCTACTAACTTTCACTTCAGATTAGCATATCTGCAAGGATCGAATTCGTCGTCAGTTTTCAGGAACATGTGGAAAACGTTAGTACTCTTGGTACGAACTGGGAGAGAAAGGACATGAACCAATCAATGTGAGCCGATAAAATTGAATTGCATGCAGCAAGTTCCAGTCTGACCGAACTGAATTCTAGCAAAACCTCCCCACTTCATGAACGTGGTGGGAGTTTGATGCTGCTGAAGAGTTCATTATTTTACAAAGTTCAAAAGCTTTCCCTAGAATTATACTGAAAAAGCGTATGAAATCGCATGTGATGATTATGTAGATCGAGAGTCTTAATTGGGTAATCACTGGTTTGAAATACACGAGTCGATTATCGAAATGTTTGGACACACTTTTCATTCGAACGTTCGAGATCTTATTTTCGTATATATCAAACCAAATATACGAAAGTGACCGAACATTGACATCCGATGTCACCCAAAAGAGTAACAAACCACGTGTAACATTTTCGAGCGGAAACTATAATGCTGAGTCAAACCAAATAGGCCCTTAAAAGTCAACCAATTCCCAATGCGATACCAACTAAAAGGGCACTTAAAAGTTCAGGACCCACGTTGACTTGACCCGCCACGGAAAGCCCAAGGCGGAAAACACCGAAACGACGGCGATCGCCTTTTACGACACAGCGTTTTTGGATGATCCGCCTGCTTTGCGAAGGTTTTCTTTCTATTCACGAGGAACACGCCTTTTGACGAGGCTAATTTGGTCACTTCGGCGAGATTGATGTTTGGGCAATCGGTTCCATCGAATAGCACGGTTTCCTTATTTTTCGTCAATAAAAAAATTCGAATAAAATAATTCTCCGGCGGAAATGGGCGGGGGTGCTTGACGTGGAAGGGACGATGAAGTTGTAATAACGGGAACTCCCAGTTACGATAATACCCTCATCGTTAGTTTGCGGATTCGTCCCTCCCTTTTTTTTATAAAAAAAATTGTTTTTTGAAAATACCCTCGTCGTCGGAAAACTAATGAAGATCGAAGCTGAAAATAGAAGGGAATAAAAATTTCGCATGGAAGGAAATATTCTACTTTTCCAGTCCAACTATTTCCCAGGAGAAATTCAGAAACATCATCACGAAGCATGAATTTTATCTTCGTATGTCCTTGTGTCAAAGCAACACATATAAGTCTATTGGAATAAATGAAGCTGTACTTTCTTTTTTTTTTCTTAGCTCGTTGGCGTGATTGAAATAAAAAAGGCGAGGAAGTTATTTCTTCTTGGTCACTAAGAATAGTTTCATTTGGCACTTTGAAGTTGCGATTGACTCAAGATTTATGTTTCGCCTTTTTCTGTTCTTCATTCATTTATTTTATTTTTTCATTTCCGCGGGGGGGGGTCACAGTGCAGTGTAGAGTAACAAGAAAAGTCAAATGTGAAGCCTCTAGTACCCAATATCTCTTTCGCCTAGCAGGATCTTTGGTAATATCCCACTGGATCGAACAAGCAAATCATCAGGCGTCCTTGACAAAATACGTGATGCAGACTGCATCGTAACAAGAAAAGTCAAATGTGGAGCCTCTAGTACCCAATATCTTTTTCACCAAGTAGGATCTTTGTTGATATCCCATTGGACCGAATGAGCAAGTCGTCGGGTGTCCTTGACAAAATACGTGATGCAGACTACACCGTTACTTTTCCAATAATGACGGTTCCGTTAACTTATCATTTTCCATAAATAAATGTAGAGGAAGAAGAGAACTGATTGAAGATATCCATAAGAGTCAATAGCTTGTTTTAAGAGTATAATTATGGCTCTCTTTAGTCAATCCCATAACTAAATTAGGTTGACATTGAAAAATGAAATAATAAGATGAAAATGCCATTGGCCATAGAGTTTGGAGTAAATGCGTTACGGTTGGCAAAGTTTGGGATTTTTTGTATCACAAAAAATATTTGGGATAAATTTGTCATTTTGGGTCAAGTTTAGGATTTTTAGTAGCTTTTTCCCTAATTTAAAAAGCATTTTTTCATAAATGATGACTAATATCACTTTCACAAATGATGGGTGAAGATATTTTCATTATTCACAAAAATATTTTAGATATAGATTATTAAATTTTTATTAGTAACGAAATAATTTTTCATCGATTTATTATATCGAGCAATTATATTTTGAAAAAACATATTATGAGTCTCTTATTTTCCGCGAAATGAGTGAAGCTTAAGTATAAGGTGAGATCGAGCGAAAACAAGTCTAAGGCCACTTGCCCATATGATTAGGTCTACTAAATCACTTTGAGATGGTGCGTTTGTTTTGGTGAAAATAGTTCTAATAAAAATCTGTTGTATAGCTTATAAAAAAATGAATGAACAAAAAATATCATCAATATTGTCGTTATCCACGAATATATTTTTCTCGATTAATTATTTCAGGTAATACGAGCAATTATTTTTAAAAAATTAAATATAGTTTATTTTCCATGAAATAAATCTAACTCTAGACTTTTCCATATTTACCAGTAAAGGTCATTTGCGACCCTACATTTAGCAGCCACTTATGGGCTCGAATTAAGGGAAGATTGCACCGGGCTTTTGCGCCGACGAGTTTTCCGCATTTAATATGAGGCCCACAAGAGGAGCTTACGTGAGATCAGTATTGGCCCCATTAACAGGACCGACCATGGGCCTACTAACTTTCACTTCAGATTAGCATATCTGCAAGGATCGAATTCGTTGTCAGTTTTCAGGAAAATGTGGAAAATGTTAGGATTATGGGTGCGTTTGAGATAATGTAAAGACCTTGATTTAAATGATCTTTTCAAAATGCAAATTATGTTTGATAAATTGTATTTGTGAAAGTCAATTGTGAAGTATCTTTCAGTAAAACAGTGTTTTGACAAATTAACTATGCAAAAGACTTTTGTCATTAAAAAAAGGAAAAAAAAAAGAGTTGGTCGGTTACCGCCGACAATGGGCAGGCAATCCGGTGAGGGGCAAGCGTCCGGAGAGGGTCGCCGGAAGGTCATGTGACCCGCCGTGCCACGACCTCCGTGCGGAGGTTGCCGGGGTTGCTCGATTTGGTGGCAGCGACCTCTATCGCGACCAGATCACGCGATCCCGATCTCGGCGACCCTCACTGAACGGTGCGCGACCCTCTGCGTCGCAACCTTCATTTGGAAGGTGGCTAGGGCTTGCGATCTAGTCGCCACGACCCAGATTGAGCAACCAGATCTGCACACAATTTGGGTCGTTGAAGGTCGTGTGGTCCAGATTTGGGATGCCACGACCTCTAGTGACCCAGATTTGCCGGGGTCGCAGCGTCGTCGGGAGCTGCAGCGGTCACGCGACCTTGCTACAACCCATATCTGGGTGGTCGCCGGGGGTTGCAGTGGTTGTGGCGATGCGACTTGCAAGGATCGCCGAGGTCACGCGACTGGCCGCCGACGGTCGCCGTGACCACATCGGCCTCATGCCGACCTCCATGCAGCTCATTGCCGGCCCCTCGCAGCTCCGCGCAACTTCGTCGGCCAACCTCAACAAAGAAGAAGGTGAATAGTCACGAGGACAAAACTGAAAAAATGAGATGTTAGTGAGGGCATTTGTGGAAGAAATTTTTTTGTTTTCTCTTCCCTCGGCATTGCGAGAAGACCGAATGGCCAAGGCAACCCCATGGCAACCTTGGGCTTTCAACCTTTTAAAGGCTCACTTTTCTCCAAGTATGTTTACAAAATAAGTTCCTAAACACCATTTTTTAGCCCAAAGGGCTTTGGATGCTCGAAGTGGCTTGGGAAAGCCACTCCAAACGCACCCTATTTGTATGAATTGGGAGAGAAAGGACATGATCCTGCGAATGTGAGCCCGATGATATTGAATCGCATGCAACAAGTTCCAGTATGATTGAACTGAATTCCAGCAAAACCTCCCAATTTCACAAATGCGGCGCAAGTTTGATGATGCCGAAGAGTTCATTACTTTGCAAAGTTCAAAAGCTGTCCCTAGAATTGTACTGACATATGAAATTGTATGTGGTGATTATGTAGATTCGGAGTTGTAATTGGGGCAATTCCTGATCTATACATAGGTTTGAAATACACGTGTTATTAAAATGATGGGACATACTTTTCATCCAAACGTACGAGATATTAATTTCATATATGTCGAAACAAAATGTGCAAAAAGTGATTGAACATTGACATCCGATGTCACCCGAAAGAGTAACAAATCACGTGTAATATTTTCGAGCGGAAACTATAATGGTGGGTCAAACCAAACAGTCCCTTAAAAAGTCAACCAATTCCCATGCACAAGCACAACCAACAAAAAAAGGCCCATAAAAGTTCTAGGACCCACGTTGACTTGACTCGCCACGGAAAGCCCAAGGGGGAAAACACCGAAACGACGGCGACCGCCCTTTACGACAAAGCGTTTTTGGATGATCCGCCCGCTTTACGAAGCTTTTCTTTTTCTTCACGAGAAACACGCCTGTGGACGGGGTTAATTTGGTCACTTCAGCGAGATTGATGTTCGGGCAATCGATCCCGTCGAATCGCACGGATTCCTTATTATTGTTTTTTTTTTTAAATGGCATTTTTCGTCAATAAAAAAATTCAAATAAAATAATTTCCCAGCGGGGATGGGCGGGGGTGCTTGTCGTGGAAGGGACGATGAAGTTGTAATAACGGGAACTCCCAATTACGAGAATACCCTCATCGTTAGTTTGGGGATTTGTCTCTCTTTTATTTTCTTTTTATTTTTTTGATGTTTCCTTTCGTTAATTTTTTTTGTCATTATCAAAATTATCAAAATGATCCCGTCTTCACTTGAGGTGTGCAAAACAGACCGCTAAAACTGAGAATCGCTTGGAACGGACTTAATTAGCCGATTGGATTTAATTTTCGAGAGTATTAATTTGATTAATTCAAAGAGAATCGAACCAAACCTGATTTATACTTTTATATTATTATTTTTATTTCTTCAAAAAAATTAATGGGTTTAGATTATTGTTTATAAGGAAATAGTAGTCTATATTTGGACAATAATAAGATATTTTGATGGAAACATAAAATTTGTCTTGAGCTATGGTTTTGTTTTTTATTATATTTTAGATAATAAGATATTTAGCGAAACATGAAAAAAATAGTGATCAATTCTATTGGATTGGACTGGTCCGATCCCGATTCTCGATTCCAACTTAAAATTGGATGAAACTAAGAACGGATCACCCACAATCTTCAACTTATCTTGCATAGATCTGTTTTTTTTTTTTTTTTTTAACCTTTTAACTTTTAAATGATCTCTCTTCTTTTATGGGGTCAAATTCAAATGATCTCATTTCGCAAAAGAAAAAGAAATCGAGACGGTGGCATGGCAATTACGTAATAAAGCCCATTTCGAGGGGCCATTTTGAAAAGCCGATTGATTTCGGGAGCAGCATCGGAGTAGCTTAATTAGTCAATAATGATGTTTCAATGGCTTGTCTTTTTGAATTTCACCGGAGAGCTAGAGAGAGAGAGAGCTAGAGAGAGAAAGCTTGGGACGGAGACAGAAGAGAGAGAAAGCTTCTGTGTCGTTGTTGTTGTTGTGTGGGACACCACAACCTCCTCTTCCCTCTCACCACACACGACCGAAAAGCTTCAAAACTTTCGAGGGAGGGAGAGAGAGAGAGAGAGAGAATCTTGCGAGCCTCCACGAGGTCTAGAGAGAGAAAGGCCCGTTGCCGCACGTGCTAGAGAGAGAAACAGGCGTGGTGGTACGGCGGCGGCGGCGAATCGAAACGGCGCGCGGCGGAATCCGGTTGTGGAAGCTTTGGGAGGGGGCTGGGAAGATAAGAAGTCGTGTCGGGAGGTTTGTTGAAGGAAGTGGGAGGAGGTAAGAGAATTCTGAAGGCGTAGCTGTTGCGAATCAGCTCGCTGATCTGCGGAGACCGGGGCTGAGGTCTGGCGCCGTTTGATGAGCTGAGGATCGCGGCGTGGTTGTCGACTGATGGTAATTGAATTCCGCGGACTTACAATTGACTCATTGCTTTCGCTTGCATGTGGTCTTTGACTTGCTTGGAGATGGACTTGCGAGTTTGCTTGACTGAAAGGCTCCATTTCTTTCTTTGTGGTAGCACCGCGGAACGCGGATTTTGGTTTGCTGGGGGCTGTATTTGAATCTTTTGAGACTTTTTTTTTTTTTAATTGCTGAGCAGTGGATTGAATTGGACAATGACGGTTAAATATAGAAATTGTGTCGGGAGATGTTCGTGCGATTAATCCTCCAATGCTGAAGTTAGCATCGGTGATGAGAGAGCTAGGAAAGAAAGAATATGCCGCCTGACAAATGCAATGTGATGATGTTGTTTGGCTTTGCACATCGTACATGGTACTGATACGTTCATGTGTGTATGAAAGTGAAGAGTGAATTGACCTAAGGCGCCACTTAACCAATCTATTACCTTACTTGAACATTTGTTGTGCCCAAATGCCAAGCCAATTATGTTTTGTTTTGGATGAAGCTCACTCATGGACAATCTATCATAGACCATTCACCACACTCCCCCCCCTTTCCTCCTCCAACTATAAAAGAAAATGGCATGACATGAATGATGGAAAAATGGTGTCATTGAACACAAGCATTACAAAGTAAATATGAGAGTCACTGAAATTGAATGGTTATAAAGTATGTAAAATCTGATCTGCAATGCTTTTCATTACTCCTCACCTCGTAATTTATTTGTCGGTGTTCATGTCATTTATAAAATTTTTACTTTAAAGTAACTTGATATCTTTATGGCAACTTTTCTCCTGCAGGCTCAGCCAGTGCAAATAATTGTGGGTTCTCATGTCTGGGTTGAAGATCCTGTTCTTGCATGGATTGATGGAGAAGTAACTTCAATTAATGGTCACGAGGTCCATGTCAAGACGACGGATAGAAGGACGGTAAGTGCACCATCATCAAATGCATGTCATACTCAGAACTGTAAACATCTGGTGTTAATCCAATTGTTAAATTTCTGTTTGACAAGTCTCTGCCAGTTCAGCTACTGCCATTTCACAATTGAAAAAAGGAAAAGAAAAAACTACCAGAGAAGCTTTCTTGCATCAAAGTAAATGATGACCTATTAATTAGAAGAATTGAGATCGAGAGAGCTTAATACGTTCAAAAGGCTTTAATTGACCATTAAACTTTTAATTTTAGAATGAGTACGGTCAAACTGAGCAATAATTCAGGCTTCAAGCAGATCGTGGAATACTATTGCACAGTTGTTTTATTTTGTCAAAATATCTATCTTCGAAATGTTCTTATAAGCAGAGTGAAGTCTTTTCAGAGAGTCTCAGCAACTGAAGCACTCTATGGGGTCTAAATATCGCTCAGCATGATGTTTAGCTTTTCTGCAGTCTTCTTTTATGCTGATCTATAACAGTAGTCTTGATTATTGATATTTTTCGGTATAATGACTTGTGGATTGCACCTGTAGGTCACGGCAGATGTGTCGAAAGTATACCCAAAAGATACTGAGACTCCACCTGGAGGTGTGGATGACATGACAAAGCTTTCTTACTTGCATGAACCTGGAGTGCTGCAGAACCTAGCTACGAGATATCAACTCAATGAGATTTATGTGAGCTACTGGCAGTCCCTCACAGGATTATCTTTTAGCCTTGGAGTTTTCTTGCATTACTGGTTTCAGTAAATAAATTTGCTGTTGCTTCCAGACCTACACAGGAAACATACTCATTGCTGTTAATCCATTTCAAAGATTGCCTCACCTATATGACACCCACATGATGGAACAATATAAGGGAGCTGATTTTGGGGAATTGAGTCCTCATGTGTTTGCAGTTGGTGATGCTGCATACAGGTGAATTTGGTTCCTAGTTGCGCTGGTGCAACTTTTCTTTTCCCTCTTGTCTTCTCACTGATGTGCTGAGACACAAGAATATAGGGCTATGATCAATGAAGGAAAGAGCAATTCAATTCTGGTCAGTGGAGAAAGTGGGGCTGGTAAAACAGAGACGACAAAGATGCTCATGAGATATCTTGCACACTTGGGGGGTCGATCAGGAGTTGAAGGAAGAACAGTGGAACAGCAAGTTCTGGAGGTAGCACGACTTGCCATTTCTTATTTGAGAATGTGTTTTAGGATCCGAACTTGTCTATTCAATCACTACGTGCATTCAAATTATGAACATGACAATTATTAAGCTTAAGTCACAACTGAACATTGCAGTCAAACCCTGTTCTTGAAGCATTTGGCAATGCAAAGACATTGAGGAACAACAACTCAAGGTGCATCTCAATGTTGCTATCTATATATATATATATATATTGTTTTTTGAAATAATGTGGGTTTACTTCAACAAGATAGGATTTGTTCTCATATACTTCTCATGATCCATAATGTAGTCGATTTGGTAAATTTGTGGAGATTCAATTTGACAAAAATGGGCGGATATCGGGGGCTGCCATTAGAACTTATCTGCTTGAAAGGTCACGCGTTTGTCAGATTTCCAACCCCGAGAGAAACTATCATTGCTTTTACCTTCTTTGTGCTGCTCCAGAGGAGGTATTCTCTCAATGGATTCTGTTGGAAATTTCATATTAAGCTGTTTATGTGAACGATATGTGGCATGTTCAAATTCTGCTACTTTTTTCAGGATATTGCAAGGTATAAGCTAGGAAGCCCTAAATCTTTTCACTACTTGAATCAATCCAGTTGCTACGAGTTAGAAGGTGTAAATGATGCTCATGAATATCTCGCAACAAGGAGGGCTATGGATATAGTTGGGATCAATGAGGAGGAACAGGTCAGCAATTTTTTGTCCAGGCCATTCATGGGATTGACGATCCTTCAATAGATTCTAAATAAGCAAAAGTTGTTCAGGAGGCAATTTTCAGGGTTGTGGCGGCAATCCTTCATCTTGGAAACATTGATTTTGCTAAGGGAAAGGAGATTGATTCTTCAGTGATAAAGGATGAGAAGTCAAGATTTCATCTTAATACCACAGCAGAACTTCTTAGGTGTTTACTATTACTCCGCTGGAAACTGTGAATATGTTCTGGTGATATGACTTCTGTTTCACTTCCAATGACTCTATCTAAAGGGGCTTTATCTTCATGTTAATTTATGGCATAATAGATGTGATGCCCAAAGCTTGGAAGATGCTCTGATCAAACGTGTAATGGTGACACCTGAAGAAGTAATCACGAGAACTCTTGATCCTGTTAATGCAATTGGTAGCAGAGATGCATTAGCCAAGACACTATACTCCCGCTTGTTTGATTGGTAATGAACTTGCATCATGTTATTCTTTTTCTTTATCTGACTGGTCTATCCTAATTGGTACTCCCTTTTCTACTTATTGCACTCTAAGAAGTCATAATTTTACAGGATTGTTGAAAAAATTAATCTTTCAATCGGGCAGGATCCAACATCAAAATCCCTGATTGGAGTTCTTGATATCTATGGTTTTGAAAGTTTTAAATCCAACAGGTTAGTTCACTGACCAAAACTGTTTTACGTCCTAATCCTCCGCAGTGCTTGCAAGAGAGGAACATACTTTTTTTATTTGAGTGTGAGCTAAAGCTTTGTTAGATGGTTTGTGCATATGGTACTTCATGGAAAAAGAACGTAATAATGATGACAGTAAGTTTAAGCTGAGCAAGACATCGTAGTTTATGTCAGAAGCCTTTATAGGGAGTTACCAAAATGAATTTTCATGAGGTTCTCTGTACAGATGGTAAATATAATGGACATTATTCGATTTATTAGGTTGAAATTTTCAATAGGCTTTCAGAAGAGGTCATTCTTTTGGTTCACAAAGGAACAATTAATATTGTTGTAGCATAATGGTGGTGTTTGCATTTCCACGTAGAGCATTTAGATGGATTGGCAACAGCCACTTGTGCAATTTGCACGAACTTAAGATCCTTTTTATTGTCCTTTTGATATATTGGGCATAGATCAATATGTCAAGATACAAGAGAGGTATACTTGAAGCATATATAGCATTACCATTTTGCATAAGAGCTTGATCCTCAAGAAGGTTTGTGTTTTTCCTCCCTTAATCTGACAAATTTGATCGACCTCTGCATGTTCATTTGTGAACTCCCTGGTTAGCATGCCTCTGCGTTGCCATTAGTTTGCTTTGCCCTGGCCAGTGGCCACTGCAGATAGCAACCAAGTCAATTAAAACAAGAGATGTTGAGCATCTTGTGTGGGTTATATGCTAATTTGCATTTTTAATTGACAGTTTTGAGCAGTTTTGTATAAACTTCACCAATGAGAAGCTGCAACAACATTTTAATCAGGTTAATTTGATAATTCTGTTTATATATCTTGCATGTTTTATAGAGTTCATTCTCATTTAGTTTTGTGTTACGTGTAACCAATGTGCAGCACGTCTTCAAAATGGAGCAGGAAGAGTATAGTAAAGAAGAGATAGATTGGAGCTATATCGAGTTTGTTGATAATCAAGATGTATTGGATTTAATTGAAAAGGTATGTCAAATTTGACACCATTGAAAATCTTGTGCTTTACGTTCAACTGCCTTTGCTTTCTTTTTTGTGTTGAGCTATTAACTAAAATCACTGGATCCTCTCCAGAAACCTGGAGGGATTATTGCTCTTCTTGATGAGGCCTGGTATGCAACTTTGATTTATATTTTTTATTGCCAAACTTTGATGTCCTAAGATTTCTCTCCTTTAGATGTCTCACCTTGAATTGATTATTCTTTTGTGGTTTCATGCAGTATGTTTCCCAGATCTACCCATGAAACATTTGCCCAGAAGTTGTACCAGACTTTTAAAAGCAACAAACGTTTTATCAAACCAAAGCTCTCTCGTACTGATTTTACTATATTACACTATGCAGGGGAGGTAAGTGTCAGAGTTTAGTTCAATGTGCTAAATTATCGGAATCTGAATTGATTTGTAATCTTTCTGGTTTCAAAGGTTAGAATCCGAATTAATTTTTAACCTTTCTGGTTTTAAAAGGTTGCCTACCAGGCTGATCTATTTCTGGACAAAAATAAAGATTATGTGGTGGCAGAACATCAGGCATTGCTGACTGCCTCAAAATGCCCATTTGCGGCAGGTTTATTCCCCCCACTTCCTGAAGAATCGTCCAAATCTTCTAAGTTTTCTTCCATTGGATCCCGCTTCAAGGTACTGGCATGCATTTTTTTAGCTTGTGTTTACAATGGAAACTGTACTAGAGATTAACTAACATTGACGTATGGTACTGATATTATATGCATACCCCATGGCTAGTGACCACAAGCTTCTCTCATAGGTGTCAAGGTTTAATATCGAATCATGCATGGCTATTCCATAGTAGTTGATTAAATAAGTTTTCTTCTTTAGATGTTTATGAGATTGTTATACTTTATTGTGAAGTTCAGCAATCATTAACTGCTCTTAATACATGCCCTGAAAACTAGAATATCTTTGGATTAGCATAGCTCATTCATTTTAGTATTTCAAGTTGGGATCATTATCAAGCTTAATTATTGCATCATATATGACTACTTCGTATATTTGATTGATGAACTTTAGTCTTTGAATTTTTAAGATGTTTTGGCAAAAAAAGGGAAAAAAAAGGGCTTATGAGGTTGCTTTTGCTATTTAACACGAAATTTAGGAATCTCTATCTGCAGTTAATAATTCCCTTTAGAACTTGGATATGTTTGCATGGTCATTGCTCCTGGAATCCAATTTTAGCAGTTTAAATGGGACCATTATCAATCTCAATTCCCGGAGTTCAGACATGATTATGAAATGATATATTACTTAAGATCGCGCCCTTCTAGGTCTGTTGCATACATGTGGAAATTTCCCTCAAAGGTTGTGACTTGAAGTGAATCTTTCTTGAACAAGAAGGTGTTTTCATAAAAAAAAAAAGAAAAACAGAAACATTTATTTTTGTTAATAACAAAGACAAAAATGAAATAGTATGTTTCTTATTCCTCAAGCCACTTTTTGGGTCACATCAAGGGATTTTGAGGTGCTAGGGTCTCGATTTTTGTTTTTTATGTAAATAACAGTGGTTGCAGGTTTTGAGTTTTTGGGTTAATGATATTTCAGCAGGAACACTCCTTCTCTGTAATTTTTATATGGAGTCATAGCCCCTTGTACCTTTTCACTAAATCTATATTTACCTTTTCTGTTGAGTGTAAATATGGTATGAAAAAAACAGTACTTAATATTCCATTTCCTTTCTTCTTTGGATGTTGAAACGGTGCTTATTGTTCCAACACGTAGCTCTGGTCCAGTAACTCCACTGGACAAATTTTGTAGCTTTTGCAAAGTACTGTTTTGATGGTTTTACATTTATGACTCTTTTCTTTTTTGTTCTGAAAATCATAATTATGCTTGAACTTCTTTTCTGGTCCATCATGGTGAAGTCTTGAATTAGCATATATGTTCAAGAGTGAAGGTCTTGCTGATATCTTTATACTTTTCATGTGAGAGATTGAATGGTAGCTCTAGCATTCTTTATTGTGGGAATCAGTTCCTCTGCAGCTTAAAACTAGCAATTGAAACCATATTGTTGGATTGCCTAGCAGGTTTGAGAAGGTTGATGTCATTTGATTCACGAGACTCCATTCCAGAATTTAGTAAAAATTCTTGAGAATTAGTACAGCCATGTAGAGACTGACTGATTTCTCCGAGCTTCATTTCCTATATTGTCACCTCTCCATTTTTTTCCCCCTTAAACTTTATCGCTAGAGTAGTAGTGATTTAATTCTTTTTGTTTGAATTCTGTGAATAGATTTACGCGACACCCATAGGCATAGGATGAGTAACTCTTTAAGCTGAAGATCGCACAACTTTAAAGGTTTAGGCTGGGGAATGATTTGACTTGTGTGCATTCTTGAAATGGCAGCTGCAACTTCAGTCTCTAATGGAGACGCTGAGTTCGACTGAACCTCACTACATCAGATGCGTGAAGCCAAATAATGTTCTGAAACCTGCTATATTTGAAAATGTCAATATCATCCAACAGCTACGTTGTGGTGTGAGTATACAATGCATCACTTGAACTTCACTTTGTATGTCCTCTCTGGACTTTTATTTTCAATAATACCAACAATATTGTCGATCTGTAATAGGGCGTCCTTGAAGCAATTAGGATAAGCTGTGCTGGATATCCTACCCGGCGTACCTTTTATGACTTTCTTGATCGCTTCAGTGTTCTGTCTCCAGAAGTTTTAGAAGGGAAGTAAGTACCAAATCGATTTATAATCACATAAATGCTTTCCATTAAGTTGGAGATCTTTATTGAGTATTTATTGCATGTCAAGACATTTGTAACGAGCTATCGTGTGGTTATATTGTCCTTCAGCTACGATGATAAAGTTGCTTGTCAAATGATTCTTGATAAGAAGGGATTAAAAGGTTACCAGGTAATTGGGCATTCCCTTTTTATCCTACTTTATTACTTTTGGCATTTTCATATGATCTGATGCTTTGGCTAGTTTTATTTGCTCTTTTAGTTTGGATGATGTTACAGACTTGTTTTGGTAGTTGTCGAGAGAATAATATGGGCAATACTCTGGTACTTAGCTTCTTTTTAGGTTAACCCATGGTGTCCTTTTTTCTCTTATTCGTCTATTTAAATGCTTAATTATTTGGTGAGGTTACATATGAACCATCTGCTATTTGAATCAGTAGTATATTGCTTGGCTTACTTTGGGAGTGACTTTAGTGTGACCTTGCTCCTTCAAAGTGAGATGTCCAAACCATGGAACTCATTGCTTGACCTCCCCCACTCACTTTGTCTTATGCTTAGTTCAATTGTAACAAGTTGATCAATGTACCAAATGCTCGATCCTTTTTATCCCTATTTTTAATCCTGTCCATTTGTGACCATTGTCAAGTTTAATTATCAAACAAATAGGTCGGGGCTTTACCAAAGTGGTTAAGCTCTTACTTTATAATTACGGGAAACTATGAGTAACTTCATTTGAAAGATTCTTGGTATCAAAGACATGTTACTTTAATCATCATTTCTCGCTTAATATCCATATATCTTCTGGAGGTTCTTTAATATCCAACTTGATTATTGGTTTCTGAGTTTGAAAATTTTCTTCTATTAAGTTCCTTACCTGTGGTGTGTCTTGACAGATTGGGAAGACCAAAGTTTTTCTCAGAGCAGGTCAAATGGCAGAGTTAGATGCTAGGAGGTCTGAGGTGCTTGGAAATGCAGCCAGAACCATTCAGCTGCGAATGCGAACTTATATGATGCGAAAGCAGTTTATTGCATTACGCGAGGCTTCTGTCACAATACAGTCATATTGCCGAGGTACTTATTGTTGCCTCAAATCAAACTTCCAGGCTATATTCATTATATCTGTTCTGTTTTTTTTGGTGGCGGTCTAGATTTCACTGTCCTTTATGTTTGTGAAATCATCATAAGATCTCAAATAAGCTTGGAAATATCAGAGCTGCCTGTTCTAATGGTGAGGGAAGTGAGTTGCTTGATATTTAATGATTTACGGATATATTCTTTTTGGATTAATATTAGGTGACCATTTGTTGCAAAAGTTAAGCTGTAACAAACTAATAATGTAAAGCAAACATATGCATAGACTCTTCCTGCGTAAGCCGAGCCTTACATGTGATATACAGGATAATGAGTGTGACCACAACAGAGGAACTAATGAGAGCACAAACACAATAACCTAAAAATGGAGAGTAAACATCATCTGGAGTGTCAAGATTCGAACTCTTGTTCTGTGCTTTAATACTTCATTGGGTGACCATTTGTCTCAAAGGTTTAAGCTGTCTGGAGATGAGTTTGCGAATTATTCAAGCATATTCATGATCAATAAGCAATATTGGGTTTTAAATATATTCTCTGATTTTGGTAACTTCAAGTGTATCTGTCCCCCCTCTGTTTTGACTCTTCATATCACTCGATCCCTTCTTAATAGTCCATTTGCCCAATCTGAATTGCATTTTGTTTTACCTTTGCAGGCAGAATGGCTCGTGAACTTTATGAACAGTTAAGACGAGAAGCTGGAGCACTGAAGATCCAGAAGAACTTCAGGGCCTTCATTGCAAGAAAATCTCACTCGAGACTAAGGTCATGTGCTGTTGTATTGCAGACAGGATATAGGGGAATGATTGCTAGGAATGAGTTCAGATTTAGAAAACAGACCAAAGCTTCCAT
Source organism: Eucalyptus decipiens (assembly GCA_014182575.1). Lineage (NCBI taxonomy): Eukaryota > Viridiplantae > Streptophyta > Magnoliopsida > Myrtales > Myrtaceae > Eucalyptus > Eucalyptus decipiens. The sequence goes on along the minus strand of CM024618.1, from coordinate 33,109,770 downwards.
CATCATCCAGGTATTATCATGTTTGAGTAGAATTTGCCTTTCCTGTGGTTCACTATCGTAGTAAATTTGCCGTTTGCTGTTTCCAATGGCACATAGAACATTGATTATTCAATTGTTGAAAAATTTGCAAATGTACAAAAATAAAATGTTGCAGGCTCATTGGCGGTGTCACCAAGCATATAATTATTATAAGAGTCTCCAGAAAGCTGCAATTGTTTCTCAATGTGGATGGAGAGGCAGAGTTGCAAGAAGAGAGCTCAGAAAGCTCAAAATGGTTGGTCTAGTCAACAATATTAATTTTTACTTACAATTGTTGTTTATTCTAAATCTCCAATGATTACTTAGGTTGAATTGTAATATTTCATGTTGTTTAGGCTGCACGAGAAAGTGGCGCCCTTAAAGAAGCAAAGGACAAGCTAGAAAAGCGTGTGGAGGAGCTTACATGGCGTCTACAACTTGAAAAGCGCTTAAGGGTGACATATTAATAATTTTCTTCAACAAACTGTTGGATTTATTTTTATTAACATGCGGTAGGGTTGATGCTATTAAATAAGCTTTCAATATGAGTTTATGCTCTCTTTTTTTTGTGCAGATTGATCTAGAGGAGGCGAAAGCCCAAGAAATTGTCAAGTTGCAGGACACAATAAATGCTTTGCAATCAAAGGTGGAAGAAGCCAACTCTATGGTCATTAAAGAGCGAGAAGCAGCCAGGAAGGCTATAGAAGAAGCAACTCCAGTTGTGAAGGAAACCCCTGTCATTGTTCAAGATACAGAAAAGATCAATTCATTAACAGCTGAGATTGAAAAGTTCAAGGTAGTTTGCTGGCTTGCTGAGGATTGATATCTTTTTGGAAAATGATGGTTGATGGCAGTGGTGTCCCCTTGGCATTCAATGACTCTTCTATCATTTTTCTGCAAAATTTTTTCCTTTCTGCAAGTACAATTATGCACATTTCAGATTAGAAAAAAGTTCTGGCAGAGATAAGGATCAATATTTAATTGAATTACTGGTCATCATGCTTGATCTCATATCCCAGCTTCTAATTATTTAGTGACTCTTGTTTTTTTTTTTTCCTTGTCTAGCTTATTTTTATCTAATAAGTAAGCTTATACTTTTCCTTGTTGGTTAGGCATTGTGGATAAAGGAGACACAAACAGCAGAGAACGCAAAAAAAGCTACTGCTCTTGCTGAGGCCAAAAACAGTGACTTGATTAAGAAGCTTGAGGATTCAGAGAAGAAGGCAGACGAACAACATATTTTAGTGCAGAGGTTTGTGAAAAAGATGCAGAAATTCGACAATTATGGAACACCTTAGTAGATTTAAATGTAGTGTTCTTTTGTCAGTTTCCATCCCTTTTTTACTGTGTCTTTTGTACAATTTCGAGCAGTGTTAGTCAAGAACAAGCGCCTTGTCAAATTTAGTCATCCATTTTTTCTGAAAATTTAATTTTTATTTTTTGATTGTCGAAGCACATAATTATGATGGTCAGAGGTGCAACTTTGCCTTTTGCCTTCTACTTCACTTAACACCTGATTGCTGAAACGTTTTCTGCTATTGTCACATTTAAAAGGCTAAGTACGTCCTTAGTTTTTCAAAGACCGTATGATGAGACAACTTGAGCATGAATGGGCTGTTATTAGACGTTTTCATGACTTCTCAGTGGAAGTTTTAGGTATCAGCTGAGGTATATATTCATGAAGTGTTTCAGCAGAAAGTAGATTCTGCCGTTGAACCTAGTATGACATCTCTTGATGACACATCTCATGTGTTAAAGAGGTCTCGTGATAGGGTTTTACTTATAGACTGTCAGATGTAAGTGTCTATTTGTGGAGTGAATGTACGACAAAATCTGAAATTTTGACCATGTTTAGTTCCTGCTTTACAGGCTTGAAGAGAAGGTCTCAAATTTGGAATCAGAAAATCAGGTACTGCGCCAACAGGCACTCGTCATATCACCATCTGGCAAAGCTGCGTCTTTGAAACAAAAGACAACAATCATTCAGGTATGAAAGGAGCCCAAATTTAAATACTTACATTATTTTAACTTAAATAGGAAAATCAACCTGCACCCTTTTTTTTTTCCATTTACAGAGAAATCCAGAAAACAATACTGCTCTAAATGGAGAAATTCGAAAAGCTCCGGTAAGGTTGAGTTTTTGGTTGAGATAAGTGCTATATCTGCATATCAAGACTGAAATTGTTTGGTCACATCTTTTTGTAGGCACAAGATTCAGTACTTGCTCTCCCTCCTTCACGGGAACCTGAGACAGAGGAAAGGCCACAGAAATCTCTCAATGAGAAGCAGCAGGTTCGTTTGTGTTTCTCTGGGGGATGTATGAAGCATGTTCTTCAATTTGATCAGCATGATTAAGCTAAACTCATAATATATTCTCAAGTAGTCATTTGCATTAATAATGTCTCTCATTATATATTCTTCCATGCTGCAGGAGAATCAAGATATCCTTATAAAGTGCATCTCTGAAGATCTAGGGTTCTCTGGGGGCAGGCCTGTTGCTGCTTGTCTCATATTCAAATGCCTTCTTCACTGGAGATCATTTGAAGTTGAGAGAACTGCTATTTTTGACCGTATCATTCAAACAATTGGCGCAGCAATTGAGGTGTGCCTCCAAGGAGAACATTTTCCAAATTGCTTTAGGATGAGTGTGTGTTGATTCTGATTCAGTGTTAGTATAATGAAACAAACTATACGAGTGAGTGAGGTGTTTGTGTTGATACCGCATGCCATTGACTTATCCCATCCAATTTCTTACTTAAGGTGCAGGACAACAACGATGTATTGGCTTATTGGTTGTCCAATGCGTCAATGTTGCTGCTACTCTTACAGCGTACACTAAAGGCTAGTGGAGCCGCAAGCTTGACTCCACAGCGGCGAAGGACATCGGCTTCTATATTTGGAAGAGTGTCTCAAGTAAGTACACAAATTTCTCTCCTGTTGCTTAGCTTTACACAAAGGCTTCAAATGTTTTCCTTTAGATTTCCTTCGTTGTCTCTTCAATAAGAGAAAAGTTCTTTAGTCTTGAATAACTAATGTTAATGTATCACCATAGCTTCTAGCCTTGAAAAGGGTATCACACATAGCTTTGTCTTTGCTTTATATGCCTGAATTATCCCTCCACATCATGGTTAAGCTTTTGGTTGGAAATTCTAACACCTACAAGCACTCAGGGTCTACGAGCTTCTCCACAAAGTGTTGGGTTCTCATTTCTTAATGGTCGGATGCTTGGTGGCCCTGACGACTTGCGACAAGTTGAAGCCAAGTATCCAGCTTTGCTTTTCAAGCAACAACTTACAGCTTTTCTGGAGAAGATATATGGACTGATTAGAGATAATCTGAAGAAAGAGATCTCCCCCTTGCTGGGACAATGTATTCAGGTCATCCCTTATTCTTCCTTCGTCACAACAAGCTACCATGAGATTGGCTATACCCCTTGTGGAGTCTCCTGAGATAAATAATTTTCTATCACTTGCAAAATCCCATTTTAGCGTTTCTTCGAGCATACTAGTTTATTAACTTGTGTTTGACTAAGGGAGCCTGGTTATTGAATGATTATCCTTTCCGTATGAGAATTTCTGGCTCTTACATCATAAGATGCTCTAATGGAACTCGGTAGTCCAAGGAATAGCTCATAATTTGTTTCTCTTATCAATGGAGCAGTATAAATAATATGTGAAGTGTTGTTCTGGATCAGATCTTTTGTTTAAACAAATCAAAATTCGGCTTACTACCTGTTGATGAATAACCTGAACTGTGTCTAGCAAATACTGTCAACTTATGGTGACAAAAAGGTCCAGATGCATATAGAGTCAACTTAACCATGTTTCAGTTCTACTATTTATTTATTTATTTTTTTTGGTCATGGCTTTCCACTTCTACTTAAGAAGTGCTTTTTGCAAGTGTAGGCACCTAGAACATCACGTGCTAGCATGGTGAAGGGGCGTTCTCAGGCCAATGCTGCCGCTCTTCAAGCTTTAATTGCTCATTGGAAAAGTATAGTGAACAGCCTAAACAATTGCTTGAAGACGATGAGAGCCAATTATGTGGGTGGAGTCTCCAACTTGGATGTCTTGAGATGCTGTCTTTATGGCATGACGTGATTGAATTTTTTGTACGTGCAGGTTCCACCATTAATTGTCCGCAAGATTTTCACTCAGATATTTTCATTTATTAATGTCCAACTATTTAACAGGTAGGTCAACTTAATGCTCAATCCTGACCTGTTCTCTCTAATTATTGAAAAACGTAGACTGCGTGTAGTGACAGTTGAAAACTATATTTGCAGTCTTCTCTTGAGGCGTGAATGTTGCTCCTTTAGCAATGGGGAGTATGTAAAAACAGGGCTTGCTGAGTTAGAGCAGTGGTGCCATGATGCAACTGAGGAGGTGAATATTCAAGAATTAAGCATTCCTTTTTTTAGTTTTCTGAGAATCCTGTGATTTACATCTTCTGTACATTCAGTTTGTGGGATCAGCTTTGGATGAATTAAAGCATATCAGACAAGCAGTCGGCTTCCTGGTTGGTTCATCTCCTTTACCACCTCATTTAGAGGTTCAATTTTCTATCAATCACTGAGTTGGTTTAAAAATATAATTTTCTATGGAATTAGGTCATACATCAAAAACCAAAGAAGAGCTTGAAAGAGATAACTAATGATCTTTGCCCTGTGAGTACTTCTACCTGACAACCGCATCCAATCTCTCTCTCTCTTTCTCTGTCTCTTTGATGACACTTCAGTTGGCAATTTTTTCAGGTTCTTAGCATTCAGCAATTATACAGGATCAGTACAATGTACTGGGATGACAAATATGGCACCCATAGTGTATCAACTGATGTAAGTTTTGTGCTCAAGACAGATTGTATATCTAGTTTGTCTTTTTCTTCAGGGTTCTAAATTTAAGCCAAAAACTGCAGGAATACTCAGATGACCTTATTGGTTTTTGTGTTTAATCCAGAAAGGTTGTTGCTGTAGTTGTCATTAGTTTGCCATATGCTTTATGATGGGAATTAACTGATTCGTGTAGGCTTGCTTTTACGGGTCATAGTTTACTGATTTCAAATGTTCCGCATTACTATTTTGTCTTTTATCTAGTCGCAAGACTGATTTGTCACTTTTGAATCCACTCTTGCAGGTCATTTCAACCATGAGAGTTATGATGACAGAGGATTCCAACAATGCCGTTAGCAGTTCTTTCCTATTGGATGATGATTCGAGGTACCAGGACAGCTTCCAACTGGCATATATGCCTTGCAAAACCAATCCTTAATTTCGTGTCTCATTCTTTGTGATAATTAAAATGCGCATTTCTTGTGCAGCATCCCGTTCACGGTGGAAGAAATTTCGAAGTCAATTGAACAGATCGAGGTGCCCGAAATTGAACCTCCGCCTCTAATTCGTGCGAATTCAGGCTTTACATTCTTGCTACAACGTGCAGAATGATTGTAGTTCCTTTCACAAGGCTGCTCTTCCACTGTAAATACGGCCAGTGTTAATAGATCTTTTGTGTACATTCATTCTTTTAATTTTTTAAAAAGTTCGGGTCGGTGTTGGCCGCCCAGGTCATAGGCTGTCTTCTTTTAAGTTAGACGGCGGCAGCGGTGGCGTTATTTGGGTCACTGCTGGTTCGTGCCAGAATGTACCATACGTCCAGTTCTTGATATCTTGAAGATGGTCAAATATATATTCTTTTGTAAATTGTCCAGCATAGCAATCTATTCTGATACTTGTAGCATAAGTAGTAATGTTTAGCTTCATTCCCACTGTTCAGTTCAATCTCTTATGAAAAGCTTCTCGATCGCGGCTTTGTTGGCTAATGATCTCGAATTAGGGATGGCCTGAGATGGATCTTCTTGCCACTAAATCATCTTTGTTTTACTAAGATGGTGGAAGAAGGAAAGTTTGAAAAGAATGGCCCCGAATACTTTGGTTAAATTGTTCAATCTTGATTCACAAGCAGGGTATATAATCTACATTCTCTTTTTATACTTTGGAGTTTAGTGTCATATCTACATTTTTATTTTTATTTTTAGTCAATCAACCCCCAAAATCTTCGTATACACATTAATAATTCACCGCAAACTAATTATGCAATCTATAGATTATTCAAAAAAGAAAGTGGAAGGCTTTGTTGATTTTGCATAAATTAATAATTAAAAAAATATTTTCCTACGGATGATTGTTTGTATAGTTTGAAACAATTAGTTGATTAAAAACTATTCTCATTGTTCACAACAATTTATGCTTAAACTTTTTGTGGATGATGAAATCTTTTTCTATTTGTTTATCTTTGTAAGAGACGTGCATGACTATCTTTAAGAAAATATTTCTTTCGTCATTTATTTTTTAAAAAAAAATCACCCTAAATCTCTTGAATTTTCCCATAATTTTATATATGTGCTCGTGCAAATATCTCATCGAAACATATTTTAATTTAAACATGTGTCATGATTGCAATAATCAATATATATCTATATACATAGATTACCACGTAGGACAAATTAAATAAGAGCCAATAGTTTGATGCAACTAATTCAAGTAATATAGTATTTTTTCTTTGCCATGAGCTAGAAGCCACGCGCACTCAAATTGCACTCGGTCTTATGCAAATTGAAGATACGATATTGTATATAATTCTTATGAAGGTAACATTATAAGAAAATTAAGTAACCTTGGAAATTTCACATCCGTATCATGTGCTGAAATGCTCCCCGCATTGATCTCGAGACTCCAACTATTTATAATATATACACATATATGTATATATCTATCTTCCTCTTTTACAAACGTGGGTGCTCAATTAATTTATTATATATTTCGTTTGAATGAATATGAAATTCAAATAGTTTAAAAAATTAATATCTTTAGTTGCGAAACTTTGTGTTTTCATTTGTTCTTTCGTTATCAATAATAACGAGAAAAAGGCGAGTTTATAATAGGAAATAACCCGGCCCGACTTCCCCCCAACGCACCCGCACCGCTTTGCCGCATAAAAAATGTCTGCAAATATATACAGAATTACAGACATGGTGGCCGTTAAACCCTAAACCCTCGAAGCAAGAGAGAGAAAGAGGGACAGAGACTTAAACCCAAAACCCTCGAAGAAGCAGAGAGAGGGACAGAGACGCACCGTAAACCCTCGAAGCAGAGAGAGAGGGACAGAGATTTAAACCCTAAACTCCGAAGCAGGGAGAGGGACAGAGACGCAGCGAGAGGGACAGAGACGCAGAGAGCGGAGACACAACTTGGGTTTGTCCAAAACACCTCAAAGCTGCAAACTTTCCTGCTCACAAGTTTTGGGTTAGTCTGTCCATCACAACTGAATGCCGGGTCACGCCTCTGGAGTCTTGTGTTGCCTTTCTTTTTGTCCTTCGTTCTCGAGTTTCTGTTTGATTTGTGTCTTTTGTTTGTAGGGGATAAACTGGTTCGATGATCGATGGGGGCAAGGCCTTTGAAGATTGATATCCTCCCTGTTAAAGCCGGAAACGCACCATGCCCCTTAAATTAATAGCCAATTTTGCGATAGATTCTTTTTATTTTATTTTGTTTCATCTTGTCTGTATACGTTGTTAATATATACAGAGTTAAGAGCTGAGATGGCAATAGACGGGAGTTTCAGTCTCGAATCTGCGCTCAGAAGGTTCCTGGCGCGCTGCCCTGAGCTCAGAAGCAGGCCGCGGTTCACCGTGCTGGTGAGGGAGGTAATTAAATCTACACCGCCGGACTTGAAGCTGAGTTTCTTTAGGAACTTTGGAGTATTAGTTCGATGATTTTGGTTTCTGCGCTCCCAGGGAAGTGTGTTACGTGAGGATGAAGTGATCGCTTCGGTGGCTGATATATTTTTGCACCCTACTTACACAATCCCATTGGTGGGATGTTTCCGGCCCATAGCACGAAAAATTGTGGAAAAGGTGGTGTGGTCCCTGCGACTTGTGACTAATTTAAGGTCCAATTCAAGTTCCTTACAAAGAGAAGTTGACGAAGATAATGAGATTTTAAAAGGAGCAGAAGATTGTGATGGTAACCTTATTGATTGTTATGTTCGAAAGGGAAAGGGTTTGAATCTTCACGAGCTTGCTTGCCTGGCGTTCTGTCGTGCACTTGATTTGGCTCCTTTTTTGTTGGGGTATGTCAACATTTAGTTTTCTGGTTCATTGTATGTATGGTCCTATGTGCTGCGCATTCCAAAACTCCACTTAATATTCATTTTACTTGAGTAAGAAGGGAATTAATTATTTAATCATGGAGTCATAATAGAGGTTCTGTATGATCCACCCCTAGTTTCTAGCCACGGTACATACTGAGGACAGGAAAGTGAGCTTCATTTTCATATATAACTGTCTGCATGAATACGTCTTTTAGATGATATTTTTCCTGTAGAACTGGTCTACTATGTTAATTGACTCTGCTGATGGAGTTACATTTGCTTTTGCACATCCCTCATATCCCTCATAATGTGTCTTATAGATGTCTTTTCCTTGAAATAGATCAGGCTGTATTTATTTGGAAAATGCATTGCAGTATGCTTTACTTTTTGTAAAAAAATGGACCATTGCCGAAGTAGTTTCCACTTATTAATTCAATAAGTTTCTTGTGATGAAATCTGTCCCAAAGGATCTCAACTTGCCCTGGAATTGATTTGGAGGGTCAAGATTCCCTTATGCGTTGCCTTCTCCACATGGGAGGCTGTATGATCTAACAACCGACTGACAACTTTCAGAATAGAGGTCTTGAACTCGTGAATAGATACTTTCTCTGCGCACACACCAGAGTTAGTTGACCACACCATTATTCATTGCCGTGGGTTGAGATTTCGTAGGATTGATGCGTTTGGACTTTTAGGCATATATTTGGTTGAGGTTTCTATGGTTTAAGAAGAACTCTGGGCTAAGAAAAAACTTGTTTTGTACAGAAAAGAGGGATACTTTGTACTATCCCTTTTGCAACTTATTTGGAGGGAGAGAAATTTGAAGGTGTTTGAGAATCTACAGTCTAAGGTTCTTGATGTATAGAATAGCTGGGTTGCAGGTTTTGAGCTTTTAGTTGCTGAAGTACCGCTGTTCAAATGAGAAAGTTTATTAGAAGGGGTTGGCATTCTTAAAAAATTCCTTATTCACCTCCCACCCCCCCCTTCAAAAAAAAAAAAACGTGCATACATTCAACATGATTAAAGATGATTATGCAGTCTGCTAGAAATTTTAAAGCTTTCTGGTTTGAAGGATAGCTGAAATGGATGTGAGTCCTGTGACTTAATAAAATGTGGTGACAATTGGTCCTTAAACTGATGGACTGTTTCTCTATCTTAACTGAAGCAATTTCCAGACTTCATACTTGTTTTGCAGTGTAAAATATATTTGTTCTAACATTTACCATGATAAGATAAGAATGGAGGACGACTTGCCATGTTTTCTGTTGATGCAAGATAAACTTCCTTGCTGAAATTGTTGTTTCTATAAAAGTTATAGCTGTTACTGAAGGGAGCTAAATCGTATTCCAATTTTGGGTACCTTCTTAATTTCTGCAGGTCTTTATTAGAGTATTTTAAATTTGCTCCGCCACCTTTTCAACGTATTTTGGAAGGAGGAAGAACTTTGGATTACCTTCATGAGGTATTTTAATTTCTACTTTTTACTATTTTTCTGAGATAATCATAGAATCTTTGTGTGTGCGAGGTTTGTTCTTGTCTGGTTTTGGAGTATGGTGTGAAGGGAAGTTGAAGTTGCTGGGTTTATTTTGGTTGTTTCAGAGTATCCACTTTAAATTGTTTTTTAGACTTTTCAAACCTTTCTTTCTTAATAATTTGGTATAGGGGTGATATCCCCATGGTAGCTTTTTATTTTCCTTAGAGCCATTTCCTCCAACCATACCTTTGATTGGTGGGTTACAATTATAGACATCACCCACTGATGAGAGTTATGGTTTGATGAATATAGCCCTTATATTGCTTTCAAATGAGAAAATAACATTGGTGAGCCAGATGCGAGTATGAGCATTATCTGGGACATACAAAGCAAGTGTTTGTGGGGCATGAAGATTCTTTTAAGCTATAGTCTGCTTTTTAGTGACTAGATTGGTTAGGGTGGAAGATGGATTTGTAATGCTACTCGCATCAAATAATATTACGTTGATGTTGCGGACATTGCTTGTAATGTTTAAATGCAATGGGATAAGGTCATGATGTTTTTACGGGCATAAGCATTAGCTACAAATCTGATGGTGGAATTATCCATGATTATTAAGTTAAATTTGGAAAGCTTTGGGTTGTTTGGTTGATGATTTATGATTAGTTGGGGTTGGCCTTTGTTTGATCTGCTCAAATTCAAGGGCTGCCATTAGAAGGTAAATGTCCTTGTTGGTCTGCTTGGATTCGACCAATTTGTTTGAGGTATTGTTTCTAAATCATGAATGAGTACAAAGAGATTTCGTAAAAATTTTGATATAAAAAATCTACTAATCTAAATCATCATTTAAAACATCTTTGATCACCACATAATAAAATTTTTACGGCCTAGATTTGAACTGTGTGATTGCCATTAAAGAACTTGATGTTGGGATATTCTTGTAATAAAATATCAATATAGTGTAGATGGAAATACTAATGTCAAGTTTTTGAGTTGGTGCTTTGTGACCTAGCGGGTTTTTGGGGTTGTGCATGATACTCTTTTTAATCAATTAGGATTATGGAGACATATGCGTTTCATATTGCTTAATGTTCAGATATGTTGCTCTTTTAGTATTTAGTAATTAGAACCTATGCTTTAAAACATCCTTTTATTTCCGTAGAAATTCATGCTCTTTTAGCTATGGTTAAGCTGTGCTTTTGACATTTTGTGAGCATGGAACAATCTCATCTGTTTTGATTGGACATTTTGAACTCTACTGTTCATTGGGGAGATTGTCCCATTCCGCCAGAATGTATTTTATAATATATCAAACTGAAGCAAAAACTGTCAATGGTACATACCTCAATTCATGCCATCCATCTTGCTTATAGTATCATCTGGTATGGCCTAAGCTGTTGTCATGGCAGCTTTGATTATGCCTCATACATTTGCACATTTTTATTAAGCTGAAAGACTCGTTATGTTGCCAATATTTAATTACATCGTTTGCTCTCTTTTGATTTTTGTAGGAGTAGTGAATAGAACTAGTTCATTGTACAGTCCTAAGTTTCTCCTATGACTTCTTTTACTTAGTAATGAAGTTTGGTTCTTTATTCCCTCTTCTAGGCTGAAGGTCGAATATCACATGTTGTGCGGATATCTTACCGCGTATTGCTGACATCACCTGAGGTGTTCTCTAAGCTTTGGGATTGGTCTTGTTTCATGGATCTTGCAAGGCAGCCATTAAGCTTGTTGCGCAGCAGTAAATTGGAGAAGGATATAGCAGATTTAAGATGGTGTATATCACAAATTCTATCGGTTATACTAAAATTGGGTGATACGGGAACCTTGAATCTTGGTGTTGGACCTGAAGAAGGGTTTAAGTGTCTGCTACGGTTGGTTGACGTTCTTAAAGAAATCTCCATCACATTTGTTAACTCTTTAAGTAAATACAGTTTTGGGAAGATTTGCCATTTTGACATTCATGCTTTGCTTTGTTGATCATCAGCTGGGAAGAATTTTGTCGGGATGTTTCGTTGGAGAAAGCAAGCACTTTTATTGAGCCATCTGAGAAAATAGAATCAGATGATATGGTTGATGTCCGTCAAGAGTGTTTTCTAGAATCCCGTGGTTTAATTTCTCTGGGCTTGTCACCGTTCAGCTATAGTGAGGCATGGCCTCGTCATCAAAGGCTCGCAACAGGGTAACTTACTGAAGATTTGAATTTTTGCTTGATATTTAATAAATGTTTGCTGAATTTGTGAAGTGGGCTGCAAAATCCACTCAAATTTTTTATTTGTCTTAATCCCTCACTTATGGAATTTATTGTCCATCAACTTAACAAATTATTTATGAGCTGAGCTGGATGAAGTGACGTGTCCTAAAATGTTTGATAGAGATGTTGCTTGCTTGTATGGGTTTCATATTGACGTGTTAATATTCAGGGATGATGAAGCAGTTAATGCACCATTTGTGTTGACGTCGATGACAAAGAGAAGTTTTCAGATGATCCTATTGGCAGTCTCCCAGGGATGGCCTGTTCTACTGTACGGTCCCACAGGTGTAGGCAAATCTGCTCTTGTTAGCAAGTTGGCTCGCGACAGTGGAAACCACGGTAATCTTCATTGGTAGATTTTATTATCTCTGGATTTAACTGAATTGTCACCATGATGTACAAGTGGTAAATGAACTTAAGAACCTGTTTAATTTATGTTCTACTCATATATCAATTCTTGTGAATGAAAAAGATGCATTTGTCCATCGTGGCCCATACATAAACTTATTATTGATTGATGGTGTTGACTGTTTTTGTTGTCTGTAATGGTGGCACGTCTATTTTGGGGTTGAAAATGTGGGAAGTTCTACCTTTTTTTTTTGACTAGGACAATGAATTTAATTTTTTTGGTTAGATTTTCATAGGTAACTTTCTTCCTTGTCAAATCATATTTTCTGGTTTTCTTTCTGGATGTAAACTGGATGAGTATAGTAATATTCTTCTTGCGTTGGAGGTGGCTCCTAAATCTATCCTGAAAACATCCAGTATAAAACGAGCCCTAAGATTGTGATGTTCATGCCCTCCTCTTCTCTTTTCTCATATGTCCTTTTTCTGTATTTTTCAGCAATCCCTACTTCACCTATCTGGTGCGCTCTAATTTTTTTAGGATGGTAATTGAGTATATTTAGCTGCATCAGCTATTTCTATGTTCTGAGACCCACCATAAAGCAACAAAATAGCACCAACCTTCTCTCTCTCTCTCTTTCTCTCCACATGTGACACCACCAGTCTCCTCTTAGAACCATCTTTTCTCCTCCATATTTCCCAGCCTGCAATGTCAGGTTAGATGTGCTGCCTGGTGGCTTCTCCCTCCCGCTCTCTCTTTCTCTCTCTCTTTCTCTCTCTCTCTCTCTCTCTATGCAATAGCATTGGAGTATACACCACAAACCAACATTCAGATTAAGTTTAAATAGCAAATTAGCGAATGCTATGTCTAAATAACAAATCTAGTTTATACTAGTTGTTAATTTGATCAGTACCTATTGGATAATATTGCTGAAAAATGTAAAAGACAATTCTATAATGTCACGTACTTCCAAATTTCATCTTTCATAGGCATCATCAGCCATAAAACTCGTTCTCAAGTGAGTTGCTAAAGGTAGATTTGCCTTAATTCATAAATCATTACTGTTGCGGCTATCCTATTATACACTTTGACTTCTTGCTTAGCTCTTTTTAGAGCTCCATCATGTTGGTCAAGGTCTTGAAGGCTTGTTCGAACTGTCATTAACACTGTTAATGCATATTGTGCTTTATGTTTTGTGTGACTTTGACTCTTTATGCATGATCATTTTTGGTGAACATTCCCAATAGTCGATTTTAACGCTTCTATCTGTAATCCCAAGACTGGGTATCAATGAACAAAAATTCAAGTTTGCTATAACCATTTTAGACTACAGTAGTTTCCAAATTCTAGCACCAAAATTCGAAAGAATTGGAATTCTTTTTTGATTACGTTGAATTGAAAATGACAAGTGGGTTCATAAATTGATAATTAGATTAAAATAGTCTGATAGTATTGGATGATTGCCACTGCATTGTTTATAGTAGACGCATTTGCACAAAAGATGATACTTGCTGTTTTCCCCTTTACTTTAAAAAGGAAAAGGCATACGAAGCTTTGTCATTGTAGTTAGCTCGATGATTCTCTTGATTACTTTCCTCCTTTTATAGTAAGATAAAGAAAAAGTTTCTGTAGATTGTTAGGATAAGTTCTTGAGGATTAGCTTTTGCTTTTGGTATACTTGTGCAGGAACTTGCATGTGCTATAATTACTGGTTGTCCCTAAAAATTGGAGATTGGGAAATCTTTTACAAATTGAATTCTTTTAATGAATGAAGTTTGATACTTGCTGGCAACTAGTTGCATCTTTAATGTGCCTCCTGTTTTGCCATTATAAACACCAAATAGAAACATTTTCAATCGTGGTGGAATATAAGGTGCTGACCATTTCTCTTTTCCTCTTTCCACCAATTCTTCCTTTTAGTTTTGGTTTGGGCGGAGTTAAGAGATCTTTTTTTTTTTTTTTTTTTTTTTTTTTTTTTTTTTTTTTGAAAAGGAAGGAATGGGAAGTGTCCTGTGTTCCTGCAAGATGAATGGTTTCACTACCTACTAGAGGAAGCAGCATTTTGAATTGATACCCTTTCAAGAGTTTTTTTTCTCACACTCCTCTTCTTGTCAGTTTTATACATTCAAATGGATGATCAGATTGACAGCAAAACGCTGATAGGAAGTTATGTATGTACGGAGAAACCGGGTGAATTTAGATGGCAACCTGGATCACTTACTCAGGTTTGTTCCACTTAAGAGCATAATATCCCTTTTCTGTGACTATGCACTTCTTAACTAAAACGCTTATTTGTGGATGTGTGTACCTCTGTTCCTAGGCCATTCAAAATGGACTTTGGGTTGTCTTCGAGGACATTGACAAAGCACCATCTGATGTTCACTCCATCTTGTTACCTTTGCTGGAAGGCGCAAGATCTTTCGTAACTGGTCACAGTGAGGTAATTGATAAAATCCCGTATTAAGAACAGAGGTTTTCTTACTACGTTTTTGGTTTTCTTTATTACCCACATTCAATTTGGAAAAAGGTTGTCTGGAATAAATATGTGAGGATCTATTCTAATTGGAACATGTTGAATTGATTCACTCATGCAGGAAATAACTGTTGCGGAGAATTTTCGACTTTTCTCCACCATTTCAACATCCAGATTGCGTACGTCTTCTGGTGCAGGAGGTTTGTGTTGTGACAGGGGTTTGATCAGCTTCCTTTCGTATTCTGCAGTACCATTGAAAAGCATCAAGTCCTATATTCTCATTTTAGTTACTTGACTTGGTCTGAATGACTGATTTTTTAGTGCTATTATTTGCATTTCTCTTTATGTACTCTTTGGTAATTAAGCAGTCAGATGCGTACAAGTGCACAATGGATATCTCAACTGGATTATAAGGTAATTAACTTTCTCGTGTAGGCTTTAATTTCCCTGGGACTCTGTGGAGGAAAGTTATGGTCAGGCAGCCAACTCCTGAAGACTTACAATGTATAGTGAAGGCATGGCATCCAAGATTGGATCCTCTTGCTGAAAGGCTAGTTGGTAAGCTAAGTAGCTATATGAAATAATTCACGTATGATACTTCCTCCTCTCAAGCAGCGTCAGCCTGAATATTCTAGTTGGATGATATCCATGCAGAAACATTTGAAAATATAAATGCTGTGATCATGCGCTATACTGGGGACTCAGTTTCCATGGGCAGGTTTTCAACAAGGTAAAGAATTTTCTTGAAGTTTTAGATAGAAGTTATTCCAATAATTTAACGGCAATTTGTTTTTGTGACAGGGATCTCCTAAAATGGTGCAAGCGAATAGAAGGATTGGGTTTTAGCTTAATGGACAACCAGTTATCATCTTACCAGTGTCATTGTATTTATCAAGAGGTCTCATTTGAACATTGTTCTGTGGTGATCCCTACTTTTTGAGCTAGATAACCTGTGTAGTGGGACACAAAGAATTTCATCCTTTCTTTTCTCTTCTCCAGGCTGTGGATGTTTTTTCAGCATTTTCAACATCAGCTGAAAACAGGTTGAAAATAAAGAAAGACATTGCACGACTGTGGGGAGTTCCAATTTCGGAAGCAGAGAGATTACACCCTGATATGAAACCTGTAATTCAGGTATGATTGAGACAACTGATTGTATGTGGTTTTCTGGTTGTTTCTATTGGCAATTTCTAATATCGGCTGGTACTATAGGATATGCTCTCGGAGCTAAGAATTGGGCGCGTCACTCTCCAACGAGCTCAAAAAGCTGTAAGTTGAATTTTCTTACGTGCCTTCCTTAGGTGATTTCTTTACTGAGGCTCAACACTGCCATGTCCTTATTTCAGCTACACCATGGAAAAAAACCATTCGTTGAAATTCGTAGATCTCTGCATGCGATTGAGAGAATAGCATGCTCTGTTAAGTACAATGAGCCTGTGCTCTTGGTTGGTGAAACTGGTACGGGGAAAACCACACTTGTACAGAATATTGCGTCACGATTGGGGCAGAAACTCACTGTTTTGGTATGTGGGAATAAACTCTCTCTCTCTCTCTCTCTCTCTCTCTCTCTCTGCATGTACATTGATGCGCGGTGACATGGGCAGGCTTATTTACATACGAAACCTGTTTTCCTCTTGAATCTACATATTTTCTCCCTTGGTTGTGTTTATTCAAATATTTCCTTTGATTCAGAACTTGAGTCAGCAAAGTGATATTGCTGACTTGTTGGGGGGATTTAAGCCTTTGAGTGCACACTATGTTTGCATCCCTCTATACAAGGAATTTGAGGAGCTGTTCTCAAAGACCTTTTCGGCAAAGGTATTTTTATTTAGGTTTGCACGTGTTCCTTTTTTCCTTATTTACTACTCAAGCAGATGGCTGATGCTGTTGTATGCTGACAATTAGGTTAATCTGACTTTTCTGGATAGCTTGCGAAAACATCTGAGTGATAAAAACTGGAAAGTTTTGTTGAATGGTATGCACAAGGGAGTAGATGCTTTCAAGCAGTCAAAGGTGGAAGATTCTAGACATGGGAAAAAGCGGAAGAAACCATTGAATGAGGAAGTGGTCAATGCATGGAATAATCTTTCTGTGAAACTTGAAGCTGCCTGTGCACAAATTGGTGCATCATCTGCTATGATCTTCTCATTTGTTGAAGGAGCTTTTGTAACTGCCCTTCGGAATGGTCAATGGATATTGCTGGATGAGGTCAACCTCGCTCCTACAGAGATTTTGCAGAGAATTACTGGAGTACTTGAAGGAGAGAATGGGTCTCTATGTCTAGCTGAGAGAGGTGATATCAGCTACATAAAGAGGCATCCCAACTTTCGCATATTTGCATGTATGAATCCAGCAACTGATGCAGGGAAACGGGAATTGCCATATTCTTTGCGGACTAGATTTACTGAATACTTCATTGATGATGACTTGGATGAGGAGGATCTGACTTTATTTGTAAATCAATTTTTGGAGGGTGGACCTTCGAAGAGAGAGATGGTAGAAAAAATCGTGCATTTTTACAAAGCTGCTAAAAAAGAATCGGAGGAGAGGCTTCAGGACGGGGCTAATCAGAAGCCACAATTTAGTTTAAGGTCCCTCTTCCGTGCTCTAGAATACACAAGGAAGGCAGAAAAGAAGTTTACCTTTGAAAAGGCCTTATATGATGGATTCTGTATGTTTTTCCTCACTTTGTTGGACAGATCTAGTGGCAAGATAATGAATCAAATGATTTTATCATGCTTATTGGGAGGGAAAATGCCTGGACAAAAACCATTTGACTGTTATGTGACAATCATGGCAAACTCTGTTCTCAATGATTTTGTTGATAATTATGTCTTGACGAAGAGTGTCAGAGAACAACTTGGAAACTTGGCGCGTGCTGTTTTCATTAAAAGATATCCGGTCCTTTTACAGGGTCCCACTTCTAGTGGGAAGACTAGTCTTGTGCGATATCTTGCTGCAGTAACTGGTAATGAATTTGTGCGCATCAATAATCATGAACACACAGATCTGCAGGAGTATCTAGGTTCTTATGTCACCGACACTAGTGGGAAGCTTGTTTTCCATGAAGGTGTTTTAGTTAGGGCTGTCCGCAATGGTTATTGGATTGTTCTGGATGAGCTTAATCTAGCCCCATCTGATGTGCTGGAAGCATTGAACCGATTGCTAGATGACAACAGAGAGCTTTTTGTGCCTGAATTGCAAGAGACAATTAAAGCACATCCTAATTTTATGCTGTTTGCGACTCAAAATCCACCAACAGTATATGGGGGACGTAAAATGCTTTCTCGAGCATTTCGCAACCGTTTTGTGGAGATTCATGTTGAGGAAATTCCTGAAGAAGAGATAAGCATAATCTTGGAGAATAGGTGCAAGATTAGCGGAAGCTATGCCAAGAAGATGGTTGAAGTCATGAAAGATTTGCAGTTGCACCGGCAGGGTAGCAATGTATTTGCTGGAAAACACGGATTTATAACCCCACGTGACTTGTTTCGTTGGGCGAATCGGGTTAGGTTTCAAGCAAACAATTCTGAAGATTGTTTGTCTTCAAAACATCGCTATGAAGATCTAGCTAGAGAAGGTTATTATCTTCTGGCTGAAAGATTGCGGGATGATGATGAGAAATCTGTTGTTAAAGATGTTCTCAAGAAACATTTTCACGTTGATCTTGATGATCATAACTTGTACAAGCAGGTACTATTCTTCTTCTCAGGCAAAATAATTTGTTACCATTGGATGATTGTACATATATGACGCATTGATGTTCTGTGCATGTGTGTGGAATTCCTGTATTTTTTGTATAATGTTTCCTCTGCATCGGCATTTCTGTTATTGGTCTCTGTTGGCATTAGTTGGTTAATGAGTTCAGTTGGGACTCTCTGAGTTTTAATGTTGAGTTCATCCTGCATAACTTTTCATTACCATGTTTCTGAAACCCTATTTCTGCTATATCTCTAGAGGTTGTCATGATACTTGCTTCTTTTGCTAGGCAGCGCATTTCCTGTCTGTCATGAGGACAATTTGGTTCCTTTTGTATTTTTTTTTCGAAATGTTGTTTCTTGAATGTCAAATTTGAGGGAGCAGTCTCAGAACTTTCATCCGGATGGAACCCTTGAAAGTTTTCGACAGCCTGTTGGCTGTAACTCAATGCTTTTAGAAGTAGAATGACCTAACACAAAGTATGAACTTAAAGCAATAAAATCAGAAATATGAAGAGTTGAAGGGCGGCCTTCTCTGGAGTTATCTTTGAATATGGCTTTAGCTTTACATCTTTTATAGGGCTCACATATGTATAGTTGAACTGGTCTCTTGCGTTGGATAAGTGCTATCTCTTTCCTTCATTTTCTTTTTTTTTTTTTTTTTTTAGTAACACTATGAGAAAGTAGATATATGTTTTTGAGTGACTGAGATGCATGGAAGCATTAATAAAATTTCAATGCAGCTCTTCAACTATCATTTGTTTTATTCAAATGTATTTGTTTTCATGGCTTAGTCTAGGTTTTAAATTCTTGGTATCTTTGATGTTGCGCTCTTGCAATTCATGGATCTCTGTGACTTTGTTTATCTTGAAAGTCCTATGGTTTATAGCTCACCTTGTCTTTCAGGAATCGTCTGAAGGATGTGCTGTCAACTTGGACAATATTTCCAATGTTTCAGAGAACTTTGGAAAGTATGACTACCGCCAAAAATAGCATGTTTGTTTTTGTGCTGTGAACTCATTGTGGTGATTTTTTTTATTGTTGACCTGTTCTCTGCAGAGTCACCTGGACGAGGAGCATGTGGAGGCTGTATTTTCTTATTAGACGTTGCTATGAGTTGCGTGAGCCCATTCTTCTTGTAGGAGAAACAGGTGGTGGGAAAACTACTGTCTGCCAGTTGCTAAGCACTGTTTTGGGGTCAGAACTGCATATTCTGAACTGTCACCAGTACACTGAAACTTCTGATTTTGTGGGGGTGCGGTACTTGCTGGTTTCTACTTTATTTTAGTTGTGTAAACTTCATTATTCTGTTGTGCAATGTAGCAGCTAACAAATGATCAACAGGGTTTCTATCCTGTTCGAGAGAGGTCGAGGTTGATTTCCGAGTTTAAGTGTCTAGTTGAACATGTGCTGCTTTCAAATGCCTTTCTCTTCCATCCCAGCACTTTGGTATGTGTCCTCTTGATCAGTAGACAACATTCTCTTTTCACAGTACATGCTTCATCATCTGTCTTCTTCATCCATCCTATGTTTACAGACAATTTCATCAGATATTGGTCAAGCTTCTTCAACTCTCAGCCAGCTGGCTATGATCATAAACAATTATCGACAAGGTCTGGTAACATCTCCTAGAGTCACTTCACAAGATCTGGAGTATTTCGAGCAAACAAAAGTGGAACTTGAGCAGTTGTACCAGAAATGGCAGACTATTTTTATGTGGCAAGATGGCCCTCTGGTGCAAGCAATGAGGGCTGGTCATCTGTTTCTTGTAGATGAAATATCTCTGGCTAATGATAGCGTGCTTGAAAGATTGAATAGTGTCTTGGAGCCTGAAAGAACCCTGGTGGGTAGACTCTGATCATGGTCTATTTTTGTTATTAAATTGAAAGGCTTATACCATGGGTGGTTATTTCTCATCCTCATGTTCGCACTGAAATGTGCATCTGTCTCTTTTGAAGTCCAAACACTTAACACTCATTTATCAATATTTCACACGCTTTCATTGAATGAATTATTGTTTCTTTATCCCTGATCATGCACTCACTTAGTGCCAATCTATTATTCGTTAATGCACAATTGACTGTAATGGCTTCTTATCCTCAAAATAGGGATAACCCTACATTTCTCTGAGCTTTAGTAATTGCACTTGGCTTCAGTAGCCGCACTTTGCATATTTTGTTTATCGGTTTTTACATGTCATCGGAGCATTTAATTGTATTGCAGTGAGACAACTGATGTGTTTTTTGCTCTAATATGAATGGTTCTCTTTGTTGTTATAGTGACTTTTTTGGGAACCCTCCTATTCTAATCTTTGATGTTCTTTTCTTTGTTATTTTTTGGGGTATGTGTCGTTTTTATGTCTTGCTTTTCTGTAGCTTGATGCTGCATTCACTTGTTTATTTTTTCATTGAATTTTCCTCTTACCGTTCACAATTGCCTCCCATGTAGTCTTTGCCAGAGAAAGGGGGGTCTATAATGGAGAAAGTTACTGCTCACAATGACTTCATCCTTCTTGCAACCATGAACCCTGGTGGTGATTATGGTAAAAAGGAGCTGTCACCTGCTCTTCGTAATAGATTTACAGAAATCTGGGTACCTTCTGTTGGTGATCCTAGTGAACTTAGAAGTATTGCTCAGCAGAGGTATTTTTGTATGATTTGGTATTAGTTGAGGCAAATTTTAAAAAAATTTCTTGCTTGATGTCCCTCCTGACATTTGCTATATGCAGCATATCCAAGCCAGAGCTTCTGTCTGTCGTGGATCCCATTATAAACTTTTGGGAGGTAAATATCTTGTGTAGTTACCTGTTGCATTGTTATTGTTAACTAATATGCTATGAATGCGTAGTCATCCTGTTTCCTAATAGTTTAAGCTGTTAAATTACTTGTTTGTTATCTCTCAAAATTTTAACACAGGATTTGTATGCACTTCACCTCTGTCCCTCAGGCGTGTGAGCTTGTCTCACCAATTCTCTTGGTTTATTCCTAGTTTATCACTCATTAAAAAAAATCAACGCTTGGTTCTTGTGGCTTATCTCTAATACATATCTCCTTTAAGGAAAATGATAGAATACATACCTTGGTTGATATAGTGGAAATTTGCATAGGGATATAAATGCCTTGGTTGATATAATCAATGCTTTGTCCTGTAATTGAGCTCCCTTTCTGGTTTTGTGAGCTCTTTCTGTATCTGAGTTTGCACCCCCTGGGTGCCCTATAATTAGTCTTTTTAGCTGTCAAAGAAAAAAAATTGGAATGACAAAAGGAGAAACTGCTGATAATAGCCAATGGTGCTGCTGGATGCTGGTCTTTGCATGTACTGTGTGTTTTTTGCTCCTTGATTTATATTCTACCCCAATTCAGAATGATGTGCTATTTTATTACTCATGCATATTGGATTGGGAGAAGTGGTCCTCACTTGGAAATGAATCAGTTAGTCTTGACTCGTTTCAAGGTGCTTTTACTTGGATTTGTAAAGTATAATCTTGCCAAAGTGATTCATCAAATCACCTTTTCCCATTTGAGAACAAGTCGAGCATTTGACAAGGAATCATTTGCTTGTATTAGCTTTCACTTCTATCTTCTTTTTAACTACAGTTTTATTTGTCAGTGTCTAATGTATGTCTTGAGTAGTCTGAGTAACCTTTCTATGTATTGTATCTGTTGCAGTGGTTTAACAGATTACAGACTGGGAGAACACTGACTGTGAGAGATCTCCTCTCTTGGGTTTCTTTTGTTAACGAGACTGAGAGAAATTTGGGTGCCAAGTCTGCCTTGCTTCATGGGTCTTTCCTTGTTCTCCTTGATGGACTGACTTTAGGTACTCTCTTTTTTTCATGACCACTGGTTAGATACACGCAATTAGGACATCATAATCTTGACGTGAAATGAGTGTGGTGCATGGGAAAAGGCAATTGAACAGCCTGTACTATGGTTGTGGAGCCTTCTTTTTATTATTTGTTCAAATTTTTACCTCTGGTCACTCGACTAAAATGGCCAAATAATTTAAATTGCTTGTGTGCTTTTAATGCTTGCAATTCCATGACCCAAGTCGGTTGCAGCACTTAATAAAATGAAACATTCCAGGATCTTGTGAGCATGCATGACTGGCTTTTCCTTATTTTTTTCCAAGTTTTCTAATAAACACCATTCTCAAGCTCAGATTCTCCAGAAATTTTTGTGCAACTTGTTACATCACAATACAGAAGTGAAATTGTGAGGAGCCTCATACATTACTGATCTGTTGTTGGGACCACACAGTACTGCAATATCAGTTGATGGGTTCTTGACTATTTTTTCTTAATGTAATTGAACTGCTCTGATATTTTCTGTGCAGTTCACTTGTTTAACCGTAGGAGAAAAGTTGTACAATCAACATTTTCACAGTTGCAAGGCCACTTTTTTTACTAACACAAGTGTATGAGTATTTCGTCTATGTTGAGTTCTACCTATTTTCTGTTTTCATTCCTCTCTTTGGGAACAAGCTTCCTCCACCGTTCCCATATGACAGTCAGTAAATTTCATGCTAGGGAGAGTAGAATCTGAAAGTATCTGACCTCTTTCTGTAGCTGTAAATGACTTTGCCAAATGGGTGGATGCATACTTGATACTGAAGTTCATAGTTGATCTCCACTCTGCATTTTACTGAAGCTGGAATTATTCTGGCCTTTTGCCTATTTCACTCAGGGACCGGAATCTCTAAGAGTGACGCAGAAGAGCTGAAAGACAAATGCCTGCATTTTCTTTTGGGACAATTACAGGTGCCTTTTCTTTGCTTGTTAGGTTATGGGCAGCAAATTTATTTGCTACTAAAAATGAATGTAGTATATTCAAGCTGTGAGGTTCCTTTAATTGAAGAATTATGACCCATTAATTGTTATCTGCAGTGAAACTATGCTTTATCTCCTTTTTGCATTAGCAAGGCCTATTGCCTTCATGCAGCCAAGTTCTATAAATAGCCATGAGATTACGACTATTTATAAAAACAAAGTTCTTTTTTATGTTTGTTTAGTTATCATTCTTCACATTCTTTTTCTTCAAAAGTTCACATCTTTGAGACTTGATGCATAAGTCCTTTGTTAGACAATGGAAGGTTCCTTAAATTAATTGAAGAATTATGATCCACTGATGAATGAAGAATGTTCTCAGAGGATAAGACCCTCTCTTTTATTATATACAAGAATTAAAAAATTCTAGCATTATTATTCATGTGGTCAACTTGCTTCCTAGTAAAGACTCCATGGTCAACTGGTTTAGATGCCTTATCTCATGTGATAATTTTCCTTGCTATTATGTTTATTATTGTAATGTATATTTCAGAAAATTGTTGCTCAAATTAATTTTGTGCGGTGGGTCACTGCGTGCATTATTGACTTTGAATATCTTACTATTTTTCTTTGCAATTACTCACCTTTACCTTGTTTTACTTTTGCAGGTAGACGACGATAGTGCTGACTACCCAGAACTTTCAAGGATAGAAAATTATGGTTGGGGTGAAGCTATAATGGGAAAAGTTTTGTCTGGCAATCATAATGTGCAACTTGATACTACATTTGGTATTGATCCATTTTACATTGAGAAAGGTAATGTCTGACGTGGTATACTTCAATTTCTCACAGCACTGTATTTTTGTTTTTTGGCCTTGGCTTTGTAGCTGTACAAGTTCAACTTAAGCTTGTCCTAAGCATTTGTATTTGAGCATGGTCAATATGATCATTCTTGGCTCTTCATTTAAGTTGTGTCTTTATCAGGAACAATAAGGATGTATGAGCTAGTATTTCCAATCAGTGTTGGAGTCATAAATAGTCATAATGATGCATTACGACATCAAACAACAACCAGAAGACAAACACGGGCAGTTGTCATAATATATCTAAGGGAAGTGCCAAGATTCAAACCCTTGAGCTGAAGCTCTATAAATACTTGGATTGGGTATTCTAAGAAATTTTTACTACATACAAGAATGACAAAGATAGCAGTAAGAAGAAAGACACTCAACAAATGATGTAAACAATTCTTCCACGATTTCTTCGCCTTATCCCTTTGGGGCCCTTTTTTGGGTTTTTCTTTTTATTACTTTTTTTTTGAGAGGGGGGAGGGATTACTTCTTCATATCATGTCGATGCACTTATATTTGTGTCAAGTCTAAGTTCATAGTAAAGGAAACTATCAAAACAGTTGGCAGTGGTCCCACAAAATCTCACATGGTACCAGCTCGAGTTTGAATCTTTCTGGGTCTCATTTGCCTCCCCAATTAAATATGTCCACGTTTAGTACTAGGCAAAAAGACAAGACTAAGCGTGAGGGGGAATGTTAGAATAATTAAATATTAATGCAATCCCTCAGTTTCCTCCCTATTATAATGAGGTCAGGTCTGTCTTCATGGGGAAGGGGTATTGAAGTACTTCGTGTTAACTGCACCTCCACCTACGGGCTTAAGCTTTTGGTTGGGCCTTGGATAATTTGATGTATGTACATTTCTATGGTGGACTGTCTCAATTTGTTGAGTTTCGCTGTTGTAGAAATTTGAATTATTAGCTTCCTTGAACTGTTTCTTGTAGGTGGGTGGTGTTGGGTTGGGGGCAAAAGGCGGGGAGGGAGGGATAGATTTAGCCTACCTCTTTTATGACACTTTTATGTCCACAGAGTGCACAGTGACTTTTACGTACATGACTTATGAGCTTATAACCATTGATTTACATGTGTTTGGCAGGAAATGAAAATTGTGAGGTTGGGGGGTTTGAATTTTTAGCACCAACAACACGAAGAAATGCCTTGGGGGTACTGCGGGCGATGCAGCTTAGAAAGCCTGGTATGTTTTCACCAGTGCGGAATCTCTCGCTTGCTTGGTTTGCCTCTTTCCTCTCTCTTCTGCAGATTGCTCAAATCATAGTTCCTTCTTTCAGTTCTGCTTGAAGGCAGTCCTGGTGTTGGGAAGACTAGTTTAGTTGTTGCTTTGGGCAAGTTCTCTGGGCATAGAGTTGTAAGAATTAACCTATCTGAGCAGGTTTGTTTCTTTATTTATCTCTACAGATCTGTTTGTTCTAGCAATCCATTTTATTATACAGTTTGCTTGGTTTTTCTACAAGGTTCTCTATTTGTCTATGTCGCAGACTGATATGATGGATTTGCTGGGCTCAGATTTACCTGTTGACAGTGATGAAGGAATGAAGTTTGCTTGGTCGGATGGTATTCTTTTACAGGTGGCTGTTTCTTCTAAATTTCTTGCTCTTTGTCCGTCTATAGTTGGTTGCTGATAATATCCTCTTGTTTCTTTAGGCACTTAAGGAGGGTTGTTGGGTGCTGCTTGATGAGCTGAATCTTGCTCCACAATCCGTGTTAGAGGTATTATTATTAAAGGACTTCGGTGTTTCACAAATGTCTATAATTTTTTATACAAATAATGACTAACTCTTCTCGCTTAAGCAAAAAAAAATGCAATGAACCAAACTTTTATCTTAAATTCATTTTCAATTTTTTTTTTTATGTAAAAATTTTCCCCTCAGATGTGCTTACTTTTGACAAATGAAATTCTTGGTCAGGGTTTGAATGCTATTCTAGATCATCGAGCTGAGATTTTTATCCCAGAGCTGGGTCTTACCTTCAAATGCCCACCATCTTTCAGAATATTTGCCTGTCAAAATCCTTCAAGTCAAGGTGGAGGCCGAAAAGGCCTTCCAAAGTCCTTCCTCAACCGTTTCATGAAGGTTTGCTTTTCCCTTGTTTTCTCTAAATTAAACTTTTGCCCATTCGCTTTCCAAAGTTTGTTTCGAAATTGGTATGTCATAACTTCTGATTTTATTTGGTGCTTCCAGGTTTACGTGGATGAATTAGTTGAAGATGACTACCTCTCCATCTGCAGTTCATTATATCCATCAATTCCAAGATCTCTTCTTTCCAAGTTAATATCGTTCAACAAAAGGTTATATGAGGAAACAATGATTTTCCGCAAGTTTGCACAGGATGGCTCGCCTTGGGAATTTAATCTGCGTGATGTAATCAGGTCATGTCAAATTATCCAAGGTATTAAAATGTCACAGTTCTTAGTTTTTTTTTTTTTTCTCTTACCAGCTCCTTTTTAATAAAATGTTGCTGCTTATGCAGATGCACCAGTCAAGTCGAAAGATGACTGTTTCCTCAATCTTGTGTATGTCCAAAGAATGCGTACGGCAACTGATCGTAAAGAAGTTCTACGTCTGTATGAACAGGTTTTTGAGGTCAAGCCGTTTATAAATCCTTTCCCGCGAGTGCAACTAACTTCTCATTACTTGATAGTGGGGAATTCTGCCATTAGAAGGAACAATGAGCTGTCACCTATAGTTTCAAATAAGCTGAAAATTGTGCCTGGAATGCGTCAAAACCTGGAAGCTGCTGCTGATTGTGTAAAGTATCAATGGTTGTGTATCTTGATTGGTCCTTCTTCATCTGGCAAGACTTCACTTATCAGAATCCTTGCTCAACTCACTGGCAATGTTCTGAACGAATTAAATCTTTCGTCAGCAACAGACATATCTGAACTGCTTGGTTGCTTTGAGCAATATAGTATTTTTCGCAATCTGCGCTATGTTGCTTCTCAAATTGCACATTACATGAATGAACTTTGCCGATTACAAGTAGAATACTCTATGGAATCATTTATAAGTGGAAAGAAAGATTTGATTTCCGAATGGCGTGCATTCCTTTCTCACGTTGACTCTGGTATCGTGTCCGGGTCTGATTCAGGGAATTTGAAGGAAAGAATTTCCAGTTCATTTAGTGTGCTAATCAAAATTGTTGATCAACTAAAGTTGGATAGAGAGGCAAGCTCCTTGCCCTTTTCTTGGTCAATGGAGGAACTAGATAATATCCGAAATAGAATTCTGAAATTGAAAGAACTTCACCAAAGGATGACTGTTTCAGCCAAATTTGAATGGGTTACTGGAGTACTGGTAAGAGCCATTGAAAAAGGAGAATGGATTGTTCTGGAGGATGCGAATCTTTGCAATCCCACGGTAAGATATTCTTAAACCTTGTTCTCATTTTTAGTGGACTAGGTACATATTTATGCTTACTTTCTTTACCCTTGTCTTCATCTGTAATAGGTACTCGATAGGATTAACTCTTTGGTGGAGCCTAGTGGGTCAATTACCATTAATGAATGTGGGACAGTTGATGGGAAGCCTGTTGTTCTTCATCCACACCCTAATTTTCGAATGTTCCTTACAGTCAACCCAAACCATGGTGACGTTTCACGAGCCATGAGGAACAGAGGAGTTGAAATATTTATGATGCCTCCTTTTTGGCTACTTGATTGGAAAAGTGGATGTTATGTTGATGAGATGACACTGAAAGACGTCAAAAGATTCCTTGTTGAATCAGGCATTCCCTTTGGCACGTTGGTGGATGCAATGGCTAAAGCACATATTTATGCCAGGGATGAAGGTTTACGTGTACATGTTCAAGTCACATACTTTGAGCTTGCACGTTGGATACAGTTATTCCAGCGCCTTCTTGCAGATGGCAACCGGCCTTTGTGGAGCCTTCAAATAAGTTGGGAGCATACTTATTTATCTTCTTTTGGGGAGTCTGAAGGGGAAACTATTGTCAGCCATGCTAAGCATGCGTTTCTATCAGGCCCTGCCTTCCATGTGGCCAATCCTGCATATCCCCTATTTTTGCCCGGAGGGTGGCCATTGCCCTTGAACTTGGGGAACTTTGTCCGCTATCCAAAGGAGACTTCAATTAAACAGAATTGCATTTATGTTGAGTTCCTTGGGGCAAGATGTGCATATTTTGAATATAAAACGACTAATGGTGGGCACTATGTGGATCAAGCTTTAGCTGTGAGTGACTCTGCGATGGCTTACTTAATGGATGTTGAGACATTGCTTCAGATTATGTTTCCTAAGGATACAAATCAAAGGCTTTTGTGTCATGGGAGAGAAACAACATCTGATTCGGCTCTTGTCAGTAAGATGCTACTTTTTGCTGCTAACTGGGCAATTGAGCAGGCAACGGACAGTGATCTGAACCTGTATCTCCTTTGGTTCAGTTGGTTTGATTCTCAGTTACATCCCTTCTCTCAGACTTTTAAATCCTTCTTGAATTCGTTTAGAAAGGAGTTGAAACATCCTATCTGGCAATATATAATGTCATGTAGTCACAAGCTTAGATCTCTTGATGAAATTATGGAGTCCCATCCAATACCTTTGCTTTCATCTGAATTAGTTGATTTAGTTGCTATGAGTGATGCCTCAGCTTTGTCCAGTACCTTCCTCTGGAATGCTATTCAGTCTGTGGTCCTGCTGAGGCACAGTTATCAACAGTGGAATTCTGAGAAAAGGCACAACTTGACTGGCGAATTTAAGAATCTGCTTCCATTGTTAAAATCGTTGCGTATTCTGGAGAAGCAGATTTTGAATATACTTATTGAGTCTCCGTGCTTCGATGTTCTGTTCAATTTGTATAGTCGCCTTCTTGAGGATCACGTGCAATTTTGGGAAAGTGTTGTATCGTCCCAGTTTGAGACCTTGCTGGTTTTTTGGCGTTCCTTGTTGAAGGTTGCTGAGAAATTGCAGGCTTTTCATCCACAGGCTGCTTCAACCATAGCTGCTCTGGTAAGCTTATACTGTATGCATGATATCCTTTGCTGTACAGCTCCTTTTGAGCTCTGTAAGCCTAATAAATTCTTTCTTGTCCATAGGAGGAGAGTAGGAATCTGGTTGGAGCCTCTTCCTGGAACTTACGTCCCAATAAGTCCTTGCTATGGGTAAATTGTGGGCATCCTCTGTCGCCACATTCTGCTGATGTGTATCATAAACAGCTCAACATATTCAAGCTTTGTGAATCAATTTGGAAGCATTGTAAGAAGTTCTACTTAGATTATCCTTTGTAGCCTGACCAATTTAAAATTCCTAAATTCTCAAACTTATTTTTCCAATTGTTTATGACAGCTGGTGACCGCATTGACCTCATTGCGTCTTCCTGTCTTGATCTCCGCATCTTGGCAATGCAAGGTATAAGCTCCAATAACATTTTGTTAGTCGCATTGTGAGTTATTTAGTTGCCCTGCCAGTGCTTTTGGACTAGTAGGCACCATGTTTTATTAATTTGAATTTGCTTGCTGTACAATTTTGACCTTATAATGCAATCACTTTCTTTGCTCTACGACCAGGAGCCAGCAACCACTTTGCCATCTCTCAGAAAGTCAATTTCAATTATACATTTATTTCATCCTTATGAATTTGTGCCATCACTAGCAATGGAGGTTTAGTATTCACTGCCAGTGCTTTTGGACTAGCAGGCACCATGTTTTGTTAATTTGAATTTGCTTGCTGTACAATTTTGACCTTATAATGCAATCACTTTCTTTGCTCTACGACCGGGAGCCAGCAACCACTTCGCCATCTCTCAGAAAGTCAATTTCTATTATACATTTATTTCATCCCTATGAATTTGTGCCATCACTAGCAATGGAGGTTTAGTATTCACTAATCAGCAATACCACACTTAATTTACGACTATGAGTACTATAACGCTTGTAATGAGGTTGTTATTATGATTCATGTATTAAATGGCACCTCCATCTAACAGCTTATGTTCCTAGGCAGGTTTGCATTGCATCACTTCTACAGAATTATTAACTGAAGTTATTTTCCGATGCATTGCTCTTTTGCATTCTATAGCTTCATCTTATCCCATATATTCGGCAGTTTTACCCAAAAACTTACCAGAATATTCATGTAGGTGTTTGCCTTGCGGCACAACTATCAAATAATCGCAACGGAGATCAAAACGTGATTGTCCAGCAATTGGATGAGATCCATGAGGTTTGCACTACTGATGTCCTAATTTGACTAGTTTACTTTTTTTTTTCTTTCCTCCAACCCATACTTGGTTTTGTCGATTGCAGAAGCTATTGGAAAGGTTTGAATATGAGAAGCGCAAAGTGGAGACTAGTATGAGATCCGATGAAGATGCATCTATTGAAGCGGACTCAGCTGCTTGTTGTGTTCTCCTTCCTCAGACATTGTGTTCTGACTTGGGATTTTCTTGTTGGATGGAGACTTGTCCAATGAATGATTGCACTAGTTTTTTCCTCAACACTCAGTTGCTTCAAAATTTATCATCCGTTGTGTTGATTGGTTCTACAGAGTCCCACCAAGTAAGATTGTCTAATTTTCTGATTTTCCTATGTCAGCTATTATTTGATACTCTTTCCAACTATTACAGCTTCTTTCTTGAGTTACTTGTCATATATAACTGGGGCGAGCTGAATTTTGGTGAGAGTTTCAGATGCATTTCTGCATTGTCCTGCCCCTATCTATCTTTGCCTTTGGTCCTGGCACTTTCCAGCCTTCTTTCAGATTGTCCTGCGGAGTTTTGAATTTGTTGCTTGACAATGTGTCCCTTTGATAAGCGATCTGTCATGAAGATTAATCCCGTCCTATGTTTTGGTCCATAACAACTGTTTAGGAGAACAAGTAACTGAGCATTGAAAATTCAATGGCGCATCACTTTATGCACTCTTTTGATGCTGAATGTCATGCTGAAACATCATGTACTTTTTACCCTGACTACATTTAGGAAATTACAATCAAATATGATTTGGGGGAGCATTTAATAATTAAGTAGAATAACTTGAGGGCACTAAATGCAAAAAGTCAACCAGCAGTGCTCTCTTGTAGTTGCATCACTGGGACAACCACATGACTGCATTACCCTCTTTTAGATATGGTTTCTATTAAATCATATTATTAGATATCTCATTTGTTTTGGCAGATGAAATAATAGGAATATCATGGACTTTACCTGAGCCAGAAAAGAGAAAATATACCATTAATTCGATTGCTTTAAGGTGGTTGCTTAGGTGAACCTGGCTGAGTTGTTTCTAGGGTGCATTATAATATTTAGCAGAGAATGTCTGTCTAATAACTAGTATCAACTCCCATAAGGCAGTTACTGAAATTAGCAATTCAACTGTCACAAGTTCTGTGGTGTTATTTTTACGATTTCTCCATCTCTATGTTTTAGCAAAATTTGGTTGACGCAATCTTGCAATTGGATAGGGATGTCCTCCAACAATATTAATATATAAGTCAACCCAAATTTTTTGTGGTACTCAGTGCTTTATTTCCTATTCAGTTCCAGTTTAAAATCTTGCCATGTTTTAGAATTTATTAAGCTTTTTGTTGTCAGATATGAACCCTCAATTACACCTTAAAATCTTGCCATTTTTTAGAATTATGAAGTTTTTTTATTGTCAGATATGAACCCAATTTTCATTTCCATGGTAACTAATCCCTTCAGTACTTGCCTTGTAGTCGATGGTCCAATAGATGCCTATAGTTTTTGCTTATTTAGGGCAATCTAGTATTTGATTCTGTTTTCTGAAAGATCTTTCACGTGCGAGAAGCATTTTTGCTATTCTTGTGTTTTCTAGCATAGAGGTTTTTCTTTTTGCGGGGAGTTGGTTTTTTGGGTGGGATTGGGATATATTTTCATTGTGGTCAGGATATTCCCTTATTTATTTATATATTTATTTATTTGTGTATTGTCTGCATCTCTTGCATCCAGGCTCTAAGCAGGGTTTCTCACCTTCTGGAGTCTTCTCTGAACTTTTCTTTAACCTTCTCGTCAAGACCTCCGCAGATGTTTTCTCCACATCAAAAAGCTCTGTGGACATTGGATTCATGGATGTCTATTGATGCAGGTTTGTTCAATCATTTTTTTATCTTTAGGCTATAATATCAGCTCTCATGTATACGTACATATATATAATTTATGTTTCCGGTTTTCTGTGTCACAGTGGATGTGAGAATCGCGGCTATAGTTCTTGAAATGTGGTGTATGTGGCACGCATCTCTGTGGAGTCTTTGCTTTCCATCCATCACGGTAAAAGTATTTCTCTTTTTGGTTCATGAGTTTACTCTTTACCTAATAGAACAATCAGTATTGGCTCCGTGCCATAAATCTTCAATTATCTAACTAGTTATCTTTTGGCAGCAGAAATCCTTGAGGCATGATAGTTATGATATTCCATTAGCTGATGTGATCATGCGGCCTTTGAGAACAGCAATGACAGTACAGATGCAGTGAGTGAACTTTCCTTGTTTCTTCTCATATTGATTGTCTGAAAATATAAAAAGGTGTTGACTAAGGCTTGATTTGTTTCAATGGCTCAAGAAATGTATTCATATATACGAACTTTTTTACTAGGTAACATTTTTCTGCATTCAGCTGTTTGTAGGAAGAAAATCTTATTTGAAAGTTTTTGGAAGTGATAAGTGGTCACTCAGACGTATGGGGTGTGTTGTGTTTATGATATCTCTAGTTTCAGATATTTTGTTAAATTCGTGGTTGATTTTTCCCAAGTGACTTAGAAGTTCGTAATAAAAGAATTCTTATGTCTGAATTCCAAAAGTTTTCAAATAAGATATCAGTAACGGTTTTTATGTCTTATGAATATCTTGAAAAGAATTAATGGGTGTTCTAACAATATCTGCTCTACTCCATCTGCGCGCCCCCCCAAAAAAAAAAAAAAAAAAAAAACAGGCAACGTTCATTTTCTGCCAAGGAGTATTCAACACACTGTCTGAAGGTTAAAGTTGCTTCATCCCATATCTGGAGAAGTACTGCACCAGTAATGGATATACCTAGTTTTCTCCTATCTTCTGCTCGAGTGCTTATATCGCAGGTGGGTCTTTATCTTTCTTCAGTTGATGCTCTCGTCATGGTTTGCATGACTGATTATTTTGTCCCCCTTCCAGATCATATTTGCCCACCAGAAGTCTTTTCATACAGAAAACTTTGCTGCGATCAAGTCTATCATTTCTTCATTACATGATAGTGGAGTGAAGGTACACTTGACAACTTCATAATGTAACTTGCAATTTCTAATGAAATTTACATTGGAACCATTTTCTTACAATTTGATATACGTGAATATAAGATATGATGTATAGAAGGTTCATTTCCATCTTGGTGCTTTTACTTGTAATGATTTAGTTACAACTGCATTTGGGTTGACAGGAAAATAGCATTCAGCTGCTGAGCACACTTATTTTGTCATCAAGCCATGAAGGACTGAGACGCTTGGTGCAAACTTCCATTGAGCCAGCCTTTAGAGAACTTTATGTTAACTGCTCACGTTCTGGTGATTGTATGTTATTTTAGTTCTTCAATTTGGAAATTAAAAAATGCTACATATACATCCATTTCACTGAACTTTATGGCTTGCTTTATTTGATTTATCATGTCATTTACAATGTCATAGATATTCAATACCTTGGACACGCATGGCTACATATCGGTGGCATGCGGTATCACCTCTTGGTTAACTCTGATGATTTGGATCCTGCGCTGAAGTACTCTTGTAAGCAGTCATTCCTAGCGAAGAAGATTTCTTTGCTTGAACTTGAAATAGAGGTACCTGTCTTGAGAATCTGCTTAATAACTTTGTCTGTTCTTGGTTTTAATAACTGCATGCAGCTGGTCTTATTATAGACATATGCTAGGATACTTTAACACTCTACTCCAATGACTTGTAGGTGCGAGAAGAGTGCAATTATTTAGCTGGGAGTTTCTCCGCAAGACAGGACGATAAGCAGAGATTGCAAGTTTTAGAGCATCTAAAGAGAGAACGTGACAGGATTCAAAGAAAGGTAATGGGGGGTGTTTTTCTTCTTTCTTTCTGTCAACATTATCTGTTAACAGGTGGATAACATGCTGATTCTACAGTCTGTTGTCAACTTGTTTATGATAAGAACAGCTTTCGTAATTATATGTGCTGCCTTGCTATTGCAATTTGTGCATGGAGTCATTTGTATTCTGCAAGATGGCTTGTCAGCTCTTTATTCACAATCTTGCATTAATATTTTCGTTGTCATATATCCAATCAGCTAGTCTGTTTTATTTTGATTTCTATTTTCTTGACTGCCAATCTTTTGGCTCAGGTTGTGTTTCGCTCAGATCCTAGGAAATTCAGAAAGTTAAGAGGCGAATTAATTGATTTTTCTGTTCTAGTCAAATCATTGATGCTCTTGATGAGCAATATTGAAGGGACAGATCCAGTTCAGATTATCCAGCAAACCTGTGACTGGCAGGTTTGACTTGAGTGTCTTTTCGATTGGTTTACTGTCTACTTTTGCTTTCTAAAGGTTGCATCCTGTTTCTCTGATTTTTCAGAAAACTTCTACCTCCTTTATTGATCGAATGTCATATGAGTACATTGAGTATCTTGATATAGTTCAGCCAGTTCAAGTCGCAGTCTACGAGATGAAATTGGGCTTATCTTTGGTTTTGTCAACAATCTTAAAGGAAAGTTTTCTGAAGAGACTACTGGAGGACAATATGGAGCGAGTTTTGGTATGTAAAAATTCATGTATAGTCTTGATGGTGCTATTGTATATACACGCGGTAGAACTCATCTAGTGTTTCTTCGCAGGAAACTCTTCACATGTTTATGAGATTCCCTAGATGTGGATTATACAAATCTGTTGATGTTAAACTCGTCAGTGGGCTGCTTGACGTCTCATCATATGAACTAGATTTTCCATCAATTTTTTCATCAGCAGATGTAACACTGCTCGAGAAGTTGGTTTCTGTTACATGTGTCACTGATGCTGATGAAATGGTACGTGAAGTATTATAATTGTTTTTAGTGTTAAATTGTCTGTAATGAGCTCCTGACTCATATGGATTTACCTTGTAGGGTGTATCCACCCAGCAACTTAAAGCCTCTATTCAACACAACATTCTTGTTCGGATTGCTCATTATGTGGCTAATTCACGACTTCTGAGTGACTCATCATTCATGGTATATGTTTCGCTGATTGATTGTCTGGGAGGAGCACAAGTCTTATTTAGTTATCTTCATGCATGTACTTGATGGTTAGACTTCATCCAATGTTTTTCTGATTTAGATAATGGAGAAAATCTTTGCAACATTTGCCAACCTATGGATGGTCATGAAAGTTCAAGCAAAAATAAAAGAAGAATCTTCTTCTCAGCAATTCAAATTTAAACCTCGAGCATTTGACATCGACACTGTTGTTGAAGTGAACATATCTAGTCTTAGACAGTCATTTGCAAGCGAAAGCTTTCTAGAGTGGCAAGAGTTGGCTGTGGAAGAAGAAAGCACTGAAAAGGTAATGCCTCCGTGTTTGTTTGTCATTCTTGTTTTATCAGAGCACTTACATTAATGTTTATTGTTTTCATGTGCAGGCCAATGAGGTTGAAAGTGTGGATGATGCATGGAGTTCCATTCAAGAACCTGTTTTGAATGACATGGTTCAAATCCACAATCAGTTATTTGGGTCGACCGATCTTGTTGTTGGGGTGAGTTAATTTTCCTTTGACATTACAGGTTCTATTATATTTGAGGCTATGATATATATCCTTCTACACTGAGATAATTTTGCTTGTTTACTGCCCTTTGCTGGCCTTATTGCCTTGCTATGAAATGGTCAATCTTCTGGAATTTACTGAGAAGATCATGTTGTGGTGGAAGTAGCCTTGCTTTACACTTTGCAGTACTTGTTCTTGACAGAACAGAAGGCATTTATTTGCTGTGATGAAATTTAGATTGTTTGGGGCGAGTCGATGGAGTAATCATAACTAGAGAGTAATACAGTGACTTCCAGGGATAAGAAGGATCTTCCAAAAAGATTCTAATTTCTGTGTTGATATCATTAAAGAATTAGATGCTGCATAAGTCTTAAGGAACTTCGAGCCCTGCAGCCAGAAAAAATCCTATATAGCTTCAGGCAGAAATATTTTTTTCTGATGTATGGATGTAGCACAAGGTTCAGGAGGTAAACCGCTTTTTTTACGTCTTGGTATTCATGTAGTCACGTGTCAGCGTGCTTGGGTTTACAGGTTATTTGATTTAACCATTAGATTTTTAATTTATGAAATTCTATGTGATTGTCTGAACATATGTTCCCTAATGCAACTTGCCTTTTTTCATGTGCTTGCTCTGGACTTCAGTTTTGGTCTTAAATTTTAGTGGATCAATTTCTTTAATGATTAGACATTCTTTCATACCATATATGAATTGATTCTTTCTTTTTCTCAGCCTCGAAGTTTCAGAATGTCTGATGAAAACATTTTGAGAAACTTCATGGAATCGTACAGATTAGGAGCAGGAATGATCAAAGGTAGCAATTTTTTTTCGGTCATTACTGATAATTGGTTCCCTTTTTACACTGGAAACTAAATTTTACCTGTTCTTGTTTCAGATTTAGGAAGTCCCAATCTTGCTAGTTTGGACACAAGTCTTATGCCGGAGCACATGCTTAATCTTTCTTTGAGTCATATTCCATCCACTCTCTCTGGCCGTGGATATAATTTTTATAAGGTTTTGCCATATTGTTGCTGCCTCTGCAATCTGGACTATGGTTGAAAAGCATGACTATATGGATTACGACTTACATGCCGGTTGCATCATGCAGGATTCAAATGCGCATGATATGTATAAGATGGTCAAGCTCCTTCTTCCATTGGAAAAAGTCATTCTTGCTCTTATGAGCGAGTGGGAAGATCATCCCGGACTTCAGAAAATTTTGGATGTGATTAGAATGCTGTTGGCACTTCCTGTGGATACTCCCCTGGCAAAGGTAATGAGAACACAGTTCATTCTGTATAGGAACGTCAAATGATGCAGAAAACAAGATTGCAAGGACTAAACTTTTTGTTGGTTGCTAGTACATCAATAATTTTGTTCTGTGCATTCCCTAGATAAGGTTATTCCAGTTAATTCATAATTATGTCAAGACATAGCACTAAGGTTCGATCTTTTCTTTGTATTTTCCCTTCTGGATAAGACAAATAATTTTTTTTCTCCATTTAAAGGCTCTTTCAGGATTGCAGTTCTTGCTCAACCGGGCTCATGTGTTAAAAGATAGCATGCCTAGATTGTCTCTATCTGGTATGTCTTTTGGCAATATATAAATTAGTATTCTTCTGCCTTTTTAAAAAGTCTGATATTCTGCTTATATATAATTTTCTGGTTCCTCTTCTTAAATGTTTTCTTAGATCAACTGGAGCCTATTGTTGGTTTGGTGTCCTCATGGCAAAAGAAGGAATTTGAGTGTTGGCCAGTATTGCTAGATGAGGTGCAGAATCACTATGAGATGAATGCAGCCAAGGTAAGCTATGCTTTCAGTGAGAAAGATATTCCAAAACAACCATTTGTGTGGGGCTAACAAAATTAGAATGATGTTTGATAGCAAGTTAGGTTGTGAATATGTTTCTTTTCTTTTTAATCTAATCTACAAGGGTAAGTAGCTATTCATTGTGGTTCTGCAGTTCTCTGCACATTTAAGTTTCTTCTTTATCGAGATTATGGGCCCTTTCTCTACTTCTTTAGAAAATGGAGAATTTATTTATCTTAGGTTATCCTGTAACTTTAAACTAGTAAAATGATCTTAGCAGTGGTCTCAGTATAGTCATATTGTTTCTCTTGGTAAAGTATTGTAGTGCAAAAAGAAATTAAACTGTTAATCTTTTTGTTGCTAGATGAAACTTTTGGCAACTTGCTTGCAAAAAACTAATGAGGCAGATCTTTCATTCATGTTCTCCTACTAAATTAGGAAAAGCTATGCATACACATTGCAGCTATTTTCCAACAGAATGAATCTTTTGGCCTGCTACTAATTCAAACCATCTTTTTTCTCTCTCAAGAGTCATTTTCCTTATTGTTTGTCCTTTTTTTTTGCAGCTCTGGTTCCCGTTATATACGGTTCTTTATAGTCATTCTGCTGATGTTTCAGCATACAATGAGTCTACAATACAAAGGTACCGAAAAAAACAAATTACCTGGATGTGTATTAGAGAAATTTAGTGTTTCTTGAGTGGTTGCATCTAACAAAATTAGAAAATGCAGTTTGGAGGACTTCATTCAGACATCAAATGTAGGTGAATTTAGAAGACGCATCCAGTTGATTCTTGCTTTTCATGGTCAAATCAACACAGGCCTCCAACTTGGAATATATGCAAGGTATAAATGTGCAATGCATGGTATAGTGCTGAATCTACCCTGTACTTCACTGTTTGTTTTTTTACATAAAATAAATGCTTTATATGTGTCATCTACTTCCTTTACATCTTACCACATCTCCCTAGTCCAAAGGCCATCTTTAATCTTGTTGGCATATGCAATTATGCTGGTGTTACTTATCTCCTATTGTTTTGGTGCATAATGTAGTTTCTTTTCTATTGATTTGCAGTTCTCGTCACAAGGAAAATCTGAGAGTTCTCTACAATTTATTTGGACTTAACATGCAATTTCTGCCAATGTGAGTTCTCAGATGCTTGCTTGTATTCCACTGCATGATCTTTATTTTTGGAGGTTTGCTAGTTGCTTATGCTGATAAGATTTGCAGAATACTGGAGTATATGGAGGCTAGTAGAAGAAGTATTGAGATGGAAATTAAAGAACTTATGAAACTTTATAAGTGGGAAGAGCGTGTTGAGAGCTGCTTGTCGATTGAGACTTCAAAAAGGATGAGGCACAGGTTCAGGAAGCTTGTGCAAAAGTACAGTGTACGTGGACTGTGTTTCACAGTGCTTCTCTGGCAGTTTTTCATATGGATTTCATTTTGAATCATTTTTTTTCTTAGAGCATCTCAAACATCCAGATTCGAGTATTCGGATAGTTTTTCTTTTTATATTACGTTACCTAGATTTAGTCTGTTATTGTGGGGAAGCATGATAAGAGTAAAATTTTATCTGTCAATATCTTGGATGCAAGGACTTTCCAAAACCATTGTGATTAAATCACTAACCTCTGGATTTCCATTTTATATATGTTCCAGGCCAAAAATATCGTGATTAACTGACTAACACCTGGATTTTCATTTTATGTATGTTCCAGGATGTACTGCAGCAATCTGTGAAATCCATTCTGAACCAAAAAACAGCGCAAAGTGGAATAGATGCTCAGTCTCTACGTTCTCCAAAATTTTTACATGTTTTTCCAGATGACAACAAAGGGATGCTGAACACTGCTTTTGATCTGACAGCTGTTGACAACAAAGACCGGTTAGACTATTTTTCTCCACTTTTACCTGAAGAATAAATATTTAATCTAAAATAACCAGTTTCATGTAGTATTCTATGTTTGCCAGAGGCAGTCTGTGTTGCATGAGCATACTTATCATTTGCCATGTTGGCTAAACTTGCTATATTAGCTTTCTCTTCTTGGGTGGTTTGTGTCTGCAATCCCAAGTGCTTCATAAGCTCAACAACCTTATATGAATACTGATTCGTTAATTTCTCATGTAGATTTGTCTGGTACACAAATTGGAGGATGAAAGTATGTCATGTTTCAGAGAATTCGAACACTGGGATGACTCCTGAATCTGTCAAGCTGTTGTCACTCTTTAAACATTCTGAAGGTTACTTTTTGTTCATAATGTAGGAGTTCTTCAATTCTGTTGTTGTGACATATCTGGGATTTGAGGCTTCATAACTTGTGCAGAGGCTAACGATATCAGGAAGTGTTCAGCTACTTGGACGGTTTTATATGAGGAAGAATGGAAGGAACTTTGGTCAACTCTTGAAAATGTGTCTAGGGCTGTATTGGATTGTGGCAATCTGTGGAAAGATGTGACTAAAAATATACGAAAGAGAAGGGCAATGGCTGATCTCTTAAAGTATTTAGAAAGCTCAGGCTTATCAAGGCACATGTCAACATTAATGGAGGTTCTAATGACCGAAAGTCCATGTTCTTTTTTTTTTCTTTTCCCTCTTTCCTATTTAGTCTTGATTGTTGACAGATTGTCATATGATAAACAGGATCAACTTGACTCTGGCTGGTTGCATCGGTCGTCACATATAATGGGGCATCTGCTGTCAACATGTTGTAGACTGTCATCAAGGGTTGTGGATGTTTCTTCTCCTGTTGATTCTCAAGGCATTCCAATTGACACGTTGGAAAGTGAATGGAAGATAGCCAATGAATACTACTTCAAGAGCATTGCATCAATGCAGCTTCTACAGCATATTCGATGGAACTTCCACAAAGATTTCACTCTTGATCAGGTAGGTAAAGACAGGAAATGGAAGACTACACCTCACCTGTGCCAGGCACCACCTTCATTGGAACAACTGCAAAATAGTCCAGTTAAAACATGTTGTGATCAGTTTTGTGACCACCTAATGAAATTTCCTTTGCTCATCTTCACAAATATCATATTAAGTTATATACCCTATAAGAAAGATAAAAAGGTAAACCAATTATCTCATGACCATGAGCGCAATGGTTAACTATTTGGCAGACCTTGATAGTTTGCTTAGCTTGTCCTTGCTGTCAATTTGGTCCTGTTTATTGTTAAGGCATCTTCTACAAGTCAAACTACCTCTCATATAATACATCTGTTCACCTTTTGTAGGTCGCTCGATCGTTCTCTTTTGTGTCCCATCTAATAGTCATTCAGGAAGAGCAGCGGGATGCGATATATGATTTAGCTCATCATTTGAAGTGCTTGCATAGATGTGTATCTACTCTTGAACATGTATATTCCGATTCATCTCTGGAGTGCACCATTGCTAGGAATCAGCATGCCACATTGGAATGCTTGTGGCGACAAAAGGTTGGCTGTGTCTTTCAATCTATATCATTGCTCAATGCTGACATATTAGAAATGAGGTCTAACGCATCTCTTTTGTATGTGCAGCAACTATTTGACAGCTTGTGGGCCATGTTACATGATGGTTTGCTGTTGCTAAAAGAGGTGCAGAACACTCATCTGAATAACTGTCAAAGTGTTCGTGCAGCTGCAAATGAAATTCAAACCTTTCTTGA
The DNA here is from genome assembly GCA_014182575.1 of Eucalyptus decipiens. Lineage (NCBI taxonomy): Eukaryota > Viridiplantae > Streptophyta > Magnoliopsida > Myrtales > Myrtaceae > Eucalyptus > Eucalyptus decipiens. The sequence goes on along the minus strand of CM024618.1, from coordinate 33,068,575 downwards.
GAGGTTCATTCCGGTCATCCACAAATCAAAGGTGCTCTTTTTTCCTTCAATGTGCTCAATACTTTTATTTTAGAACTGTAGCTATTCTAGTCTGGAGATTCACGTGAACTTAATTACAGGAAGCATTGGATAATAATCTTCTCAGTCGTGATGGAGCCATAAACATTGTCAGTGGATCCTTGGATGCTCTTGTAATTTCAACAGATGAGGAAAGGCTGGTATTCCAGAATTTTGAGGTGCTAAAGGAGTTTGAGGAGCATCTCATTTCATTTCGCAATCAAAGTTGTGATGGAAGCTCTGTCAGGTTCATATTGCTTGGTCATTTGGATTACATACTCAAGCAGGTATTTCTGCTTTTCTGGACTTCTTAATAATATATAAGTTTTTATTCTTTCCTTGCTTAAGCATATTTACTCTATATTAATATTTCGAGCATATTCTATGCCTGACTTTGTAAGATATAAGGATGAATGTAACTTTGAGAAAATGGAGAAGGAAATGCCACTTGTATCAGAGCTTTGGTTTTGTCATCATCTAGACCTGTCAAAATAGCAGGACCGCATCCTGACTGACAATAATAAAGTATTGGAAATTAAGCCAGTTGGCTTGATTGTAATAAATGTATGGCCTATGATTGGAGTTGACTTGTGATGTGTAATGTATATTTAAGTACCGAATTTAGAAGTAAACTACAGAGATGAATTTAAAATAAGTAACTCCAATGACAAGTGGGATAATTCATGACGTATTGTGATGAAAATGTGGATGAATGAAATGATTGTTGTCTTCATAATATGTTGGTGGTCTGCACCATGATTGATTTTTCAATGGAATATGTGAAGTGATCGACTATTCATCTACAGCATAAAAGTTGGGGTAAACTGTGATATGCTGTGATATGCTATTGATTTCAAGATACATCAGACTGATATTCAGATAAGCTTGAATTGTGTAGAACTTGTTTTTTAAGAGCCCTTTGGATGGATCGGTTTGTTTTCTATTTGTGGAACTTTGAGATAAGCAAATGTTGAAGAGCCTTCTCTATGTTGATCCGCTTGCCTTCTTTGGATTCTAAAGGAAAGGGTGTATACACCGTGGTGCTTTTTTTTACATTCGTTTGATTTTGACCACTTCTGTCACTAATTTATAGATTGACATGGATACCGTCCTCCATGGATTTGGTAATAAATTTTGAACTATTTCTAGTAGGACTGCAGAATTTTTACAATGGCAATGTGCTTTTTTCTTTATCAGGGGAAACAGATGCAGGAACAGTTCAGATTCGCCTTAGGAGCGAGAATGGAGTCAACATCTTCACTCTACTCTGAGCTTGAAGCGGAATTTCGTGGGGCCTTAACAGTGGCATACGAACATGTTATGCACGTGTTGCACAAACTTACCTCGGTCCGTGATGGTTGTGATCTTTCTAAAGAATCACAGCAGAATATCACCTCATGGAAAACTCTGTTCAAAGCTTATGCAACAGATTTAAACATAGGGCCATTATGTGACGAAGCTTTTAGAGCAATTTGTCTGGCGGTATGCGGACACTGTATTTCCTCTTTGTAAAAAATTACTTGAGGAGATCATAACTCATTCTCTTCTTCTGAATTTACAGGAAAAATTAATTAATTTCCCTGGTCAAGAAAATGCGGGGCTGTCTTCGCAAATTGGGTTGTATTTTAACAAATTGCGCACAATGTTGAACATACTTTTGGATTTCGGGAATGCTCTTCTGAGAGATCTTTTGATTGTGAACAGAACAGTAAGTTTTGTTTAGTTGCAGTGTATGGTTCCACTTGATGATAACTGCTACTATATAGAGTAGTCTTTCCATCTATTCCGAAGGTAACCTATCTGACTTGCTTACAGATTTCTTTGATGACTTATACACTTGCTAAAGATCTAGCTCTGTTATACTCAAGAGGATTTGGCACATCTCCTGAAGATCAGGTGGATGAGAGTGGTGATGCCACATCTCAGAATGATAGAGGGATGGGTATGGGTGAGGGGGAAGGAATCAATGATGTGAGTGATCAAATAATTGATGAGGATCAGCTTCTTGGAGATTCTGCAAAGGTAAAAGATACAGCCCTTGACCACCCCCTTTCACGCCTTGTATAAATTTGTATTATTTAATACCTTTTTGTTTTTATTCTCACAGCCAGGAGAAGAACAAAATGCCTCCACAGAAGTCCCAAACAAGGATGAGAAAGGGATTGAAATGGAGCAGGATTTTGCAGCTGATACATTTAGCTTGAGTCAGGATTCCACGGAGGACGAAAATGATAACAGCGATGGTGAGGAACTTGAATCTGCAATGGGAAAAAATGGGGATGACAGTGAGGTTGTTGATGAGAGACTTTGGAACAAGGATGATGATAACAGCCCAGAAAAGGGTAATGAGAAGCATGAATCTGGACCTTCAGTCAGAGATCAAGATGAGAACCAGAGGGAACTCGGAGCAAAGGAAGAAGGTGCAACGGCGCCGGATGAAGATCACAGTAATAATGCCAATGAAACAAATGATGCTGCTGATGTGGAGGATATGGACACAAATATGGATGACGAAAAAGCGGATATGGATTCTTCTGGATTGGAGGTCAATGAGTTGAATCAAACTTCTGAAGAGGGCATGCAGATTGATGATGAAGCAAAGGATATTGATGCTATGGAAGAAGCAGGTGAAGAAGAGCAAGATGAACCAGTGGAGAACGAATATCAGCAAGAGAAGACCGATGCTGTGGATGAAAGTCTGGAGGAGGCAGAAATTGAGCAAGCAACTGAAACTTCTCGAAAGGATGGAGATGCTGACTCTGAAGATACTCAATCAATGGATTTAACAGCAGAGAAAGACTTTCCAGGTAAAGAAAGTTCCAGGAATGATGATGACTATGTACCTATGGCAGATTCAGGAGTACAACTGAGGCATGACTTAGGAGCATCTGATTCAGTGAATGAAAGGCCAGAAATGAACTGGTCCAATAGCAGCAATACTCAAAATGAAGTAGCCCCTGGCAGAAACTCACCTTCTGGTATTGAACCTGAAATTGTGGTTGCTGATTCATCAGATGGTGGTAGATTGAGCGATGATCAACCGAAACACCAGCTACCTTTGGATGAACCATCACCTCTTCAAAGACCACAGCCAAATCCGTATCGCAGCATAGGGGATGCGCTTGAAGGTTGGAAAGAGAGAGCCAAAATTCCTGTTGATATTCAAGAAGACAAAAAGGAGGCACAGGATGAGATGGAGGATGGAAATGCAGATGAGTATGCTTTTGTTTCTGAGGGTGAGAAGGGGACAGCGCAAGCTTTGGGACCTGCAACCGCTGAACAGATTGAGCACCAAATTGATGGTGACATGGTCAATGAAAAGAATTCAGCAGTAGACCGTACCGATGAAGTTGCTGAGATGGAAACTGAGATGCCGAGTTCAGAAGAGCCTAGACATGATGTTTCTTCAGTCAGGAGGAAAAAATCTGAGGAGACCTCATTGGTCTCTGACATGGACAAGTTGCCTAATGAAGGATCTCCTCATGGCCAGGATCCTTGTGAAAGTAATCCTGGGAATTTGTCTGAGAGCTTGGTTCGTATCAACAAAGTACCTACGAGTGATGACATTCTTCAGCTCAGTGAAATGTCTATTGGTGTTGACAATCCGCAAAATGGCCCAGACTGCCAAGATATTTCCAGCGATGCAAGAGAAAATGCTGCCTCTCTTTGGAGGAGATATGAATTGCGTACTACGAGATTGTCTCAGGAGTTGGCTGAACAACTGCGTCTAGTGATGGAACCCACTTTAGCTAGTAAGCTCCAAGGAGACTATAAAACTGGCAAAAGGATAAACATGAAGAAGGTAAATTCTATTTGTGACTAGTTCGTTGCAAACTAAAGTAATCAGATTTGCAATCTTTGCTCTTATTCCTTTTGCGTGATTGTAAATCAGGTTATTCCATACATAGCGAGTCATTACCGAAGGGACAAAATATGGCTGAGGAGGACGCGACCGGACAAACGTGATTACCAAGTCGTGATAGCTATTGATGATTCTCGTAGCATGTCAGAGAGTGGCTGTGGAGATGTAGCCGTGGAAGCTTTGGTTACAGTGTGCCGCGCTCTATCCCAACTCGAAATGGGTAATCTGGCTGTTGCGAGTTTTGGAAAAAAGGGAAACATAAGATTGCTGCATGATTTTGATCTGCCTTTCACAAGGGAGGCTGGAATCAAGGTTGGTTTTGCTATATGGAACTTCTTTGCTTATTATTTGTCTGAAAGAGAAAGAAAGCTTATTTTAGTGCATACAGGCACATTCCATAACCGTGTGCTGCACAAGCTTTGGTTCTCACTCTCTTATTTCACATTGCATTGCCCGGCATTTGCCATCCTTTTACCTTGAGCAGATGGTCTCCAGTTTGACGTTCAAGCAAGAGAACACAATTGTCGACGAACCAGTTGTTGACCTGTTGAAGAATTTAAACAAGATGCTGGACGTTGCTGTCACCAAAGCCCGTCTTCCTTCTGGACAGAACCCCTTGCAGCAGCTAGTGCTGATCATCGCTGATGGGCGCTTCCATGAGAAAGTAAGTACCATGTCGATGAACCAAAAGCGAAGCCTGACGTCTTCTGGAGCTTCTCCAATGGTTGCTTAATAAGCTTCTGAATTTTTCTTACAGGAGAGCTTAAAGCGCCGTGTCAGGGATTTCCTGAATAGCAAGCGCTTGGTGGCTTTTCTCCTTCTTGATAGTCCGGAGGAATCAATCATGGATCTCATGGTAAATCTTGAGTTTTTTGCATAACCACGTCTCTCAAGAACTAACCCCACTCTAATACAACCTCTTGTTTCTGAACTTTCTTCTCTTATATAGGAAGCAACCTTCCAGGGTGGGAATATCAAATTTTCTAAATATCTGGATTCTTTTCCTTTCCCATACTACATTCTTCTGCGGAACATCGAGGCGCTGCCCAGAACCCTCGCCGATTTATTGAGACAGGTAATTTCCTATCGACCATTGATGTTTAATGGATGTTTGTCGTCTGCGATGCTGACTATCGACGACTCGTGGTTATGCAGTGGTTTGAGCTTATGCAGTCATCTTCACGAGACTAGATCGTCGCATATGACTTCCTATAATGATGCCAAGGAAGCCAATGCCTTGCTTGAGCGAAGGGGCCATATCTTCGGGGCGGCGACGGTGTCCGATCATCATTTTATCGCGCTTGGATGGAACACAAGATCGACACGGTGCTACTGCTCCTCTAAAATCCGGCAAGAGATGGTTGGTCCTAGAGAAAGATTCTCTGGACTCACATGTTCAGGTCAAACCACACCATGGAACCAGCAATAGATTTTTGTGTACATAATAGTTCACAGAGTTCACACCAATTCTTTTTTGTACACCAAAGGGCTGTATGCATTTCGAATATTGTAAATACTGCAGCAGCATCTTTGCACAAATTCATAGCAGGTTCTCCCTCGATGAGTAATCGACTATTGTCGATGAAGGTCTTCAACCATCGATTTCTAGGTTATGCTTGCGACAATTGTCTTTGTCAAGATGAACGCCGACGGGTTTAGAATTTCATGACATAGAAACGCGTCTATTAACGGCATTTGACGTCACATAGCTCTGTCAAATACTTAGGGTTTCCTCTTGTTTTGGAGCAATCAGCTTTTGCTATTGTGGAATTTCATGTCTGATTTAATTAATCGATCAAATTTGAACGTTAAGGGAGATTTTGACAATTTGCCAAATAGTTATAATTTCTATTTTTTTTTTTTGGAGAATATTTGGAGTAGGAATTTATTTGTCTCATGAATAGATTTGGAATAGAATTAAGGAATAAAAAAAAAAATTCTCTGATTTAGGAAACAATTTCAAGATCAAGCAACCCAAATTTCTTCATTTTCTTTTCTCTTCTTCTTCTTCTTCTTCTTCTTCTTCTTCTTCTTCTTCTGTTAGCAACTAGTTGGGTGAGGTTCGGCAAGCTTGTTGGAAGCTCATCAAGCAAGGGTGGGGTTCGGCGAGCTCACCGGATACTTGCTCAATCATCGATGAGCCTCACCTAGGCCTCCTCCGACCATCGGCAAGCCTCGCTTGGTCAAGCGAGGTTGGGCCAAGCCTTGGTTGGGTGAGGCTTGGCCGATGAGGCATGGTCTCGCTGGGGGCTGGCGATCCTCTAGCGAGGTCGTCGGCCCTAGCCAGTTGTCGATCATTTCAAGACCAGCGATTAGTAAGGGTTGAAGAAGAAGAGAGAAAAGAAAAGAATAATTTTTTTATTAAAAATTTAAAAAATATACATATTTTGGATTAGAAATTATAAGGATGATGCTCAATGCAATTATATTCTGAGAATAAAAATTTTGGGTAATTATCAAATATCTTCAAATGTTTAAAAATTGTTCCTAAAAACAGAATAAAAATGATTAATCTCTAATAAGAAATTGTTCTCGAGAATAAAATGATTATCAAACACATTCTAAGTCTATTGGAAATTTCTAAAAATTGGTTGTGGCTTGATGATTAGATCAGATTAGAAATGGACAAAGCAAACCATGGTAGAACCCCATGCGAGTGCCTGCCTGCACCAATCCTAGAACTAGGTCAACGTTTTGACGGATCAGATCAGATCAGCAAATTTGCGGGCCTCATCCGTAGGACCTCACGATGCGCCCGCCCGCACCGGATCGTCCCCCTCGGACCCCCAATGAATGGATATAGATAACACGTCACTCTCCCTGCAGACTTCCCCCGCCAAAACAAAACAAAAAAAAAAAAAAAAAAAAAAAAGGAGGCCTGACAAAAAGGTTCCTCCCCGTAACCCTAACGAACCCCGGCGCCACCCCCGGAACCGGCAACCGACACGTGTCCGTCCCGCTCCCGCCCCCGATCTCCACCACCCTATCGACCCTATCCAAAATAGCGACCTCCCCAGCCGGTCACCCCACTCCCTCCCTCTTCTCCAGCTTCTTCATCTGCTGCAACCATAACAGAACTGACCATACCAAGAACCTCCCCCAAAAAACAAAACAAAACAAAACAAAAAAGAAGCAAAAAAAAAAAACTCGCTAGATCTCTCTCTCGATCGGTGATCCGTACGTCCACCGTCGATCCGCTCTCCCCGTCGCGCGTGTTTTCGATGTGCACATCGTGAGGCTTCCCCGCTCCGATCGCGGCTCGATCGGCTCCCGAACTTCCGGGGTCGCCGGAGAGAAACTCGCGTCTCGCGTCTCGCCGGCGGTCGGCGCTGGTGCCGGCGATGATGGCGGTTCCCCGGCCAGACATGCTGGCCTCCTCCTCCTCCTCCTCCTTTCGGTTCACTCGCGGCGGCTGTTGAGACCTGGAGATGTTCGATCCTTTCTCTGTGGTCCGAGCCCGATCCAAGACCTGGTTCCACAAGCGGAAAAAACACTCGGCGGCGGTTTTGTTGCCGGAAGGGCGTTCGGTTCGGCTGGTGTCGTTGTGTGTTCTCTTTCTTTGTTTCTTTTTTTTCAGATCTCAAGGTATTTGTACAGTTTTAGCGTTGTTAGCCTGACGGTGACGTAGGAGGGTTTAGGTTAGGGTAAGACGAACGTTAGTGTTTTTACGGACTTTTGGACGAAATTTCGAAAGTGGATAAGATGAATTTGAGCGCGGCCGAGGAGGAATCCGAGAAGGAGATTCACATTCCTGCCGACATCGATTGGCAGATGCTCGACAAGTCCAAGTTCTTCGTCCTCGGCGCGGCGCTCTTCTCCGGTGTCTCCGCGACGCTCTACCCGATCGTGCTGCTGAAGACGCGGCAGCAGGTGGCTCAATCCGAAGTCCCTTGCGTGAGGACGGCGTTCACCATCGTCCGGCACGAGGGTTTTAGGGCTCTGTACAGGGGATTCGGGACTTCCCTGATGGGTACGATTCCCGCCCGGGCTCTCTACATGGGAGCCCTGGAGGTCACCAAGAGTAATGTCGGATCGACGACTGTACAGCTAGGGTTCTCGGAGCCCACCGCGGCGGCTATCGCTAATGCCATGGCGGGGTTAAGTGCGGCGATGGCTGCGCAGCTTGTTTGGACTCCAGTCGATGTCGTGAGCCAGAGGCTCATGGTGCAGGGTGCTTGTCATGGCCCTTCTAACTCGGGTGTTTCCTCCAATGCGTCGGCTTGTAAATATCTCAATGGAATCGATGCTTTCAGGAAGATACTCAAAACTGATGGTTTAAGGGGCTTGTATAGAGGTTTTGGAATATCGATCTTGACGTATGCGCCGTCGAATGCAGTTTGGTGGGCATCATACTCTGTCGCGCAACGCGTTGTGTGGGGCGGAATTGGCTGCTATTATTACAAGAAGGATGGCGGGAGCAATGAGAACGGCAGCAATGCAATTAAGCCAGATTCAAAAATGGTGATGGCGGTTCAGGGAGTCAGCGCGGCCATGGCAGGTGGTGTGTCGGCTCTAATCACGACGCCCCTGGATACGATCAAGACGAGGCTGCAAGTTTTAGACAGTGAGGAGAACGGGAGGCGGGGACCGACCGTCGGACAGACCATTAAGAACTTGGTTAAGGAAGGCGGTTGGATGGCTTGTTACAGAGGTCTGGGGCCGAGATGGGCTTCCATGTCGATGTCGGCGACCACGATGATCACTACCTACGAGTTTCTGAAACGGCTCTCGGCGAAGAATCAAGACGGTTTGAGGTGACAAACAATAAAAAGGGAACGTTAAGGGGATTTTAATCTCTTCCTCAGTTAAAACTCTGTTAATTTCTCTTGCTGTTTTCTTTCCTTTCTCTACGACCTTGCCTCTTTGCCTGCCTGCCTGCCCTGAAGTCCAATCAATGTACAAGCTATATCGGTAGGTTTATCCATCAAATATGTTATATTCGCTCTGCACGATATATGAATTAACTTGCTCAAACAGCTTGTCAATGTTCCATATTTGGTCATGTGCCAGTTGTATTGCTCTGTTCTTGAAATGCATTTTAGGTTTGTCCTTGTTTGAGTTTGGTTACTTTGTGTGTCAGTGACCCTTGTAGACTTTTCAAGATTCCCCCCAAGTTGGAATGGCATCTGGTACCTTGGATTACCTTCAGGAATCTCTCCAACTAAGGCCTTGCCGCTGGTCTTGCTTTAATGCTTAGCAATGAGACTTGTTATGTCAGGGAGTTGAACTAACTTTTGATGGGAGGGGGTTCGTATTTATTTCAACTGAAGATAAAAATGATGGGCAGCAGCACCTGCGAAGAGGGAGAAAGATTATGTTGTAAATCATCGCTTATATAAAATATTTTTGTATATTTGAGTATAAATTATTGTCGATAACGAAAATATTTTTTAATAATACACGCGATTATGTAAAAAAAAAAAAATTCAAATCATTTACTTTTTAAAAAACAAGCAGACACAGGACTCTTTTTAAAATGGTTCTACTTGTGCTTTACTGTAATTTACAATTTTTTTAACGTGGATGGCTTTAATTATGGTGGGTAGGCGGGTGCAAGTAGGACAGTCAGAAGGGAGGGAATGTGGATATGGCACATGGAGGAATCGTTTCACATGTCCCTACACCAACCTACTTTTCATTGCCTTGGCATTCACTCTACTCGCAAAATCTTAACCGATTCAGGGAAAGATCTTTAATATCTAATGATTACAGGTGCCTTAGAGAACCTTCAGCGAGTCTAGTAGAGATCGCTTGGGATAGGTTTCATATCACAAACCCCATAATTAAAGAATCCGGAGGGTGCATCAGCATGCTTTTGATTCTAATTCTCTTCCAGGTGTGGGGGGAAGACACGGGCAATAGAGAAGGATATATAGACGATGCACATAATTCATCAGGACAAATGGCTGTTTATTGTAAGGAAAAACTAAATGGATATAAATTGACGGACGATCCCGACATCGGCTTAAGCCATGAACTACCAGCAAGCAAAGGGAAAAGGAGCGCAAACGTCGTGAAGCATCTTGCCTCACAGCATCTACATCTGTATAACCGAAAGACCAAATGAAAATGTCACATGTGAATTAAATAAAAATAGCTCCCAACGTCTAATTTCAATATCCTAATAAAAGTTCAATGTGGTGCTAGTAAAAAGACAGACGAGAATCCAGCAGCAGGGCAGGCGAGATTGCATCGCCTGGGTGGTGGACTAATTTCCAGTCCGAGCTCTCTTGTTATTGCAGGATGGGCATTTGTATTGTTTAATATGCTCGGCCCTAGCTGGAGTTATCTTCACACACGAGCCATGGAACCACCTCTGGCACAGGTCGCAGCAGATCCAGAAGTCATCCCCAGCACTGTTCTCCCCACATGCTCCGCAAAGGGTCTCCCCATTCTCCTCCTCATCTTCCTCATCCAGCTCCTCATCTTCTTCCTTCTCTGGTAGTTCTCTTGTGTACTTTCCCCGAGAGTCAGATGCCCGCTGTGGGATGATGGCAACAAAAACTCAATCAAAATCATGGGCAAAAAGGGAGAAGACTATCAAAGAATCGGTTAGAAAAGTAGACTAAGTATGAATAGTGAGTAACTCCATCCGCCAATCCCATAAGTGCATGCCGTGCATCATAGATATAACACATGCATTGCAAACTAAACCATGAAAGGGTTATGCAGTATCGTAATAAATCACATCACTAGATGAAATATTTGAGGAGGATTACCAATGGATAGCTTCCTTTACTCTGACTAAATACTGTAAAAGTCACAGTCAAGTCTTAACCTACCTTTCAGCATGAATTCTAGATTGCCTAAGATTATCAGAAACTAAAGTAACTACCTTCCTCTGATTGCAATTGCTTATTAGATGTTAATAAAGTTGGAACATTTGAAGAGACAACAACAGTGGTCAACTCTTCTCAATATCATCAAACCATGTAAATATAGCTGCATACATCTACCAACTCTTCAGAAACTCAAGCGAAGTTATTTATACCCCTTTGTAAGCAGACTTGGATTTGCTACCGCTGTGATTGGCTCCCGACGACCTTGCCCTTTCTTTCTTTGCAGTACCAGTCACCACTTCAAAGATTGTTGGAAGGTCATGTATCATATTGGAGAGCCGCTTCCTGCACCATAAAGATAAACCATAGGGTGCTTAAAGCCACTTGGATAGATTGCTAGCACAGCAGAGACATTTATGCTAATTAATGTTATTCACAGCCTAATTTAGTTTGATTAGGAAGTCCATCCTAGCAGTTTGGAAACAGCTATATAAGAATTTCCTTCATGGAGGAGGAGATCTATCAGACTAGAGCTAGAATCACCCTCATATCTGTTCTGCTGCAGTGTGAATAGTAAACATCTTGTTAGAAATTGTTCTCACTTTGCAAAAAATCAAGCATGAGCAAGTTGACCTTGTTAAAGAAGAATGGAATGTAAGAGTAAGATCTTACCTATCAGCCTTATCAAATCCAAATCTAGCACCGAAATAGAAGGCAACTGCAATCAGCCAGGAATCACTGTGGACAGCCACTAAAGAAATCCAGTCCTTTTCTTGCATGCCATCTCTTGCAAAGTTGATACCTAGGACCGGCTCTGGGAGCTCTGGGGGCACTTCTTCAGCAGGTAAATTCACTTCCCATTGTTCACTTGGAAAGCCATACAAGCAAAGGTTCTCTTTTCCTGTGGGATAACAGTAGACAAGTTTATCATAGCCAGACATAGAGACAGCAGAAAGATTAAGAGTGGAAATAAATGTCAAATAAAACTGAAAGAACCACTGAGAAAGTCAAGAGTATCTCCTAATTTGACCAATTTGAACATGGTCAATGAATTCAATTGATCCACTAGATAATCGGGATAATCATCATCACCAGATTGGATCCCAGCAAATCTTGACTCCTATCTGCTACGTACTAATACTCCGAGTTAGCAAGCAACAGTTTAACGCGACCAAGTGACATAAAGAAAAACTTGCTCCATTTATGTAAGTAAACCAATGACCCATTAATAAAGAAACCAAAGCTTACGTGTATAAACAACATACCCGTCGTCCAAAAAAAAAATTGGGATTATGGAAGTTTTGAAATGAATGGAAAAAAATTTAATCCATTTTACATATATATGTAAAAGGGCGAAACAAAGGCCAGCTGCAAAGAATGCTCAATGGTTGTGCACCCCAGAAGAAACAGTGATGATCAGGTAGTCCAAAAACTTGCGGAAATTACAACCAACAATTCACAGCAATGCTATGGCAAGGCTGAAGTAAAACTAACCTGGATCACATTGCTGAAAAAATTCTTCGACATCTGCAACAGTAGAGCAAGCACCCTTTTAGGGAGAAAGCAGAAGAGAACATTCACGAATATCTTTACAATACCAGGCCAGCAAAAACTATCCATGAGAAACTAACAAAAGCACTTGATTCTCAAGATATCTTTCCAGGAGAAAGCACAGCTACATGCTCCTTCCAGCTTGCTCACATAAAATTACCAAGGACTCAAAACTCCAAAATTAACATCCCTGCCTACTCCCCAACTGGATAATTATCTACCCAACGAACACGACACTTCCACCTTTGCAAAAACCAGGACAAAGATCACATTGCCGCTGATCAACATCTCTCTCTCTCTCTGCCTCCCTCCTTCTAAATAACCAAGTCGACCTCACATAGAATCAATCCATCTTCTCCTCCACACCCGAAATAAAAACCGAAAATTCAAAGCCTGCCAACGCTCGCAAGACTACCCATCAATCTATTCGCGAAGAATTGGCAAAATCAAAATAACTTGCAGTCCAGTAACCGACCACGTATACAAGACAGAACATGGAGAAAAAAACAAACAAATGAACAAACACCCTCCAACCCCCCAACATCACACGCACGAAAACGTCATTCACGGCTACAAATTCCCCGCAGAGAACGCCATACGACATCAACAGTCGCGGAGGAGCAATGCCTGAACTGCACAAGCGGACAGCCGACAACCACAACGGAAGAAAAGAATCGTCGGAATCGAAAAGGCGGCCCTTCTCCGCTGGTCAGAGTTTCATGCACAAGCCGCGTACAGCATGAAGCGTTCAACGCAGAATTCAGCGTACGAATTACCCACAGAAACGACAGAAAAGACAGAAAAGAAGAGAGGCGGACGGACCGGTGGTGAGGGCCTTGATCAAGGCGGCGCGGCGGCCCTTGAAGTCCTTGAAGACTTCCTCCACAGTGCGCGGATTGTACTGCGCTCCCTCCATCGTCGAACCTCTCTCTCTCTCTCGCTCTCTCTCTCTCTATTCTCTCGCTCTGCGTCGTAGACAGACAAGAGAAGACAGAATTGTGGAAGTCAAAAGGCATATTTAAAGGCCTGGTTTTGAATCTTTCCCAATTTCGATTTTCATTTGGAGTTTATGATTTATCCGATTTTACTAGGATAGACTACCTTAAAAAGTTTCTAGGCCTTTTAGGGTCGAAATTTGAATGATTTGCTTGTTTCGATGTTACTTGCCGTTGTTTCGATGTTACTTGCCGTGGTACAAACAGGAATCCGAGATTTAGAGCCAAGTTTGGCGCATTCCATGATATAAATAGGTAAATAAATACTTGCTGACGTGCGAAAACTGATCCGAACATAGCTCGAGCGGGGTGTTACTTGCCATTGTTTCGATGTTACTTGCCGTGGTACAAACAGGAATCCGAGATTTAGAGCCAAGTTTGGCGCATTCCATGATATAAGTAGGTAAATAAATACTTGCTGACGTGCGAAAACTGATCCGGACATAGCTCGAGCGGGGTGTTACTTGCCGTTGTTTCGATGTTACTTGCCGCCGTACAGACAGGGATCCGAGATTTAGAGCCAAGTTTGGCGCATCCCCTGATATAAGTAGGTAGGTAAATAAATACTTGCTGACCTGCGAAAATCCGAACATAGCTCGAGTGGGATGGTGTCACGCATTCTGCACGTGCCGAGGGTCGAAAAAAAGAATAGGGGATGGGAAATATTTCTATATTTATAGAAAAGGGTTATGGTCTATGCATGGAAAATCTTGACAAGATGTGAGTTCGAATTGGGAAAACAACAGTACTAAATTCTTTCCATATTGAAATGATGGGTGTACATTCAACCTCATTGACCATGTGATATAAGCTTTCCTGTTTCTTTTGCCACGCATTGCATGTATGCTTGGATTTTGAGGAGACTGAGCAACTGACCAGGCAACCTGTGATATGAATGTCTACCCTTGAACAGACTTCACATGGCCATTCTGAGAAACCACTTCATGCTATTGAATGCGCCGGATTAAGGTGCTTCGAAAGTTCCTATGATGAAGTTACAAAGGCAGAATACAAAGGGAAGAAGCAAGACTTTATGAATGGATGATATATCATGTCTGTCGAGTTGCACACTGCTAAATTAGGTGGCGAAAATAATTATTGCCTGCAAATTTGAATAAGATATTGGTCCGCTTGCCGTGAAATAGTATACAGATACTACACAAAAAGGGAGGCGTCAGCTACTCATGATATGCATGTTGAAGGGCATCTGTAGAAGCAAGGCGGTTTACATTTTGACTGCAGTCATAGCATTCGGAAAGTCTTTCATTTCTCGAGATGGCAAAAGAGACGCTTCAGTTGATGCTTCTGCAAATAAAATCAGATAGGCTTAGCACCCATTGATGAAGTGGCTGGAACAAAAGCAAGGAAGTGACCAAAACATGCATTGAAAACAAACATTTGAGACAACCTTCTCAATGACCTCAATAACGAGAAAAAAGAAAGAACAGATTTTTGGATCTTCATCCATATGAAAGTCCCTCTCGTCTGTCACATTTTAAGTGAAAAAACGCTGCTCAAAGGGGAGGAAAAAGCCATCGTTGTTTCAGCAGAAATGACGCAATATAGCATAGGAACAATTGTTAGACTTTTGTTGATGTATTGGCTCTAAGATGTCACGTCTCCAAATGTACTTGACAGAACGTTTCTGACTTAGAATGGAGTCTAATCATTTTATCTTGTCCATTACATCCGTCACATTAACTTGGATGATTTCCTGCAGATAACTAAGTACCTGTACCTTTCCCCAAGCAGACGATCTCCAGAAACCTACCTAAGCATACAACAATAGATATGTAAATCAATTTACTCATTTTGTTGCTTGTACAGGGACGATTCACACTCTAAGTTTACATTCCACTAGTAATGAAGAGAAAAGGTTCGTCCCAAACGAACTTCGTGGACAAGTAACAATTTGGTATACCAAGATGCAGATACTGTCAAAAAATGCCAAGTGCTAGAAATTTCCAACTTGCCAATGAAGGAGACATACATACCACGTAAAATCATAGCGCTAAATTGATCTTCTCGGACCACTTAAAAATGTCAGAGTAGACTTGATCACCTCCCAAGTCTTCTCCAGTAGCTCCAGCAGCTACCCTTATAATGTCCTCTATTAATGCAAAATTTCCCATTACATCTACATGCGAACCACTTTGAGTTCCCCGACCTTCTAATAAATTTGCTGGAGGAGCATGATCATACTCCCTAACATAAGTGCGAATTCCCGAGGGATTGAATCTGGTCTTACCACGCCAACCTTTAGCACACATGAAGCCTGCACTTAGCACAGGCACAGTTTCATCCCCCTCAACAGTGTACACGCCATCCTTCAGACAGCTATCTTCATCTTCACCTTCGAATGAAGTATCAATCTGAAAGGGAATGAAACACTCGGCAGAGGGAGACATCTTGTATATGTAAGCTCTTTCAGTCGGTATGCCAACTCCATACATGGAGAAGATTTCAATATCCGAGGCACTTGGTAATCTGTAGAGAAAGAGAGAGATTTTAAGTACGCAAGATGTGAAGGATTAGTAGCAAATCAAGTGCTGTAAAAGCAAAAATTTCCAAATATAAGTTGAAAGAAGAGCACAACATCCCACTTAAAAACTATTGTTCTAGTCCAAAGATTCTCACTTCGTTTCCAAAGGGTTTGACCAATATTT